>OX411307.1:184505914-185076454 GCA_948150685.1 Rhaphigaster nebulosa | reverse complement strand
AATATATATATATATATATATATTTGATTAAATTTAAAAGTACAAAATGGAATCATTTGAAAAATAAAATGGAAAATCATTTGGTCAATAAAAATCTTACAATAAAAGGAAAAGTGAAAGAAAAGCCGAAACATTTTACACTCGTTTTTCCTTTTATTCTACCTCTAAACAGTCGGAAAATCGTTTGAAATGCGAAAATACATTCGCCCGTGCCCGAGATATAAGAGGAAAAGCTAATGAAAAGTCGAAAATGTTTCACATCCTTTATACGTTTAACTATTTCTTAACAATCGGAAAATCATTTGAACTGCGAATATCCATTCATCCGTTTATGAGATATAAGAGGAAAAGCAAACGAAAAGTCGGAAAATTTTCACAGCCGTTTTTCCTTTTAATTGACCTCATAATAGTCGGAATATCATTTGAACTACGGAAATCTATACAACCGTTCACGAGATATGTGAGGGAAAGCGAATGAAATGTTTCCCTAAATAATTACAATAAAATTATTCGATTTTTCAATTGAAGAAATCAAATAAAGAATAAAAAGAAAACCCATAATTTCATTTTATTCGATATTTATATAACAAATGAAAAAATTATTCGTTAGTCAAAAAACTAAATCAGTTTTTATCTATAATTCGTTAGTTGATATAACTTTTTACCTACGTTGGCTATTACTCATTATTCTGATGGGTAATAATCCTAATAGATACCATTTATGCACTTATACCGATTTTGGTTCCTGTAAAGTGTAAATATCTGTTTTTTTCTCCTTGTTATTTACTATATTTATAATTTGAAAAAAAAAAATCAGTTACAGTCATCCCTCTATACATGGCACAGTGGGGAAAACAAGGGAATTAGGGAAACAAAATTCCTAAACTGTTTTAAAATCTTCATAGCTTGATTAGAAATACATCAGAAATTACTTTTAATAACCATCAAATCAAATTTAAAATTTGTATTATGTCATTTTGGCGAACACATACATTTTATTTGAGTATAGAAGGAAGGTGCCAAGTTTGCTGAGTAAAAAGAAATTAGTAAAAATATATTACTGAAATTCAAA
This sequence comes from Rhaphigaster nebulosa, assembly GCA_948150685.1. Taxonomy (NCBI): domain Eukaryota; kingdom Metazoa; phylum Arthropoda; class Insecta; order Hemiptera; family Pentatomidae; genus Rhaphigaster; species Rhaphigaster nebulosa. The sequence continues at coordinate 185,075,382 of OX411307.1, read as the reverse complement.
ATTATTAAAATGTATAATACTAAAGAACAATTTTTAATATTTAAACCTCTATTCAGTTTTAAAATATTATTCAAAAGCATAAATAAAATATTTAGTATGGAAAAATAAAATACAAAACTTATCTTTGTGTAATAATGGGGGATAATATAAAACAGATCATTTACATTAATATTTTTTTTAAACTTCCTACAATATCATTCTCTGTTTTATTAAACATCAAAACGGTTTTCACTTGACCATACAGCGCTGTTTTACGAGGTTTAGATGGACAATGGATACACTCTGATATACTCAGGGGTCCAAAGGGCAGTTATGGCAAGGAAGGTGTAGGTATTGTCATATCAGGAGAGGTTATTGCTAGACTTGAAGACTAGCAACCAATATCTTCTCCCATCATTCTGGCTGATCCCAGCTAAAAATGGGAAGGACCTCCTTCATACAGGTGTACGCACCTACTGAGGATGCAGTGGTTAAGGACAAAGAACTCTTTTACATAGATCTGGAAAGAGTAGTTCTCAGTGCAGAGATAATAATAGGAAAGTTACCATTATTAAATGGTACACATGGCACACATTCATGTGTGCAGGATGAACGAGAACCGAGACCCAAGGAAGATAATGGAAGCTCGATCAACTGGCAAAAGACCCAGAGGCAGGCCAAGGATAAATTATAATGAATATATCACCAGGTTGGACAGAGAAAGAGGAAAAACTTTGAGAGGTGATGCGTGAGCATTACGATGGCTCAGGATCGAGAGGACTGGCTCCGGTGGATAGAGGCGCCTCTTCGCCGAAAGGCATCAAAGAGAAAAGAAGAGAGGAGAAGACGAAGATGGTACGGAATTTCGATTCATTGAAATAACTGATATCAATAACTCTGAGAAAAAAAGTAATGAATGTCATAGAACAGTGATACTATCGATTCGGGAAGTTTTTCTGGTATTTTACATTCGGTGTCTCCGCAAATTTATGTTGCAGAACTCAAGAGCTTCTTCGTAAAGCATTCAAATCGGTAAACATTTATGATATCTGCTCCATGAGTTAACCGGTAGTTTGGCTGTTTCCTAAGCATACAAGCGAACCGCTACAATATCAAGAGGTAATCCTGAGGAAATAGTTTAAAGAATAACACAACCATTTGGTAAGTCTCTCATCTACACCGGTGATTTGTGAAGCTGTTTCAGATTGCGCCTAAAACCTCCTCGTGGTATTACTCTCATTCGTAGCCCCATTGCTAGATCCGGGATGTCCACAAGTATTCCCAATCTTTTTGGTTTATTATTTTCAATGATGAAACTTTGTTATCGACCAAGGAAAAACAAATTTTAATACCCTTCCCCTTTTGAAGACTTAGGTTTCACGATACGTAGAACCTAAAAATGGAATAATAATAAGTCCGCTGTCCGTGGCTATTCTCTGTGACTACTGACCCGATTTTTTTGAGACTTAGCACCAAAGTCACTGGTCACTTCAGGATCATTCTTGGAATTTCTCAATCTCTTTAAAAATTTAAACATTTTAATGACAGAATATATTTTGTTTACTTACTAGAGAATGGTGTAGCCATAACAATTAAATCAATAAAGAGTGATTTTTTCAATAAAGATCTACAAAACACTGTCTCTATAGCAATTTAATTCTAACTGAATCAACGGATTTCATCTTCTTTTAGATTTTCATATCTTTACCTAACCGACAGAGATGCTTTAAAATACCAAGTGAATGTTGTTTACATTGGGGAAAACACTTATGTTTTTATTGACAATGCGATTAGACTCTTAAATTTACTTTATTTTTCGACTTTTGCTCGTCTAATTTACCGTCTTCCCCTCTTTGCAAAGGTCCGATGGATTTGTCTGTTGCAGACGGGTGTCATCTGAGAAGGGGATTACAAGGGCTTATTAAAGAAGGAATACTTACATGCATGTATTAAAACAAGTTTATTGATTTGAATTAATGAAGTTTATTATTTTTTTTTTTGTTCTATTTATACATATAATATTTTTAGAATGTAATAAATATGTATGTTTTTACATTTAAATTTTAAAATCAGAAAATAAACTTGGTGAATAAAATGTAGGCATTTATTAAAGCAACTATATATATATTTACATAACGTTTTTTCAAAATATCGGATTTGAGTCTTTCAACAAGGAAGGGTCTAGCTTTTGTATAATAATAAAATAAAACACAAATTTTACCAACATTCTACTCTCTATTTAATGTGAGCAAATTTAGAGATAAGACTAGGCAAATAAATTTATGTCATTTGCATTCAATGATCATTAAGGTGAGCTTACTTAGACGATCTAATCCTATTCCTTAACTCACCTTTACATGCTTTAATGAATAACATTTTTATTAAAATAGCTAATTAAGTACTAATCCCTGTATAAGTTTCAGATCGAAATTTCAAAGGCCGCCGGCATGATATAAGTTTGTTGAAACTTTTTCTGCCGACATTGGGAGGGCTGGAAAATGGTGGCTAAAGAAATCTCAAAATTTTTAGGACTTCTTTGGTTTTTCATCTATAATTCTTAAACGGTGCATACTATCGAAAAAGTTATGGTACAATTAAACGCACGTTGAAAACAGTCTCAAATTAAATATATATGAAGCACTTGAAATAATAAAATCCTTCAAATCCAATCCAGATTTTTGCTTAAATGACTAAATAAATATCTCAATAGTCCAATCTTAAATTTATTCCCATCTATAATAGAAAAAACAATAACTCACCTGCAATACTGGAAAAACCCCGACCCTTAAACCGTTTACCTAAAAACATCCTGCCTATTTCTCGTTCATTGTTAGTACAATGCGAGAAGGAACCAGTACAAACCTTTCTGTTTGATATAATCCATTTAAGCCTTGGTGAGTACCAACATGTATTTGATTTCTTGTCTTAATTAAATCCATAATTCATAAATGTTTTATAATACTGATTTATATAATTTAATATGTTATAATAATACAAACTATATTTTGAATTGCTTATTTTTGAATTTTTTGTGTGTTCTTAGAACTTAGGATGAATGTATAACATTCGAAACTAGTTTTCAATAAAACAAATTTATAGAAGTGGCAAATAATTTATCAATCCCTAATTACATCGGTCTTGCAGTTTAGTTTAGAAACGAAACAACTATAACACTGTCTTTTTACTAATTTACTTTCTGAGTAAGCGTGGCTTATTTTTTCTCCTCAGATCAATATTGTTACCTAGAGTTTTAGACCTGCTAAGGTTTTCTCTAGCATTATTTCGCCTTTTCTTTAAACATTCCAGGCGTCCAGATGGCTTAAATCTCTTAACGCTACCTCGTGGGATTGTCTTAAGCGCATACTTTTTAATTACCTGAGAGAGACTTTTCCAAGAAGCATTTGGATTTGCTTCATCTATTAGTATAATCGGTAGTTCTGCGTCAGTGTGGCTTGGTACTTGGGCCAATATGCTTTTCTAAAATTCCAACGGGCTGGTCCTCTAGGCTTAAAGCCAGGATTAGGAGTTGTGAAAGAAATTTATAAGATACTGTGCCCATGGCCACTGGGAGATTCTAGAACGCTGACTTTTATGCTTTTTGCAAGATTTATGTGGGCGATTACAAGATCCGGAGTGGGTTTTTTCACCTTTGTAGGAAACGAAAGTAGGCTCGTTCGGTTTTATGTGTTCCAAGGTATTAGAGTCATCAAATCTTCCATCGCAGATCCTGATGGTTGCGTGACACCATATCTCCATCTGGTAGAAGCATCATTGAAATCGCTTATGATTATTATGCAGGGATCGATTTCTCCTTCAATAATGTCGAATTGTGGAATGTTATTTGAAGAGTCATATACAATGATGAAGCTTTTTTTTCATTATCTTTCCACACTGTCAAGTTCATAGCTTCCATTTTGTCATTTTCTTCCATTTCATGCATGATTTCAAATTTAGTTGTAAGGTCCTTCTTCACCCCCAGGATCATTCCTGACGCGACTTGTTGAGATCGCATTAAAATATACAGAGAATACTCCCGGCGTTAGCTAGTGTTTGGTGTTTTCAGTGCATGTTCCAGCCTCTACAATAGCGAATACGTCTGCATCTTGTCTTTGCTGAAATTCACAGAATTTAATGACGGACAATCCTCCACCGTGCCAAATTACACACTTTAAGAAAGACATCATAGGTCAAAATAGTCCTTAAAAGGACTGGTTATTGAAAATATGTTTAAGATGTTTGTTTAAGTAATGGGCAGTAATGGCAATGGCGATGTTGTCTTGTTTTGTACAGCTTATTTTTTTTTTAGATAATTAAAAAAAATTACCCTATCTAGGAGGCACCAGGAAGAGGCAAGAACACATCACCCCAGTTGTAAAAAAGTGCTAATGAGCGCCCATTACTAACTGGAGAGGCTACGGATGGATCACCGATTTCAATGAAACGTTATTTAATGATACTAGTTATGTGCCCGAGGGTTCTTGGTAATGCGCCTTAGGAGGCGGAAAAAAAAAATACTACATCGACAATTTTTGTATTATTGTTTTCTGCTTTTGCTCTGCATGGCTCTCATGGTTCTTATATAACAATCGATTTGTAATTTTGTGAGAAATAAGAAAAAAATTTTGTCAATTGTATAAAATGAGTTACAATGTACGAAAAATTACAAAAGCAATTGACGCTCCCAGTAAAGTAGGCCAAAAAAAAAATGTTTTAGGAAATAGCAAGTAAGATTCATTTAAAGCGTCATTCGTAGCTCTTAAATATGAATTTTCATAGGAATAAAAATATAGAAATTTTCGGACTTGATTTTTTGTTAGGAAGTCCTGCTAATGTCCTATGCTTTCCAGCTTTCACCTTTGCATTCATAGCTCATCAGGACTTTATAAAAATTCAACATCACTTCAATCGTTCGAAAGATGAATTTCTGATCTCTATCCCATATCAATAACTATTAGATTTTATCACTATATATGGCAGAATAAGTAGTGTGAAATAAAGAAAAATTCCTCAAACATTTTATTTTATATCTCCCCTTCTGAGGTCGGTTGGATGCCACTTGGTGTTGTTTTTAAGGCCATAAACCACTCCTTTATTATTTTAGTGATTTTAAAAAATCTTTAGAAAAAACTTTATTTTTCGATTGCTATGAAAATTTGTTTTTTTAGGGGTTATTGAGGTGCAAAATACGAATATCAACTTTGTTTCTTCCTAAACGAATATTTTACTCCACTTTTTTACGTTGCACTGAATTCTTTGTCTGAATTGTCACATCACGGTGTGAAAAATCCTGCCGTGCTTGTATTTCGGAGTTGTAACACCGTTTGTGTTTTCATTTTGTTAGATTTTTATTTCGTTTGCTCCTATTTACTAACGTAAATAAGTAATTTTAAGTATTTCGATTTTGAATTAAGTCATTTATTATTATGAATAATAATAATTGTATTTATTTAACTTATTTTTATACAATTAATAATAATTATTATTATTTAATAGCATAAAAATAATTTAATGAAATTATTTTTTTTAAATATTTGTTTTTAAATGCTCTTCAGAATTTAAAGCGCTTGATTTATGGTTCTAGAAAATAAATCATCATAAGAGCACTTTTTTTTTTTAATTTTTTCAATTGTCGAAATGATATTTTTTTTTTAAATTCGGCACCTAGGAAGCATTGGCAAGAACTTGCCTAATATCTTTCGACCTAGTACAACCAAAAAAAGTTTTATTGAAATCGGTGATCCCATGTCCGTAGACCCTCCCTCCTAATCCGAGAGCCCAGACAAAAATAATGATTCATTTCATATAAAGGTTTGGGCATATAAAATGAACATGTCCACAAGCCTCACATGAAAAATGCAGGTCTGCCATCTTAAAGCCTCTGGAATACAAAATTGCGGTCTAAAAATTCGATATTTTAGGACTATTTTTGGTTTTTCACCTATAATTCCTAAACGGTGCATTCTATCAAGAATATAAGTTGGCACGCGTGCGTTTTTCTTGTCAGGCCTGTGGACATGTTCATTTTATAAGCCCAAACTTTTGTATGAAATGAATCACTTTTTTTTGTCGTGGGCTCCTGGACTATCCCCTTGTAAGGGCAGGGATTAGAGACCGATTTACTTGTAAGTATAAGTTTAAGTACCTGCTTGTAGTTGGCCGGGAAGGCACATTGCTTCCATAAAAATATAATGTTTCTTTACACGATTAAGTACTGGACTGACAGCTTTTGAGGCTAGCTTTAAGTCCTAGTCATTGGTTATAAAAAAAATATATATATACATATTAAAGCAGAAATAATAATAAAAAAAATAAAAAAAACAGCCCAAATGGTAAAACTGCTTTCATATTTATATTAGTTATTTGACAATAGGAGCTGTCATTAAACTCTGTGTGGGATCTGAGAATATAGCTAAGGAGAAAGAGTAATGAGAGTGAAACCTATGTAAGGCATCCGACAACTAATTCAATTGAGAATAAAATCGGATTACTGAGTTTATTATAGGCATTGTACTACTTTCTCTCTTCTTCAATAAACTTTTTTCTCGGCATGAGAATATTTCATTTGTAGATTTTTAGTTTATATTTAGCTAGTTTAAAGAATTACTATTACTGTAGCTCTTCTATATTGATAAGTTATTTAAACATCCCTTTAAAGCGACAATTATTTGTCCAAAGCCGAAAGTGGTCACACTACGAGTATACTGCTACTTGTAATATACTAACCATTTTATTTTTTATTCGTTTAAAGCATGAAATATATTGGATGATATATTGACATAAAAATATTACAACTTTGGACTAGGGTTAACGATTAATTATTATACTTAATGAGAACACCACAAATCAAAGGTGATATATTTTCACTTACTTAATCATACTTTCTTAATTTACTAATTACCAGGTAGGATTCTAATAGGAATATTCATTGGAAAGTGATGTTCAAGATTTTCGTTTATCTTCTTAACAGGAGAAATCTCAATAATAGGGATAGATAAGCTACAATACATAAAACGCGACAGGACCAACAGCGACGACCCTTAAAAACCAATTTATTTATGGTTTAATTGTTTATCAAAGTTATTTCAGTCATTTTTATTTTTTTTTAGAAGATACTAGATTTATTTTACTGATTATATATATTTTTTTCAAATAAAATAATTTAAGAAAAAAATCAAATGCTATTAAATCAAATATTTTGTAAATATTCATCTACATTTTTATATATTATTTAGTAGTATTTTTAAGCTTCATAATTTTTTAAACGCTAGTGGTGATATACTATATATTGAGAAACTGATGTTAACACTGTTAAAATGCTAATGTATTATCCGTCCTAACCAATAACTACATATAAAACATTTTTATTTCAACAAAGTTAGCAGTATGCATCTTCCCTGATTCTAAACCATTTTTGCTTTCACATACCTAAATATGAAATATAGCTGTAATAAAAATGTTGCTGTAATGAGCAATATAACAATGAGCATAGATAGATAGACAGATAGATAAAAGAACTTTATTCTGGGACTAGGTCCCTTAAGAATAACATGAAGGAACAAATAAAACAGTCATATATAACAGACAATGAGCTGCAAATGTAACTTTTTCCATTTCAAATGTAACCTTTTCCATTTCAATTGTAACCATTTCCAAATCAATTGTCACCTTTTCCAATTCAATTGTAACCTTTTCCATTTCAATTGTAACCTTTCCCAAATCAATTGTCACTTTTTCCATTTCAAATGTAACCTTTTCCATTTCAATTGTAACCCTTTCCAAATCAATTGTCACCTTTTCCAATTCAATTGTAACCTTTTCCATTTCAATTGTAACCTTTTCCATTCCAATTGTAACCCAACTGGACATGAATTAATTCAATATTATTTATTTTATTATTGATAAATAATTATTTTAATTATAATAATGACTTATGAAATAATTTCGGCATACTCTTCCGACATTTTTTTCGTTTTATTTTTTGTATTATTTTTAACTTATTTGGTTGGGGGAGAGTGGCTGGATTTCATCGCTTTGGAGATGGTTCATTACGTTTTCGAAGTTGCTAATGCCAAATTTACTACCTTAATTTTATTCGGCCCCGAGCATTTCTAGTTAATTATTAGTTTTCAAAATTCTTCGGTATATAAATCGTTTACTATGCTTTCAAGAGCGCTATTTCCAAATTTATTTTCGGATTTCCTATCGCGTATGCGCATTTCGATTTTTCATTGATGTTGAAGTTTTCTGTGATTAAGGGAACGTTTAGTAGGTGTTCGAATGTTCTGATTCAATTTTTTTATTCGGATTTTTTATCGAAACTGTACATTTCGAATTACTATTACAGTTGACATTTTTTTGGTACTGGTATCGTTCATTAGGTTTTGGAGGGTTCTGATTCGATATTTTGTCAAATTTTATTTTTCATCGAGCATGCGCATTTCAAATTACAATTATATTTGCCATTTTTTTTAGTATATCGACCTATAAAACCTAATAAACAATAACTTCACAGAAAGAAAGGTCAGTCAATGGTTATCCGAAATGTGCATGTTCGATAAAATATCCAACTCGAAAAACTGAATCAGAACCTATGAAAATCCAATAAACGACACTTATACACGAAGAAAATATCAATGAGATCATTAAATCGAAATTCGCGATCAATAATCCTATATTGAATTCGAATATGTAGTGATTAAAAACTTAATAAACGATTCCTGTACCAAAGAAATATCAATTGTAATAGTTATTCGAAATGCGCATGCTCGATAAACATTTCAATTCAAAAAACGGAATCAGAGCCTTCGAAAACCTTATAAACGAACCTTATATCATAAAAAATTCCAACATTAATGGAAATGCAAAAAGCGCATGCGGAATTAAAAGTCCAATTAAAATAATGGAATCAGAACCCACGAAAACAATAATAAACGATCCCTTTATCACATAAAACTTCAATAGCAACGGAAAATCGAAATAAGCATGCGCGATCGGAAATCGGATAGTTAATTCGGAAAAAGCGCCCTCGAAAACCTAGTAAACGATACCTATACCGAAGAATTTAGAAAACTAATAATTAAGTAGAAGTGCTCTTGGCCGAACAAAATTTCGTTAGAAAATTTGACATTAGCAACTTCGAAAACCTAATGAACCATCACCAAAGCGATGAAATCCTCATCCCCCCTCTTCATCCACCAAATAAATAAAAAATAATAAATATTTAAAAATAAATATATATTAATTTTATTTCAAAAATTTAAACTACTTGAAATTAGCACATAATGAAATAATTCATGTCCAGTTGGGTTACAATTCAAATGGAAAAAGTTACAATTGAAATTGAAAAGGTAACAATTGAATTGGAAAGGGTTAGAATTAAAATGGAAAAGGTTACAATTGAAATGGAAAAAGTTACAATTGACTTGGAAATGCTGTATATATTTGATGGGTGGGAGGGGAGAAGGTGGATTTCATCAATTTGGTAAACGATCATTAAGTTTTCCAAGTTGCTAATGTCTAATTTCCTACCGAAATTTTGTTCGGCCATTAGGTATCGTTTACTAGGTTTTCAAGGGCGCTATTTCCGAATTCACTAGCGGCTTTCCGATCGCGAACGCACATTTTGATTTTCCGTTGCTATTAAAGTTTTCTATGATAAAGGGATCGTTTATTACATTTTCAAGGGTTCTGATTCCATTTCTTGAATTGGATTTTGGATCTTTCGCTTTTCCGTTACTGTTGAAGTTTTCTATGATGTAGGGATCATTTATTAGATTTTCGAAGGTTCTGATTCCGTACTTTGAATAGAAATTTTTATCGAGCATGCGCATTTCGAATTACTATTACAGTTTACATTTCTTCGGTACAGGTATCGTTTATTAAGTTTTCAATCACTATATTTTCGAATTTACTATCGGATTTTTGGCTCATTTCGATTTACTGTTCTTATTGAACTTTTCTTCGTTTGTTAGATTTTCAAAGATTCTGATTCAGTTTTTTTTAATTGGGTATTTTATCGAACATAATATTGAATTAATTCATGTCCGGTTGGGATAAAATTGAAATGGAAAAAGTTACAATTTAAATGGAAAAGGTTACAATTGAATTGGAAAAAGGTGACAATTGATTTGGAAAGGGTTACAATTGAAATGGAAAAAGTTACATTTGAAATGGAAAAAGTTACAATTGAAATGGAAAAGGTGACAATTGATTTGGAAAAGGTTACACTTGGAAATGCTATAAATAATATGTAAGGGAAAGTACTACAATCGTGAAAAATTTCGAACCCGATTTTTCAACGGAAATACACGTTATTTATTTATTTTTTTATTATTATTTCAAGTAGGTAGAATCAGGGATAGTTTAGTAAACTACATTCACAGCTTTAAATAAAACATATAAAAAATATCCAACGATGAGTATTGAGAGTTTCCAATAAAAATTAGTGCAGTAGCCAGTCATTATTCATCTTTTTTTTTTTTTTAACTACGCCCTTAAATTCTTAAGAAAGATTATTCGCAGGAGCTTGACTCACCTTTCATTCGATTCAGTATGAACATAGTTATTAAGAAAAATAATTTATTCTTCACAACGTACTGATATTTTTAATATCATCTTTTTTAATTCGTTTAAAAATGTGTTTTGTCAAATGTTTACTATCGGGTACCAGCTAAATATTTTCGTCAACTGTTTACTATCGGTTACCAGCTCAATATTTTCGTCAACTGTTTACTATCGGTTACCAGCTCAATATTTTCGACAACTGTTTACTATCGGTTACCAGCTCAATATTTTGGCCATTCCAGATATTTTTCATTGTCTTCCCGAAAACTGCATTGTTTAATAACTTATAAAAATCCCATTCAAATTCGTGTTTACCATTTTTTCTCAACTCTGTATTGTAATCTATATAAGAGCGGAGCCACGGTGATTGGTTGAACTTTAAAGAACTTTTTCTAATTCGAATCCATGTTTTATAGCCTGTACTAAACTTCTCTACTGTAGGACGTAGCGATTTCTTTTTCCGAAGTCTGTAATTAATTTGTTTGAATTGCAATTGGCTTTCGATCTTATGATTGTTTTAGGCAAAAGAGGTAGATCATCATGAATATGATCAAGTTCTTGAGGGTAACTAATGTAAACTTCGAAAATATTACACAATTTTATCATTATCTTTAAGATCGAATATATTAATACATTCCGAACTTTAACCCACTCACACACCCCAATCCTCCATAGGGTAAATTCAAACTCATTGACTGGCCGTAAAGATTGTTAGCATCTAAATAGGTAATATAATTCGATTCTTCGTTTGAATTGAAGTTACTCATGTGTTTATTACTTGTAGCTGCTTACCTGTGTGATACCTGACACCAACCTCCTCGAATTCCGTGCTCTATCATTAAAATCATATCATAATCCTATAAGAACTCTGTGTTCATTTTTGTATATTTTAACGTAGCGTTAAAATAATGAGCTGGATCAAGCTCAAGCGTTTTTAATATAACATTTCGGAATGATAAGAAGACGTCACAAAGCAGAAGAACATCAGCTTTAGCATTAACATCTGCTTAGTCTCCCAAAGATTGACATTTAAAGTATTCCCATATGTTTAAGCGCGTGTATAATCTTCGACGCTGACACAGTATCAAATAATTTATTTTCAAAAGTTTCAATTGGTGGGAGCTCTGTTTCATTTAATTTGTCTGCATTGTCTATATAATCCTATGGAAACACACTTTTCCTCGTAACCAATGTTAATTCCTCATCTCTATAATATTTTGATTTCCTTGAATTTATCGGTATATATAGATATTACGAGATAATCTCAATTTCATTTTGCCAGCATGTTTTGTGAAGGATATATGTTTTTCTTCACTATTTGGTATTACTTCAATTTTCCAATTCCTTATCTATGAAATGCGCCTCATAATTGTTTAAGTTATGCATTATAACAGGCAAAAAAGTGGGATTTACACGTCTTAAACTTCAATTATTACAATATGGTCCTAAGTAAGTCCCGGTTAGGTGGGAGTGGTCACTAACTTTTATATTGTTTTTTGTAAATACATTTTGGCACATGTAGCAGGTTTTAGCTTCAGTCAAATCTTTCTCTTCTTCCGATGAGATCCACATTGGTTTCTTTATCTTATAAATCTAAATTTTTCCGCTATATTTGTAATGCATTTCATAAGGTGAGAAGCGGCATTAGCTCCCCTATGAATAATAAACAAGATTTTCTAAGAAAAAAAATTGTGTGTCGATCACAAGAATATTTATTAATTGTTAATACAATATTTAATTTGTTTTAATAAAAAAAGAATACAATTACTATTATTTCTTTTTTATTTATTCTTCTCAGTGTCCTGGATTAATATCTTCTTCTCAGTGTCCTGGATTAATATCTTCTTCTCAGTGTCCTAGATTAACATCTTCTTCTCAGTGTCCTGGATTAACATCTTCTACTCAGTGTCCTGGATTAACATCTTCTTCCCGGAAAACCCTTCAAGGGAATGTAGATGATATAATGCTATTTATTGCTTAAAAATGTTCTCACAATCCTGCAAGTATCAAGCAGAACTGCTTTTTGAGCTACTTTCAAGCTCTGAAGGTCAAGGTCAAGTTCTTCTGTACCCTCTCTAGTGCTATTTAATATGAGACCATTTGAGGATATAATTATTGTTACTTTATCTAAGTGATAAAGTGTTTTTAGTTCTAAGGCAAGCTCCTGGTACTTTCTTATTTTTTCAGCCCCTGTATTGAGTAAACTGGAGTCATTTGGACAGCTATGTCTATTATTATGGCCATTTTATCTTTTTTGTGTATAATCAGAAATCTGGTCGGTTATGTACAACTCTGTGGTACATGATAATTTGCTCATCCCAGTAAACTTTTATATACGCATTTTCAACTAGTTTTTCTGGAGTATAGTGATGGTATGGGACCACATCATTGTCCAATAACCCCAATTTTCTGCAGATGTTTTAGTGAAATATTTTTGCCACATTATTGTGTCACGTCAAATAGTCTGTCCCAGCCAGAGATTCACTTCCATTTTTAGCATGCTGGATAGATTTGTGAGTCTTCAAGCAAAGGCGACATTTGTCTGTAACGAGGTTGTCCTTCAGGATATGTCGCCTATAAGCCCTAGTTGCTATAACTTGGTCTTGTATTGCCACGTAAAATACTTCTGTTTCACCAATAATTTGACCCGTCTTCAATCAATCAACCGAGAATTCGTTATCGATTTCTGGCTCATGCAGCTGATGGTAGAACCTACCATGCAGTTCCTTTTCCTTTTATATAGTTTTTAAATGATCCTCACTTCTAATATCCTGTAGCGTTGGATCTCTGAGATTGAGGGCTGTGTAATCTTCATCCATCTCCCTCATCATAGCGATGATTATAGAAGAACTTTTCATAAAATACTCCTTCATAGAGTTTTCTTGCTTCTGACATGAGCCTTCGATAGAGATAAGACCACGACCACCTTCCTTCCTGGACAAATAAAGTCTAGCCATAGACGCCTTTGGGTGATGAATTCTAGCCATTCTAGAATTCTAGTCATCGTTGTGCGCACCCGGCGATCCATTTCTTGAAGTTTGGTTGTTTATAAAGACTATGGCTGATAATGGATCTGTCGTCTCCGATCTTTAATTGATATCCAATCTTGCTGCTTCTGAGGATTTAGCTTAGAGGTGCTAGGGCTAAGCAAAACCATAAAGGACTAAGAGAATCCCCTTGATAAATTCCTCGAAAAATTTTTATGGTTCCGGTATTGCAGTCTAAGTGACTTCTGTCCACTGTCAGCCGAGTGGACTTCGTACAGTTCTAGTGCTTGGATTAACCAACTTTGAGATACAGTATCATCATATTGGCAATAAATGTGTCTATCATTAATAGTTGTTTGCAACCTCTAGCTGCTTTCCAACATCCCAATTGCTCTGGTGGTAAGATATCGGCATTTATCAAATGATTACTCATTTTCGAAGCAATTATTGATGCCAACAGTTTATATGTTGTATTTAGATAGGTTATAGGTCTGAAGTCTTTAGGTTCTAGATTAGGTCCTTTGGTATCATGTATGTTATACCCTCTGCAAAATCTTTAGTTAATTGTGCTGATCCTTCTATAATTGATTGGAAGAGATCCGCAAATTTTCTATGTAGACTACTGAATTGTTTAAGCCAATGAGCCTGTATTTTGTCTCTTCCAGGGCATTTCCAATTATGCATATTCTTGGCGGCTTTAGCTACGTCTTCCTTGGTGATGATCAGTGAAAGCATCTAGGGTGTTTTTTCAAGTGCATCCTTCATTTCGGGCATCCATGTAGCATTTGCGTCATGATATGCTGGTTACTCCCATAATTCTTTCGAAACAACTCCACGCTTTATGCCGAAGGTAATTTTTGCATTCAGATTTAGTCTTTCGCTGCTTAATGTTCTATAAAACCGACGCTGGTCTGTTTCATAAATCTTATTGTTTTCTCTGCGAAGAGCTGCTGCTGTATATCTTCGTATTCTGTTGGCATATACTGATAGCTTTTGCTTTAGTTTGTCAACATAGAGCTGGAGAGCTCCAGTGAGTTCAGTTCGAGAATTATAGTACCAAGATGAAGGACCACAATTTCATCTATCTTTCTTTTTTGTTTTTTTTTAAGCTTTAGGAGGATCTCGTTATTTATTAAACTTCGCTAGGAGAAGTTTGTTATTATTCCGATTCGCCTTCGTAGTTATTTTCCCTTCCAGTCTTCTTCTCCAAGCAGGCAGTCTAGTAGACTCCTTGGTTTGACACTTCTTCAACACATCTCTCTCTTTTACCTTCAAACCTAGGTGAGTTACTACAGTTTTAGCAGATATATATATCCAATGCTTCAAATCACACACGGTTTTAATAAATTCAGCATGTTTTTCCAGTATCTTGTTCGTAGCTTTGACTATTTTCAAACTCTGTATTCTATAAGGTAAACGGAGCAGCATAGGTCTCTCTTCCATCGGAATTGCATTCCATTTCATATGTTCAGAAAATAATGCATCTTCCAAGTTTTCTTCAAGTTGAGCTTCGTGATTAATCTCTCCATGCAGCCTACTTCTGTCTGCAGGTATCGACTGATTGTGAGCTATCTCGGGTAAGATTCTTCCAATTGTTACCTCTGACATATCATCCGATTCTCTGGTAATTCGTATTCCAACATCATTTTTAATTATTTGGAGGTCTTCCTGACTAAGGAATTGTCCCTTCATAATTACTCTTGTCTGATCTGCTAGCCTTTGGGCTGTTACGTTTATTTCAGGGTATTTTTCCAACCAATAACCTTGTATTCTTCTAAGGTATCCTGTTCTATTTTGTTCTAAATTTGTGGCCAAGTAGTAAGCTCGGATGACCGCTTTGTTCATTTCAGGCGTCCACTTCATCCTTGTAGGAGCTACACTTGGTCTCTATTGCTGAGCGCGAGCGGGAAGAGAACTCTCTTCCAAGTGCACGTTCAGACTATGGGCCGTTGAATGCAGTCTTGTGGTCCGTTGCGACAGGGTGGCGCCACTCGCTTTGCCAGTACCTGAAGGAGGCTGTCGAATATTCTCGCCTGATGCAACCTCAGGCTCGTCCGATATATTATCGTACTCGTAAATATATTATTTAAATCCATATTGGTTATGGGAATGTCATTTTATACCTTCTGCCAGGTGAGTCTTCAGGCGTCCTTAACATAGGAATTGACCCTGACCAGGAAGCAGCCCTGTTTGGGATCAGTTGCACCTGAGTTTTGTTCTAATTTTGGCTCGCTTCGAGGTATATTATTTCCCCGGTACCCGCCACCTGGGGAGGCGTTCGATGGGAGACTATTAACTCCCCTCGGGCTATTATAATTATAATTATTATTTTATTTTTATTTTTTTGTCAAAAGAAAATTGATTATATTAACACCAAGGAAATAGAATTTTTAGATCAAATTAGATTAGATTACGATTTTTTCTGGGTAATCAACTACTTGGTCAATACACTCTTTATAGTTAACCCATATTTTTTGTAATTTTAAATTTGTTTTAGTGTGTTATTTGTATGGGTTATAGTGATTATCAGTGTTATTAGCTTATGATTATTGACATATAGTGCTTTATATTTCTTATTTTGCTTTCCTAGCAATTATGATTTATATTATACAGTTGAATTATTTTATTACAACTGAACACCCTTTTCTTCAATGGTTTTATTTTTTATTTATTTATTTTTTTCATTTTATAATTTTGTTTTAAATATATATATATATATATATATATATATATATATATATATATATATATATATATATATATATATATATATAAGTTAAAGACCGGAGCGTGGCAGTATCAACCTTAATACCATCCTGGAATGTAAACAACATTCCGATTGTATATAAGGAGGATTACTTTTATGAATAAACAGTCTTGTTACAGAAGTCGTGATAGTTATTTCTCAGTCCTTTTCCTTTTTTTTAATTCAATTTGTTCGCCGTCGCATAACTGGTGCCGAAACCCGGGAGCCGTAACGCGAGACCTTTTTCTTTTCTTTTTTTTGCTTTTTTGGAGATTTTTTTATATCCCGTCCTCGTTTTTCTTCTGCTACTTTTCGAACCAGGCGAAGACGAAGAAAAATCGAGATGGCATCAGAAGGCATAGTAAGACCGGCAGTGCTTAATGTACCTGACTTACCTTCACTACCACGAGAAACCATGGCGGAAGCTCATGCCAACGCTCTGGAGTGGATGAAGCTAAGGACAGCGACATCGCAGGACCTCCGGAGGGCGATTTCTGATCTGGAGCGCTTCGGCGGCGAAATTGGCGAGTTAAACCATTTTTTGAAGGGTGGTGATCGCCTTATGGAGAGGATACAAGCCAAGACATCGGAGAATCTGGTTAACGCTGGGGATGCCGAAGCACTGAAGGCAGCTCTGGTGTGCAGAGTAAAAAGGAACGTGCTAAATTTAATCCAAGCAGATGAGGAGACACCGTGGCCGGTAATTAAGGAGAGGCTGAAGAAAGCTTTCGGTGGTGGCAGGTGGACCCCGGAAGAGGACATCTATCAAATGTTTAGAGAGAGGCGTTCTCCTCGACAGACGAGCGGACAGTACGCAGGAGCGCTGCTAGCACGATTCAATCAGATCACGGAAAAAATGCGTGAAACCTTGAGCATAGGCGAGGTACAAGGCAGGATGGCATTCTTGGCGACCATCCTCAAGGTCCAATTGGCGAAAGAGACGGGAAAGAGGGAAGGCTTGCCGAGAGATCGCTCATTCATCGAATGCGCCCAGGAGATATCGACTCGAGCGCAAGGGAAGAAGAAACCAGGATGGAGGTGGAAGAAACGGGGTGGAGCAGAGTGACCGATAGACGCCCCAGAACCACACCAATGGGCTGGAGGAGGAAAGAACCCGCGTATACGAGCAGAGAAAGACCCTCGGCAGGCGAGAGAAGGTCGGGACAACCGAAAGCGAGGAATGGTCCTCGAAAAGAAGAGAGGAAGTGCCATGGCTGTGGGAGGCCCGGACATCTAGTGGCCCAGTGCCCGCGCACTAGATGCTTCGAGTGCGGCACAGAAGGGCACGTTGCGAGGCAATGCCCATACATTTACCGGAGGAGGGAAACACCACGGGCAGAGCCGATGGAGGTCAACACCCAGAAGGTGCGGAGGAAGGCGGGTCCATTCCAGAGGAGTGGAACTTCGGAAGAGGCGACGGAGACGTCGGGAACTTCGGAGACAGATGACGAGGAACCAGGGAGCAGCGGAGGCAGGAGCCGTCAATGGGGTGAGCGACGACGAGCGGTAGCGGAGAGGAGGAAGCCAGCAGGAATCTGAGGGGAGTGCCCGCAGAGAGGCGACCGCACAGCGACATGCAACAACATCAGAGGTAAGTCATGCTGGTTGCCAATTATTAAGTTGAAAGGGGGAGTGAGATGCCTGGTGGACACAGGGAGCTCAAACACTGTTATGACCCGAGATGCACTGGAAAAACTGTGTGGCAGAGAAGGGGCACTCCGTGTTCAGAAATGCGGGTGTAAATTAATCACACTGGGAGGGCCGTGCAAGGTAGAAGGAGAGGCGGTAATCGGTCTAAACCGGTGGGTGGCAAAAAAGGGAAAGATAAGAGTGCACATAGTGGGGGAAATGACTCGGGAGTACCAGGCAATAGCGGGGTGCGATCTATTGGGGCAGGCAGGCGCACGAATAAAGAATAGTAAAGGGAAGTGGAGTATTAGGTTAGGAGAAACGACATATAAATGCCGGGGGATTGCAAAGGATAAGAAAGCACGAATAGGAGCGGTTAATAGGGTCGAAGACTGGAGAGAAACGGTACAGAAAGAGTTTGGGGATATATTCTTTAAGGAGGGCAGTACGTTAGGAGTGACAGGGAGGACGGTCCATGAGATCCCGTTAAAGCAAGACAGAGTGTCTTATGTGAAAGAAAGGAGGTATCCGCAGGCTCTGAGACAGCATATTAGAGAAGAACTAGAGAGCCTGAAGAAACAGGGAATTATCGTTAATAGCACGTCACCGTACAATAGTCCACTGTGGGCAGTAAGGAAAAAGAGCGCGCCAGGAGAAAATAAAGAGAAATATAGGGTAGTCATAGACTATAGACGATTAAACGAAAATACAGTGGACGAAAAATACCCTATCCCCAGGTTTGAGGACATTTTGGACAGGCTTAGTGGGGCGATGATTTTTAGCACTCTAGATCTCAAAGCGGGATACCACCAAATAAGGATGCACCCACAGGACCAACACAAAACAGCGTTTACTTTTGAAAGGGGGCATTACGAATTTACCCGAATGCCGTTCGGATTAAAAAACGCCCCAATCACCTTCCAGAGATTGATGGATGAATTCTTGAGAGGCATAGATGAGGGGGTGTGTCAAGTCTATATGGACGATTTACTGGTTTTCAGCAAAACCGAGGCCGAGCACATACAACATTTGAGAAGTGTATTCGAGAGGGTGCGGCAATTCGGGTTAAAACTGTCCAGGGAAAAATCGACGTTGGGACAGGGACAGATTAATTTTTTAGGCCATACCATTTCCGGGGAAGGGGTAAAGCTCGACGCGGCGAAGGTAGAAGCGATTAGGAGGATGACGGTGCCGCGAGATGTAAAAGGGATCCGCAGACTCCTGGGAACGCTAAATTACTATAGGAGATTTGTACCCGAAATGGCGGAATATTTGGTGCCGCTTAATAATTTACTAAAGAAAGGGGCCAAACTAACCGTGACACCGGTGATGGAGGATAATATCCGAAAATGCATGGAGAAATTGCAAGAGCAGCCGGTATTGGCGTTTCCGGATTTCACCAAACAATTCACCGTTACCACGGACGCCAGCGAATATGCGCTAGGAGCCGTTTTATCTCAGGAGGGTGTGGGAGGAGAGCGTCCCATAGCATACGCTAGCAGCCGTCTAACCGACGCGGAGACAAGGTATAGCGCCTTGGAGAGAGAGCTACTAGGGATAGTATGGGCTATTGACCATTTTAGACCATACGTTTTTGGAAGAAAGTTCCGCGTCCACACCGACCACAGACCGCTTCAATGGGTAGGAAGGCTAAAGGAATCCTCGGCGAGAGTCGCGAGATGGAAGGAGTTCCTGGGACAATACAACATGGAAATTTGTTATAAGCCGGGGAAGGAAAATATAGTGGCAGACTGGTTGTCAAGAGCCATCATGGTCAACGCCATCGAAGAAGATAGCGGCGAAACATCAAGAAACGTACGGCAATTTCTGAGAGAATGGACGCCAGGCGAAGAGGGTGACCTCGGCACGGCAGAGACGGAGGGAGGAGAGGAGTCCCCAGAAGAAGAGAGCCCTGCGGAAGAGAGGCCGGTAGAAATGGAAGAAGTCGAGGAAATCATTAACGACAAACGCCGTCAGGTGATCTGGAAGACGAGGACCTCGGGCATGATGAAAATAGCATATAGCAAATATGGGAGGAATAAAATTAATACGATCTGGTCACAACCAGGAGCGCGAGAAGACGAAATTTGTAGGGCACTAAGGGACGCGTCAGAACCGGGAAAAACCCATCATCTCTATGTAGGAAATGCCACGATATGGGAAAAAATTAAAAGAATTTGGAGAGCCGAACGAATTGGCGTGGATAGAACGTTTATCCGATGCAAATACATGGTAGAAACGATAATGGACGTAGAGCAACAAAAGGAAGTGACGTTAGCGTATCATCAGGGAAAAACAAACCATCGGGGGGTGCACGAGACGCTACAAGCATTGCGGAGGAAATATTTTTGGCATGGGATGAAGAAGACCATCAAGGAAACTATAGGGGCGTGTGAAGTTTGTATGCGCACGAAGTACGACCGGCATCCTCCAAGAGGGAGACAAGAAGAGACACCGACAGGATACACGCCATTAAAAGAGCTGCAGGTCGACACGTTCACGTGGAGGGGATTCAAATGGGTCACCATGATAGATCTCTTCAGCAAGGTAGCAATGGCGTATAAGGTATGCGACAGATCTTCGGAAGCAGTGTTGGAGGCCCTACAAACATGGGTTCAGTTTTACGGGGTGCCCGACAGAATTTCATCCGACGGAGGTAGGGAATTTGATAGCGGCGCTATTAGAGAGGAAGCGAAAAGATTGGATATAGCGTGGCATCTCAACACTCCGGGCCATCCCAAGAGCAGGGGAAATATCGAGCGATTGCATAGTACCCTGAGTGACCATCTACGTGTGTATCAGGGAGAACAGGGAGATGAAGCAGATATAGCTATGAGAAAAGCCGTAGCTGCATATAACCATTCAATACACTCGATCACAGGATATTCACCCATCGAAGTTTTGTTCGGAGTGCGAGGGTGGAGACGTGATTGCGGGAATACGGCCGCGGATGAAGAAACGGCGGAGGCAATCGTTAGTAATAGGTTAGAGATAGCGAAGGTTTGGGAGAAAGTACGGGGGAAAATAGAACGGGAGAAACGGAAGAGGGTAGAGAGAGAGAACCTAAAGGTACGAGACAGGATGGGAGAGATACGGATAGGGACAATCGTGTACCGGAGAATGGGGTCTAACAGAGGGAAAGAATTGACGCGGTATGAGGGCCCGTTTAGGGTTATAGTTATAAGGGAACACAACATAGTAACCATTGAGAGCGTCAAAGAACCCAGAAAGAGACGAACGGTTCACATTGAACAATTGAAACTCCCTTTGGTAGAACCCGAAAAACCAGTGTGAACGGGAGGACCCCCGTCTCTGCACACGGATTTTTTTTTTTTTGTAACCATAACACAATTGTAATTGTACCAGAGCATAAGAAAGTTTTTTTTTTAGTGCAAGTGTAGCTGTAAGAACCCTTTGTTTTAATTTCTGTGAATAAGTTGTGTGTAAATAGAAGAGTTGGTTTTTTTTTGGTTTTTTTTTGTTGTTTTGTTTTTGTAATAATAAATAGGAAGAATTGTGAGCCTTACGTATAAGATAGTGATAATTGATAACAGTGATAGTGATTTTCTTTTTGTTTATTGTACATGCTGCAGAAGGACTTTTGAGTTGTTTTCTTTTTGTTGGTTGTTTTATTAAAAGATCAGATGTAAGGTATTAAGATTGACTGGCCGCTCCGCTCTGTGAGGTGAGGAGATTAACAAGTTAGGGTTGAATATAGAGTTTACGGAGATCCCCGTAAACTGGTGGGGGGTTAAAGACCGGAGCGTGGCAGTATCAACCTTAATACCATCCTGGAATGTAAACAACATTCCGATTGTATATAAGGAGGATTACTTTTATGAATAAACAGTCTTGTTACAGAAGTCGTGATAGTTATTTCTCAGTCCTTTTCCTTTTTTTTAATTCAATTTGTTCGCCGTCGCATAACTTATATACATATATATATATACATATATAATCCTTTTTTTGTAATTTTTTTTTATTTTACAATTTTTTTTTATTTTTTAACTTTATATATATATATATATATATATATATATATATATATATATATATATATATATATATATATATATATATATACATATATAATCCTTTTTTTGTAATTTTTTTTTATTTTACAATTTTTTTTATTTTTTAACTTTATATATAAGTTAAGGCCCGGAGTGCAGTATCAGCTTTAATACCATATACGGTTGTAACACAGGAATGTATATGAGGAGAATTAAAATCTGAATAAAGGCAGTCTTATTTCGGATATTTTGCGTGTCATTACTTAAATCTTTTCCTTTTTTTTTTATGTTTGGAGTTGCTGACGCTTAACTGGTGCCGAAACCCGGGACGAAGTGTTCGTATAAGATTTTATTTATTTCTTTTAAAAGACGTCACGGAAAAGGAAGTAAGTAATGACCAGCGAAGGAGTACTGAAACCGGCGGTCCTGAACGTGCAGAACATTCCGCCATTGCCCCAAGACACGCTAGCAGCAGCGCATGCAAATGCGCTGGAATGGATGAAGATTAGAGTGGCTAAGTCACGAGACCTGAGAAATGCCATATCAGACCTGGAGCGCTTCTCGGGGGACACAGGTGTGTTAAATCACTTTATAAAAGGAGGTTATCGCCTAATAGCACGAATAGAGGCCAAATTAACAGAAGATCTGGTGAACCTTGGAGACGCGGAAGCGTTGAGAGCGGTCCTGGTGTGTAGAGTCAAACGCAGCATCCTAAACCAGATACAAGCGGATGAGGAGACACCGTGGCCGGTGGTGAAGGAGAGGTTGAAAAAGGCAAATGGCGGAGGCAGATGGACACCAGAAGAACATATCTTGCAGCTATTTAGGAAGGTAAAAACGCCCCAGCAGACGAAGGGACAGTACGCCGGAGCCCTGTTGGCTAAATTTAACCAAATCACAGAAAAGATGAGAGAGACGGTGAGTGCGGCCGAGACAGCAGGAAGGATGGCATTTGTGTCCACCATCCTAAAGGTGCAATTAGCCAAGGAAACTGGGACTAAAGGTGGCCTTCCAGGAGAGCGCTCGTTCATGGAATGCGCGCAAGAAATGGCGGACAGCAGCGCAAGAGAGGAGGAGACCCGGAGGGAAATAGAAGAGGTCTGATGGAGCAAGGTAACCTACGGGCGCTCTGGGAACACACCGTCGACCTGGAATGGAATGGTAGCGCAGTGCCCACGCACCAGGTGCTTCGAATGCGGGATGGAGGGATACATCGCAAGACATTTCCCACACCTCTACCAGAGAAAGAAGCCACCGAGAGCGGAACCTATGGAAGTGAACGCTCAGAGAGTAAAGAGGAGAGATGACTCGCCAAGAAGGAGGGGATCATCACGAGAACCTTCGAAGGTATCGGGCTCTTCCGAGTCAGAGGAAGAATGTGGCGGACCAGAAGGCCGAAGGACCGAAGGAAACAGAGGCGGCTGGAAGAGCGGAGGAAGCAGACATTGGAGAGCAGAGGAGGCAATCTGAGGGGAGTGCCAGCAGAGAGGTGACCGTACTTTGGTTAGCCATAACATCGCAAAAGAGGCTTGCTGGTTGTCTATCATAAGAGTAGTCGGAGGAGTGAGATGCCTGGTGGACATAGGAAGCTCCAACACCCCAGATTCAGGTATGTAACTGTAAACTAATCACTCTGGGTGGCCCATGTAGAGTAGAGGGGGAAGCGGAGATAGGATTGAATAGGTAGGGAGTCGAGAGCGGCACATTAGCGGTGCATATAGTAGGGAGCATGCCTCGTGAATACCAGGGAATTATCGGGTGCGATCTGTTGGGAAAAGTAGGCGCGCCTGTTAGGATCCACAAGGGAAGATGGTATATAATAATAGGGACGAGAAGTTACGAGGGCCAGAATCTTATAGAAGACGGCAGGGCACGGATATGGGCAATTAGTCATGCGGAGGACTGGAGGCAGGCGATCAGGAGGGAGTTCAGGGACATCTTCTTCAGGGAGGGAGATACACTTGGAGTAGCGGGAAGAACGATACTCAAGATCCCGCTGAAAAAAGGAGATGATGACCTATATAAAAAAGAGACGGTAACTCACAAGCGCTACGGCAACATATTCGGGAAGGATTAACTAGCCTAAAGAGTCGGGGAATAATTGTGGACATTACGTCACCGTATAATAGCCCCCTGTGTGCAGTGAAGAAAAAGAGTGCACCGGGAGTAGAGGAGGAAAAATACAGGGTAGTGATAGACTACCGCAAATTAAACGAAAATATTGTGGATGATGAATACCCGATCCCCAGGTTTCGTATTGAGGACATTTTGGACAGACTGAGTGGGGCGACGGTATTTAGTACTCTGGATTTAAAGGCGGGATACCACCAAATCCGAATGCACCCCAGGAATCAACATAAAACGGCATTCACTTTTGAGAGGAGGCACTATGAATTCACGCGGATGCCATTCGGGTTGAAGAACGCCCCAATAACGTTCCAACGCCTTATGGATGAGTTTCTAAGGGTAATCGACGAAACAATATGTCAGGTGTATATGGACGATCTATTAGTGTTCAGTAAAACTGAAGCCGAGGAGTGTTCGAACGAGTCCGCCAGTTCGGTCTAAAACTATCGAACGAAAAATAACTCTTAGGGCAGGGCCAAATCAGATTTTTAGGTCATACCATCACGAAAGAAGGAGTCAAACCCGACACCGATAAAGTAGAGGCCATTCGTAAGATGGCGGTTCCGAGAGACGTA
Organism: Rhaphigaster nebulosa; assembly: GCA_948150685.1. NCBI lineage: Eukaryota > Metazoa > Arthropoda > Insecta > Hemiptera > Pentatomidae > Rhaphigaster > Rhaphigaster nebulosa. The sequence continues at coordinate 185,050,763 of OX411307.1, read as the reverse complement.
AAGAGAATTCGAAGGTTATTGGGAACCCTTAATTATTACAGAAGGCTTGTACCAGAAATTGCGGAGTACCTTGTCCCTCTCAATAGAGTACTAAAAAAGGGAGCAATGATCATAGTGACGCCGCTAATGGAGAGTAACATTCGTAAATGTATGCAGCGGCTATAAGAGGAGCCGGTATTAGCATATCCGAACTTTAACAAAACCTTTAATGTCACCACGGATGCGAGCGAATACGCGTTAGGGGCAGTATTATCTCAGGAAGCAGACTGCGAACGCCCGGTAGCATACGCCAGCAGACGCCTTACGGTCGCAGAAACGAGATACAGCGCCCTGGAACGGGAGCTGCTAGGCATTGTGTGAGCCGTTGACCACTTTAGACCCTACGTGTTCGGGCGGCGATTCCGCGTACATACAGATCACCGACCTATGCAATAGGTGGGGACGTTGAAGGAATCCTCAGCGAGGGTTACGCGATGGAGAGAGCTCCTGGCCCAGTACAATATGGAAATTGTGTATAAGCCCAGTAAAGAAAATGTAGTCGCGGACTGGCTGTCCAGAGCAATCATGATAAATGCCATAGAGGAGGAGGGTGGAGATGACGCACCTAGGGACGTGCGTCAATTTCTGATGGAATGGACACCCGAAAGAAAAGGAGAACAAGGCTCGAGAAAACCGGTCGAAGCAGAAGAGTCCCCAGGAGAGACGAGCTCGACCGAGGAAAGACCGGCGGAGATGGAAGAAATAGAGGAAATGATCAACGACAAGCGGCGGCAAATAATTTGGAAAACCAGGACATCAGGCCTCATGAAGGTGGAATACTCCCGATATGGGCGCAGCAGGATTAACTCCATATGGTCGCAACCAGGAGCGAGAGAGGATCAAATTTGCAGAGCGCTGAAGGACGCGTCGAAACCAGGAGTGACATACCATCTCTACGTGGGAAACGCCACGATTTGGGAGAAGATCAAGAAATTATGGCAGTCCGAGCAAATCGGTATGGACCGGACCTTCATCCGCTGTAAGCTAATGGTAGAGACCGTGAGAGACGACGAATGGCAGAAAGAGCTGACGTTTGCGTATCACCAAGGCAAGACTAATCACCACGGGGCGACCAAAACTTTGCAGGCACTGCGGTGAAAGTATTTCTGGTGGGGGATGAATAAATCTATTACAGAGATCATCGGAACAAGTTCCGCATGCCTCACCACCAAATACGACAGACATCCCCCAAGAGGAAGGCAGGAGGAGACGCCGACTGCGGATGCGCCGTTAGGGGACTTACAGGTGGATACGTTCACCTGGAGAGGTTACAAGTGGGTCACGATCATCAATGTCTTCAGTAAAGTAGCGATGGCACACCAGATCCATGAACGATCAGCGGAAGCGGTACTGAGAGCTCTCCAGACGTGGCTTAAATTTTACGGGGTGACGGAGCGACTATCGTCTGATAGGGGTTGGGAGTTCGACAATGCTTAGCTTAGGAGCGAAATGAATAAACTTGATGTACTGTGGCATATTAATACGCCAGGACACCCTAAAAGTAGAAGGAACGTCGAAAGGCTAAATAGTACCCTGAGTGACCACTCGAGGGTCTACTAGGTAGAACAAGAGCTGGAGCCGGATACGGCGATGAGGAAGGCGATAGCGGCGTACAACCACTCCATCCACACGGTAATGGGGTTCTCGCCGTTCGAGATAATTTTCGGGTTAAGGGAACGGCCCAGGAATTACGAGGATACGACGGGTAACGATGAAATTGCGGGAGACCTGTTGAATAATAGAATTGAATTAGGAAAACGTTGGGAGAAAGTCCGCGCGAAAATCGAGAAGTAGAAGCGCAGTAGGGTAGCGCGAGAAAATCTTCGGGTAAAGGACGTGATGGGGGCGATAAGAATCGGATCCATCGTTTATCGGAAGAGAATTTCCAATAGGGGAAAGGAGCCGCTGCGATACGAGGGGTCATTTAGAGTGATTATAATTAGGGAACATAATACTGTCACCATTGAGAGTGTCAGTGAACCTAAAAAGAGAAGAACGGTTCATATCGAGCACTTAAAGCTGCCAATAGTAGAGCCAGAGCAACCGTGACGAGCTGGAGTGCCCTCGTCTCAGCGCACGGAACTATTGTACACAAGAATATGTATATTGGCGAATTGGGAGTTAAGAAGAGCTATATTTTGTTTATTTTTTTTTGTGTGAATATGTTCTATTTTGTACAGTGTATTTTCGTTATTTTTTTTTTTTTTTTTTTTTTTCCGGCTTAAGACTTCCATTGAAGTCCTATACTGATTTTTTTTTTTGTTGTTCTTTTTGCACACTATTTATGTACATAGTTTTTAGATATGAGTGAGGTGATTACAGGGAAGTGTAATTATAGTCATAATTGAGTAAGTCTGGAGTATAAGGTATTAACGGCTGAGCACTGTGCACTTCGTTCCTATGTATTTGTAAAGTTTACGAAATGTTCGTAAACTGACAGGGGGGAGTTAAGGCCCGGAGTGCAGCAGTATTAGCCTTAATACCATATAAGGCTGTAAACAACAGAAGGAATGTATATAAGGAGAATTAAAACTTGAATAAAGGCAGTCTTATTTCTGATATTGTGCGTGTCATTACTTAAACCTTTTCCTTTTTTTTCGATGTTTGGAGTTTCTGACACTTAACTTATACATATATATGTATATATATATATATATATATATATATATATATATATATATATATATATATATATATATATATATATATATTATGGGTATGCTATTTTATTTACATTTATGTTTTCGAGTTTGCAATTTATACAATTGTCTGATAGTTTGATACATTATAATACATATATACAGCATACACCACATACATGCACTTATACTCGTATACAAACATATATATAAACACGCACACACATCCAACATATGTTTAATACAGACTATTTCCTTTTGTCATGTACAATGATTCATAGGTAATTGTTCGTTTATTAGACTTGTTTTTATTATAAATTCTTATATTTTATGGTATAATCGAGTTTCTTTTAATAGTTTTATCAATTCATTCTGGTGAGTCTTTTAATGCTATCTCTCTACAACGAGGTATTTTATTATTTACAAAAGCCTGACGCAGTAAGGTGCACTCCTCTATTATATGTTGTATAGTTAATGGAGACTGACAGGTTTCGCAATTTGGTTGGGCTTCTTTTGTAATTAAATGTATGTGAGTTAGGTTGGTATGACCAATCCTCATCCTGGGCACAACCACTTCTTCTCTTCTCTGTCCCCTAACAGCACTTATCCACTTTTTTGTATTTCTTTTGATAATTTTTAATTTATTAGTCGGTGGAATTTCTTCCCACATAAACCATCCCATTTTTTCCGAACTCAATCTTTTAGATTTGTCTTTACCTCATTAGGCTCGTATATTTGGAGAGAAGGAATGTTCACATGATCAGCTTCTCTAGCTGCTCTACACGCTGCCTCATTTCCTGGTATCCCGGAGTGTCCTGGGGTCCAGAGAAAATTCACTCTTTTATTGAGATGATTTAATATTTCTGTATAATTGTGTATTTTATTTAATGTGGGTCCGGTTTTATTTAAATTTGCTATTCTCAGAAGAGCAGAGATTGAGTCAGAGCATATTAATATTTTTGAGTTACTACCGTTTATTGATAAATAAAGTGCTGTCGAAATCGCAATTTATACATCTTGGGAGTCCCATTCTTAATGACTGCGAAACCGACATTCTCATTTTGCTTGGATCCATCAGTGTATATTATTTCATATTCTGAGTATTTTTTATTATATTGTGAAATTTATATTTATTGGAATCTGGACTGATTTTTTTAAAAGTTAGATCTATTTTAAAACGTTGGTATATTCAGGGGGTGTGTTCAAAAGATAGGGCCAGCAGGATATATGGACTTCTCATTGTCTGAAGATTTTTGCTCTCAGACCAAGCATGTAAACGGTTCAATGTATTCTGTAGATTTCTTCTCATCCACTCGTGACTCCTGAACTTTAGAAAAGTCGCCAGGTCATCAACGTACAGAAATGCTTTCATTAACCCAGGTATTTCTTTGACTTTTGATTTTATTGCGATAGCAAATAAAGTGCAACTCAAGACACTTCCTTGTGGGATTCAGTTAACTATGTCTTTGCGATTAGAGATCGATTCTCCCACTCTCACGCTTATATATCTTTTCAGTAAAAAGCTTTGTATAAACTTAGGCATGCTCCTTTGAAGCCCTATTCATATAATTTTTCAGAATTATTTCCCTGTCAATAGTGTCGTATGCCTTTTCTATATCAAAAAATATCCCACTGCTTTTCGTTCTACAAAAGTGTAAAGGATTTCAGCTTCCATTGTCACAAGTTGGTCTATTGTGGATCTTGTTTTCCGAAAACTACATTGTATTGGAGACAAGAGGTTAAATTTGTCAATTACCCACATCAGATGAATATTAACTATTTTCTCTAATAGTTTCGACAAACAGCTGCTAAGTGATATTTGATATTGCTTTTTGTTTTTTTGGATTTTATTAAATTGTCTCTATTAGGGTTTCGCTGGAACTCTTTAAGGGCTTTTTTTATTAATGGATTTCCGGCATTCTTCATCAAACCATGGTGCATGGGTTGTTTTGGGATTTCCTTTTGTTTTTGGAATTGTCTGAAGGGCTGATTGTATTACATTCTGCGAAAAGTATTCGATTATTTCATCTACATTTTCTGAGTAATTTTTTAATTTTTTCTCCGAATTCTTCCCAATTAGCTTTTTCAAGGATCCATCTTCGATGTCTTCTGATCTTGGTTAGTTCGGCATTGAAACGAAATAATGTTGGAAAATGATCACTCCCATATCTAATGATATTTCCCCTGGTGTTAGATGTGCTCGAGGTATGATGAGACCCATTCATGTCTTCAACTACAATTTAAGGGGCATGTAGGCAAGTAATGAGTTGTATAAGAGCTGTTTCATTGATTCTTTCTGTCGGTGGTAAATATATGTTACAGATTGTTACAGTGAAGCGTAATTTAACTCTTGTGTCTATTGCTTGTATGGGAGTTTGAATATCCAGTTTTTCAAAGTGTAGGTCTTTTCTTCCTGCGGTAGATACTCCTCCGTGGGCTCTTTCTTCTTCTCCCATTTCTTTGTTTTTTTTGTATATTTAGTAGGATTTTATATTTAAGTTTCGTCTAGGAATTAATTTTATTTCCTGTTGACATAATACGGCTGTGTTGATGTCTTCCAAAAGGATCTTCATTTCCTCATATTGATTTCTTACTCTATTACAATTCCAGCTAATTATTTTCATGTCATTTGGGGTATTGTGTGAAACCTATTGCACTAATTGGTGTATTTACAAACGGAAGATAAATATTATTTGTTTTTTTTTACAATTAAAGATTTGATATTATCCAAAAATATTTTATCACTTAAATAATTATTAATTCTGTATATAAATACGTATTGAGAAAGTATATCTGAGTATAACGAACATATTATGTAATCAAAAAATATATTGAAGGATATTGTGAATAAATAAGCAAAATAAGAAATCGATATAGTCAATATAAAATGTATTAGAGTTGATAAGGGAGTGGTTATTTTTAAAAAGAATTGAATTTTTCCTATGTTAGAGAAATTTGTTGTTCATATAGTGGTATTGATCAAAATAGGTATTGTATAGTCATATTTTGTGTATAAGATGGAGTGGTGTATTTGTATCATAATTTGTGTTTATGTTTACTATTATTAAATAACTTATTTTTGAGTTATAATGCATTATACATATTATGTTATTATGTCTCCATTTCGTCGTTACTTTTAGATGAGTCTTTTTTATTTCTTGTATTTCTTTTTTGATTTTTACTTAAAGAATTCCGTCGTCGGAGTGGCGGAGCTTTAAATGTTTCGGGGTTTTCTTCTCCGTTCTGAGGCTGAGTAGATCGTGAACGTCCCGTGGACATTTCACAACTACTGAGGGGAGGGAATTAAGCAGGAGGGGGGGGTGGCTACTAGTAGAGGCAGGAGGTAGGAGGGAAGAAGTAGAGATAATAGGGAGAAGTTGGTGGAAGGGAGTGGTGTGAGGAGATGCGAGGGGTGGAGGGTTGCATTTTTCTGTTTGCTCTATCCCCTCTCTGGAGTTGGAGCTAGTAATAATCTTATCTGTAATATTGTTTTTATTAAATTCGTCAGCCTGACTACCTACATCTATTCCTAATTTCCTATTGCTTCTAGCTGCTTCAGCATAATTTATATTCTCTTTCATAAATTTGATTCCATTCTCTTTTCTTCTGTATACCGGACAAATTTCTCCGTTATGTCAAGTGTTTTTAAAAATAATTGAAAACAAACCTGCCGTTTTACTCCGTTTATGATGAAATAATAATAATATATATTTTTTTTTTATACGACGTTTTCTTTCTTTTTTATACGTTCTCTTTATTCCTCCTCTGGAAATGGAGGAAAGAATAAATTCTTTTTGGCGACTGTTGTCATTCAACTGGTGAAATGTTTGACTGTATTGTAGTGCGATACTCTTCCTTTATTTCAGATCACTTGTTTTGACATTTTCCTTGCAGACATGGATTTGGTTTTGATTTTTCGCCTTTCTCGAATTTCCCGCTTCTTTGGAAGTACCCTTCACCCTTTAATTTGTTCAATTGATTTCCTTGGCTCTTATTCTCTTTTTTCTTACGTTTCAATCCACTGGAACCAACAATAGGATCTGATTCAGAATGAGTATTCATAAATTTGAATCTACCACCGCTTGAACTTCATTGTTGTCCCGATTGTCATTGTCATTAACTCCCGACTGTCGGCGATTGACTCGTCTGGTCTGGTAATTTTTTGTTCGTCAATGGGATTATTAAACAAGTCAAAATCATCTGTGGATTCATCTAATTTGTTTGAGACACTAATCGTATTATTGATAACAATAATATTGTCGTTTAAGTCAAGATTAAAAATAATTCAAATTTCATTACTTTCATTAATATGATTTATGTCGTCGAAAGGCAAAACTATAAAGTCCGATTTGTTGATATTAAAACTGTTTGATTGAGTCTTTTAATACGGCATGGTTGCTTCCGGCATTGATTTCTTCGGCATTATTGTGAAATAAAAGCCCGTCTTCGTTTATGGCATTGCTGTTTTCGGCATTATTGTGAGATAAATGGTCGACTTCGTTAAACATTACCATTGTTTAATAATACCATAATAGTGAAGTTTATTGCTATCATCCTTAATCAGACATATTCAAATTGATAGTGGGCTTGATTACTAAACAACAATCTCCTTCCCAACATTTATCTTTATTCGTCAAAATTAAGGTAATAAACTGATACAAGGGTTTAACCATGAAATGATTCAGACTGGACCTAGCCATTAAATGTTTTAACATAATTATCTTATCTGGAAATAATTGATGTAGGTGGTCTGGCAGTTCTATGGTGTTTGCTGGCCGGATGACTCAGGAACGCCTCATTATGGTCTTCATCATGGTCCGGGCAACAGTAAAGGCCAGTGCATCTCTAGTTCGAGTCTCCTGATTTTACTTTCCCCGCTTCTCTTCCTCCTTCTAACTTGGAGGGAGTAGAATAGATGTTGCCAATGTTGATTGGCTAGATCCCCTGCAGTGGGCGGCCAACCCATTTTCTAAGGGAAGGAATTTTCAAGATTTCAGGTCATGGCTCCACCCCTGTCCGGGGTGGGACGATACTCCAAATGCATTACCATCCTCTTATTGAATTACACCTTTCCTAGGCGTCCGCCGTTTTTTCGGTATGCCAACCGGGATCCCAGGGTGACTGGTTTCCTAAAATTGATTGCGTCTTCAAAGACGGACCACGTCTTGCTTTTGAATTCATAAACAATAATGAGGCTTACGCCCTTACTCATTTGAGGTTTAGGCTCTTCTACCTGTTCCAAGATTTCAATGCCAAAAGTTAAGGTTTCAGTTTATTTTTTTTAAATTATTTTCCCAATTTTTGTGGTTACGCCCATTTGCCACAGCTATAGATTAAATCGAGACGAACCGTTTTCAACAATAAAATCATTTTCGATTTTTTGAGGGTTACGCCCATTGACCTGGAGACCGTCGATATTTTCGTTAGTGCGATTAAATAATTTGGGAATGTATACTTTTCATTTTCCTTTAGAAAAGGAACGCTCATAAGTTGCTTATAATACATAAATAAATGACTAAATAAAAAAGCTAATTTATAAAAAAATTTAATTTGAAAAAAAAAAATGAGACATCAACAATTAAAAATGAAAGATATTTTAGAGTAACCCAATTGTAGGAAACCTTAAGCAGGGGCTTGTGTCCTGCATTCATGTGACGCATTCATAGGATGTGAGTATAAACCTACCTTTTTTTAGGAAGGAATTTATCGTTACAAATATTGAGAAGAAACGAATAATATATTGAAGCTTTCACAGTTGAAGATTATTAAAAATAATGAATTATTGCTAAGAGTGGTCAATGTAGTAAAGGAATTCATACGTAGAGCTTCAAAACGATCTAAAATATGAATGAAGCAAGAGTAGTAACTTCCATGAAAGCTTAAAATGGCAATAGTAATGAAGATATTATCAAACGATAATAACTAGTATGACACACCCTCTCTATGACAAAAATTCATCAGCACTTGCTGTGTATACTCCCCCTCCCCATGTGGTGAAATGCTATTCTTTATTTCCTTGAAACCGAATTTCCAACTAATAACGGATATGGGGATAGTTATGTTAATAACATCTGTAAATGGCAACCACCAGTTGCCGCTCTCAGTTGATTACTCCAAGTGATTTTTTTTTTGTAATATATAATTTACATATCTGAACTATATTTATGATTTTTCACAGATGAGGAGATGTAAAATGACGAGAAATCAGAAGAAAACGAAATTTATTTATTCACGTCATGTAAAAGTAAGTAATTTCAATTTTGTTCACAACTTAGATCAAGTTGATAATGATAACTTAATGGTAGATGTAGAGTGGTATCTTTTGTTGACAACTTAGATGAAGTTGATAATGATAACTTAATGGTAGATGTAGAGTGGCATCTTTTGTTGACAACTTAGATCAAGTTGATAATAATAACTTAATGGTAGGTGTAGAGTGGCATCTTTTGTTGACAACTTAGATCAAGTTGATAATGATAACTTAATGGTAGATGTAGAGTGGCATCTTTTTCATGATGTAGTTGATGAATTAATTTTTGTTAAATTGCTTATTCAACTATTTTTATTTTTATACATAGGTACATGATTTTTTTTTGCTATTTTGTATAGATAATATACTTTATTATACGTTTAATTAATCTGTTACCTATTCTTCCTTTCCAATTTCTTTTTTTTTTCTTTCTTTATATTATCTTTATCAGCTGACGCGATTCCTACTCCCTACAGGATTAACTAACGGCTACTTTTGTACTTCATAGATGGGAGACAATATGTGGAACAAATTTTAGGCCCCTCCAAATTCTTTTCATTTTTTCGAGTCATTACAACCCTTCTTAGTGGCTGGCGGCCTTTCCATCCCCTCCAAGGCTGCTTATTTTGTTATTTTCATGCATATTCACGAGGATGCAATAAGCAATCAAACTATCAGCCTGGCACAAATCGTTTTCAAAATAAAAAATTTTTATTTTGCACATTTTTATTATTATCTGAAGCATTTCCTATTCCTACCGGAGTGGCTAACGAAAGAATGTACGTTATATATCAGAAACAAGTTGTGAAGTTTAAAGTTTTTTATTAACCCAAATGTATGATTCATCTTTCTACAATCGTGAGCCAATGATGGGATGCCAATATCTTTACAATTCTTATTATGCTTATTAAGTATAGTGGCTTTCTTGATGAACCACCTGCGTATATCCTCTGACAACTTTTAAAATTGTATTTATAAATAATGTTGCTTTTCTGTGTATTCCATTTTATTTTTCATATTGGATAGTTTATATAATAATAAAGTACAATTTATTATTATATAACCTTAACTATGTATCTCGAAGATCACATTTTATAATTATGATCCGCAATATGATGGCCTGGTATATATTGGATTTTAAAATATTGTCTTAGACATATATTATTTATGTCCTCTCCTATGTCATTTTTATTGTTATCTATTATTTTTGTCTTCTTATTTATATATGGATAAAAATCTGTTAGTGTTTTTCTTTGTGAGTATAAAATTTTCATTTCTATTTGGTTGATTAATTATTTTAGAAATTATTTTACTTTTAAAACCCTTGTTTTTAGTTACATTTGACTCATTATTTATTTTATTAAAACATATCTTATTTATTAATTATTTCAGGTAGAAATTCTTTGTAAATATATCATCATTGTTTTTATCTCATTTAAACATTCTTTATCAGTTAATATTTAATCTAACATTGTGTTGCTTTTTTTTATTTTATTTTGTCCATTTTGTTTTGATCATCTTGTTTTGTAATATTATATCCATAGTGTTATTTTCTGAGGTGAACACCATCCGTTTATTTTTGGCTATTCAATTATTTTTTATTTTATCTTGGTTATCATTATTTAACATTAATTAGCAACATATCGTGTATATATTTGTTTCTTAAAATTTGTTTATTATTTATGTTATTTATCAAATCATTTCAATAAATTCAACTTGAATTTACCGATAGTATATCACCATAGAGAGTTCGTACATTTGCTTATAAAATTCACCTTTATATTTAACACATAGGCTACTTATAGGTATTTTTTTTAATTTTGCTCTAATTATCCTCTATTAATTTTAAACAGTCATCAACTGATACATTTGTGAATAACGATTTAATTTCTTCACTGGTCATTTCTGTTACATTCATTTAGGGCTGTTGATAGTTTGATAGGGTGTCTATCAGACCACCAATATTGTTTATTACATACATCTTCGGCTCTACAGCCCAGTCCGGGCCCTGGCCTCCAGAAGAAACTGTCCCCACCGGTCTCTGTCCCTGGCCATCGTCCACCAGCTTGACGCCCCCAGCTGCATCGCATCCCTTCCAACCTGGTCCAACCATCTTGTCCGAGGTCTTCCTACTTTTTTTTTTCCTACTGGTGCATGGTTCATTATCCTCTTGGGAATACTATCTTCAGCCATCCTTTGTATATGACCAGCCCAACGAAGCCTGCTGATCCGGATAAATTATACTGCTGGGACATCCGTGTACTTTGCGTACAGTTCCCGGTTGTGCCTTATTCTCCAGGTGCCATTTTCTTTGATGGGCCCATAAATCCTTCTGAGAATTCTTCTTTCAAAAACTGCGATCTTTTGTTCATCGACTTTCTTTAGCACCCAGCATTCACAACCGTATGTCAGTATGGGTCTGATGGTCTTGTAGAATGTAGCCTTTGTGTCTTTATTTATTGCTTTTGTTTCAAGTATCTACAAATGACCCAAGGTACACAAATCCCCGAACTGTTTTGAACTTATGTCCACCTATTTCTATGTGTTGATCATGTACCTCAGTCCCTGCAACCATATACTTTGTTTGGGTTTCGTTTATTACTAGCCCCATTGCTTGAGCAGATCGCTCCAAAGCTTTAAAGGCTTCTTTCATGCCTAATTCCGATCTACTGATTATATCTATGTCATCGGAATAAGCTAGAAGCTGTACGCCCTTATTGAAGATATGCCCGCCTATTTGTATCTGCGAATCTCTAATCACTTTCTCCAGTGATCTCGGTTGAATAGAAAGCACGTCAGGGCGTCACCCTGCTTCAATCCATTCCTTGTTTGTAGGGGATCTGATAGATGGGACTGGATCTTAATTTGACATTTAGAGTTGGATTTGGCCACTCTTACCATTCGGACCAGCTTGGACAGTACATTCATCTCCCTCATTGCCTTATAGAGCATCTCTCGATTTATAGAATCATACGCGGCCTGAAAGTCCACAAACAGATGGGGCGTACCAATTCCATATTCCAGCGTCTTTTCCAGGATTAACCTTAACGTGAAGATCTGGTCAGTCGTTGATCTACCTCGCCTGAACCCACACGGGTAGTCCTTGATAATATCCTCTGCATAAGGAAGAAGTCGAGCAAATATTATGTTGGACAATATCTTGTATGCTGTATTCAGCAAAGAAATGCCTCTGTAGTTTTTACATACAAGCGGGTCACCTTTCTTGTGTATCAGGCAGATCACTCCATTATTCTAATCATCAGGCATTTCTTCCTCTATCCAGATCCGTTCCATTAAATGGGTAAGCTCCTTGACGAAGTCCTGACCAGCATTCTTAAAAAACTCCCCTGGTAAACCATCTATGCCCGCGGATTTGTTATTATTGAGCTTCTCTATTGCCTCACTTACCTCATCATAGGATGGGAGCAGCTCTTCTCTGTCATCTTCCGTCATTTCCTCCCTCTGATCATTGCCAACCTCCCCAGCACTATACTCCTCGTTCATACCTAACAGTTCACTAAAGTGCTCTGTCCATCTACTGACCACGCTGGCAGTGTCATTAAGGAGGTTTCCACTTTTATCTCTGCATGCAATAGATCGAGGCTGGAACTGTTGCCTCATGTTGTTTACTTTTTTATACATATCCCGACTTAATTTCTTACTTTTGTATTCCTCTATGCTTCGGAGATGCTTCATCATGTGCCTTCTCTTTTTCTCCCTGTGTATCCTCTTTTCCATCTTCCTTGCTCCTTTATATTCTTCATGGGAGGCCCTCGTGCATTTCCTTTGAATCGTCAATTGATAGGCCTTGTTCTTATTATTCGTAACTTCCCTGCACTCCTCATCAAACCACTCACTCGTTGGGTCGTCACGCTTCAGACCAACAGTTTCCTCCGCAGGGGCAGTCAACACACTCCTGAGACCATTCCAGTGACTCTGCACCTCTTGTCCCATACCATCAGTCCGTCTCCAAGCCTTAGTTTTCTGATTGGTACATTCCTCAAATTGCTTCATTACAACCTCTTCCTTGAGCCTCTCTGTATTGAACCTTGTAATCCTTGTGCCTCTCTCGTCTCTACTGTTAGATTTCCTAGCTCTTAATTTAGCTAAACGCTAATTTTATTGGATATTGCAGTCTTTTACTAAATGCTATTCTCACTGGATATTACAGTCTTACACCAAATCCTAGTCTTACTGGATATTATAGTCTTATACCAAATGCTAGTGTAACTGGATATTACTGTCTTACACCAAATGCTAGTCCTACTGTATATTATAACCTTATACCAAATGCTAATTTTACTGGGCATTGCAGTCTTATACCAAGTGCTAATATTACTGGATGTTGCAGTCTTATACTAAATGCTATTCTCATTGGATATTACAGCCATATATCAAATGCTAGTCTTACAGGATATTACAGTTTTACACCAAATCCTAGTCTTACTGGATATTGTAGTGTTTTACTAAATGCTATTCTCACTGGATATTACTTAATCCAAATACTAGTCTTACTGGATATTAAAGTCTTTTACAAAATCCATGTCTTAATGGATATATGTCTTACACTAAATGATAGTATAACTGGATATTTCAGTCTTATACCAAATCCTAGTCTTACTGGATATTACAGTCTTATAGCAAATGCTAGTCCTACTGGATATTTGAGTCTAATAACAAATGCTAGTCTTACTGGAGGTTACAGTCTTATACTAAATAGTATTCTAACTAGATATTTCCGTGTTATACCAAATGCTAGTCTTACTTTATGTTACAGTCATATATTAAATGCTATGCACACTGGATATTAAAGCCTTATACCAAATGCTAATTTTACTCGATGTTACAGTCTTATACTAAATTCTATTCTCAGTGGATATTACTTACAAGAAATTCTAGTCTTACTGGATATTACAGTCTTATACCGAACGCTTGTTTAACTGGATATTACAGTCTTATACCAGATGCTAGTCTTACTGGATCTTACAATATTTTACCAAATGCTAGTCCAACTGGATATTACAGTCTTATACCAAATGCTAGTCCTACTAGATATGACAGACTTATACAAAATGCTAGTCCTACTGGATATTACAGTCTAATACCAAATGTAAGTTTTACTGGATATTACAGTCTAATACCAAATGCAAGTTTTACTGGATGTTACAGTCTTACAACAAATCCTAGTCTTACTGGATATTACAGTCTTATACCAGATGCTAGTCTTACTGGATCTTACAATATTTTACCAAATGCTAGTCCAACTGGATATTACAGTCTTATACCAAATGCTAGTCCTACTGGATATTACAGTCTAATACCAAATGCAAGTTTTACTGGATGTTACAGTTTGATACTAAATGCTATTCTCACTGGATATTATAGCCTTATACAGAATGCCAATTATACTTGATGGTGCAGTCTTATACTAAATTCTATTCTCACTGGATATTACTTATAAGAAATGCTATTCTTACTGGATGTTACAGTCATACACTAAATCCTAGTCTAACTGGATAATACAGTCTTATACCAAATGCTAGTGTAACTGGATATTACTGTCTTACACCAAATGCTAGTCTTACTGTGTATTATAACCTTATAGGAAATGCTAATTTTACTGGATATTGCAGTCTTTTACAAAACGCTAATTTTATTGGATATTGCAGTCTTATACTAAATGCTATTCTCACTGGATATTACAGTCTTACACCAAATCCTAGTCTTTTATACATATCCCGACTTAATTTCTTACTTTTGTATTCCTCTATGCTTCGGAGATGCTTCATCATGTGCCTTCTCTTTTTCTCCCTGTGTATCCTCTTTTCCATCTTCCTTGCTCCTTTATATTCTTCATGGGAGGCCCTCGTGCATTTCCTTTGAATCGTCAATTGATAGGCCTTGTTCTTATTATTCGTAACTTCCCTGCACTCCTCATCAAACCACTCACTCGTTGGGTCGTCACGCTTCAGACCAACAGTTTCCTCCGCAGGGGCAGTCAACACACTCCTGAGACCATTCCAGTGACTCTGCACCTCTTGTCCCATACCATCAGTCCGTCTCCAAGCCTTAGTTTTCTGATTGGTACATTCCTCAAATTGCTTCATTACAACCTCTTCCTTGAGCCTCTCTGTATTGAACCTTGTAATCCTTGTGCCTCTCTCGTCTCTACTGTTAGATTTCCTAGCTCTTAATTTAGCTAAACGCTAATTTTATTGGATATTGCAGTCTTTTACTAAATGCTATTCTCACTGGATATTACAGTCTTACACCAAATCATAGTCTTACTGGATGTTATAGTCTTATACCAAATCCTAGTATAACTGGATATTACTGTCTTACACCAAATGCTAGTCCTACTGTATATTATAACCTTATACCAAATGCTAATTTTACTGGGCATTGCAGTCTTATACCAAGTGCTAATATTACTGGATGTTGCAGTCTTATACTAAATGCTATTCTCATTGGATATTACAGCCATATATCAAATGCTAGTCTTACAGGATATTACAGTTTTACACCAAATCCTAGTCTTACTGGATATTGTAGTGTTTTACTAAATGCTATTCTCACTGAATATTACTTAATCCAAATGCTAGTCTTACTGGATATTACAGTCTTATACCAAATGCTCGTCATACTGGATATAACAGTCTAATACCAAATGCTAGTCTTACTGGATTTTACACTCTAATACCAAATGATAGTCTTACTGGATATTACAGTTTTATACCAAATGCTAGTCTTACTGAATATTACAGTCTTACAATAAATTCTAGTCTTACTAGATATTACAGTGCTTTAACAAATTGTACTCTTACGAAATATTACAGTATTATACCAAATGCTAGTCTTACTGGATGTTACAGTCTTATACTAAATGCTATTCTCACTGGATATTATAGTCTTATACCAAATGCTAATTTTTCTGGATGTTGCAATCTTATACTAGATGCTATACTCACTGGATAATACAGTCTTATACCAAATGCTGGTCTTACCGGAAAATACAGTCTTACATCAAATCCTAGTCTTACTTGATCTTACAGTCTAATACCAAATGCTAGTCTTACTGGATGTTACAGCCTTATACTAAATGCTATTCTCACTGGATATTAAAGTCTTATACATACCTAATGCTAATTTTACTGGATGTTGCAATCTTATACTAAATGCTATACTCACTGGATATTACAGTCTTATACCAAATGCTGGTCTTACTGGATATTAAAGGCTAATTCCAAATGTTAGTCTTACTGGATATTACAATCTTATATCAAATGCTTGTCTTACTGGATATTACAGTCTTATACCAAATACTGAAAATTACACTCATATACCAAATGCTTGTCTTACATGATATTACAGTCTTATACCAGATTCTAGTGTTACTGGATATAACTTACACGAAATGCAAGTCTTACTGGATATTACACTCTTATACCAAATGCTTGTCTTACATGATATTACAGTCTTATACCAAATGCTTGTCTTACGATATATTACAGTTTAATACCAAATGTCTAATATCAAATGGTAGGCTTACTGGATATTACAGTCTTATACCAAATGCTAGTCTTACTGTATATTACAGTATTTTACCAAAACCTAGTCTTACTGGATATTACAGTCTAATACCAAATGCTAGTCTTACTGGATTTTACACTCTAATACCAAATGATAGTCTTACTGGATATTACAGTTTTATACCAAATGCTAGTCTTACTGAATATTACAGTCTTACAATAAATTCTAGTCTTACTAGATATTACAGTGTTTTAACAAATTGTACTCTTACGAAATATTACAGTATTATACCAAATGCTAGTCTTACTGGATGTTACAGTCTTATACTAAATGCTATTCTCACTGGATATTAAAGTCTTATACCAAATGCTAATTTTTCTGGATGTTGCAATCTTATACTAGATGCTATACTCACTGGATATTACAGTCTTATACCAAATGCTGGTCTTACTGGATAATACAGTCTTACATCAAATCCTAGTCTTACTGGATATTACTTACACTAAATGCTAGTCTTACTGGATAATACAGTCTTACATCAAATCCTAGTCTTACTGGATATTACTTACACTAAATGCTAGTCTTACTGGATATTACAGTCTTATACCAAATGCTTGTCTTAATGGATATTACAGTCTTATACCAAATGCTTGTCTTAATGGATATTAAAGTCTTATAGCAAATGCTAATCTTTCTAGATATTACAGTTCTACGCTAATTCCTAGTATTACTGGATATTACTGCCTTATACCAAATTCTAGTCTTACATGATATTACGGTGTTATAGCAAATGTTAGTCTTAGGAGATATTACAGTATTATACCAAATGTTTGTCTTACTGGATATTAAAGGCTAATACCAAATGCTAGTCTTATTGGATATTACAGTCTTATACCAAATGCTTGTCTTACTGGATATTACAGTCTTACACCAAATGCTTGTCTTACATGATAATACAGTCTTATACCAGATTCTAGTCTTACGAGATATTACAGTCTAATACCAAATGTCTAATATCATATGGTAGGCTTACTGGATATTACAGTCTTACACTAAATGCTAGTCTTACTGGATATTACTTACACGAAATGCTAGTCTTACTGGATATTACAGTCTTATACGAAATGCTTGTCTTACATGATATTACAGTCTTATACCAAATGCTTGTGTTACTGGATATTAAGTCTTATACCAAGACCTAGTCTTACTGGATATTACAGTCTAATACCAAATGCTAGTCTTACTGGATTTTACAGTCTAATACCAAATGCTAGTCTTACTGGATATTACATTATTACACCAAATGCTAGTCTTACTGTGATTTAATGTTGCAAATATTATGTAAACGTTTTTTCCTGATGAATATTACTAGCTTTACTTCAAACACTAAAGAAATCACCTAAATTTGGGGAGAATCCATACCTACCCCATACACCTTTGAGAATAGCATTGTTCTTTTCCATAATGCGAAATAACCGCCCGGATGTTTGGTCCATGGACGGTGTAGTGTGCGATAAATAATAATAGAAATGGTTATTAGGTAAAGAACGAGAGATGTATTAGGCTCACTATTTCATTTTAAGTAATGAGCTATATTAATATTAAAGAATTGTTCTATGTTGGCTTATTTATTTTTTTTAAGAATTTTATTGTGGACAAATATAAAACTTACTTAATATGAAAATTTGTTAAGGCCAACCCATCTTTTTATAATTTGATTTACTTAAATTAAAACAGACACTGTCACTCAAATTTCTGCTTCCGTGAAACGTTTTTCCACTTTAAAAGTATAAATACTAGTTTTCGCGGTGATTGGGAGAGTGAAGGGGGGGGGGGGGGGGGAGAGAATAAGCAATGGTCACACTATCCGTTAGAAAGGACATTGAATAGAGAGGGTCCTTAACCAATCTGTTTTAGTGATGGTCCCGTTTACTTGTCACAGCTTTGAGTAAAATAATAGAGAAAGTTGCTACAAAAAGAAAGATAAATCAATAGTTAACACAGTTTTAAAAGAATTAAAACATGGATAATATGTGAAATGTATATATTTTAAGATCTAAATATCCAACTATCTGTAAACAGATATAGTTTGATATAAAGTCAAAGAAGAGAAGTGTGGGTTGATTTTTTATAACAAGCCGTCGCACAGTGGTTCAAAACGCACTTTTTCGTGACAAAACTCTGCCCTGGTCATTCTATTTATGACAGAGCAACCATCTCAACGTCATTTTGCTCCTATGTAAATTAACTTTAAATATTTAGATAATTTTATTGGATACAATCTATACTTCTTTTTTGGTTATTTTAGAAAAAAAATTGTTTACTAATAATTCTTGTATATATCAATATTTTCTGTATTTCTCTTTGTTTTTAATTATTATTAGATAATTTTTACAAAATATAGGGTTTTCTATCACAACTTGGTGATTTTTCACGATTTTTCCCAAAATGTTGTCAAAACTATCATTTATTTGCATATCTCAATATATACATAACATATTAAAGTGCAAAGTATGCGTAAAATTTTAGTTTTGTTCCTAGATTTTACCATGAAAATTTTAAAACTATGCATCAATTTCTATGTTTTATACGAAGCGTAACGCGAATTTCGCTATAGAAATTTTTTCAATGAGTAGACCAAAAAAAATTTGTCATAGAAAAATAGTTTATTCCTTAAATTAAGGTTTTCAGTTGAAAAACCATAGTGAAGTTCTGCCCCCGAGCGAGATATGGCTACAAAAATGTTATTGTAGGGTATTTTTTTATTTATATATGCAATTACGTAATGTGATAGCTACTGTTAAAATGATAAACTAGAATGTCAGGTAAGATGAAATTAATATTAAAAGTAAGAAAAATTCTGCTCCGAAACTCGATACAGCTATTTTTTTTTTTATTAATTATGACTTAACTAAACTTTTGACGTGCAAAGTGCAACTCTTGAAGGAAAGGACAGACAGCCGGAAAGCTCGTGCATATCTGCTTATCTTCAGATGGGAACAAATAAGGATCCTTATTGAGCCTTTTTTCAAATAAGTATGAGGATTGTCTTGAACGTTTGAACATTTTCAAAGCCTATCTGAAGAACTTAATATAATTTTTTTTTTTATATATATGCAATTACGTTAAATTAATATTAAAAGTAAGAAAATGTCTGCCCTTAAACGTCATACAGCCTTTTTTTTTAAATAATTATAACTTAAGTAAACCTTTAATTTAGAATTTATTTAATTTTTCATTTTTTGCAATTTAATATATTTAATTATCATATGTGATACTATTAAAACGATAATGCCTGAAATCTCTGTATAGAGCTACTCATCTATCTCTATAGCTTCTTCCACTCTTGGAACTTATAGGAGGTTTTTGCTTCTTTTTCGATGGTTTAAATGAAGGTTTAGTTCAGTTCTGATTCTCGAAATAACTGGATCTAATAAATCCAATAAATTATTTGCAAATAATAATCCAATATAAATAAATTAAAACAATTACAAAGTTAATCTAATGCGAAGAAAAAAAAAGAAATAATCAGAAATAATAAAAAAAAGAGAACCTGAGTCTCCTGATGACTGTTTCAAGATTTTCCAAATTTCTGTATATTTCTTCGTTGGATTTTCGCCTATACCTCTCTTGTGTTACTTTGGGTCCATGAATCCTCCTTAGAATTCAGAGGAGGACTTTCTCCAGACTCGGAAGGCTGATTGTTTCCATACCATACAGTATTGCTGGTCTTACTACTGTACAGAAGTGCCTAATTTTTGCATTGGAGGACAAATTTTTCTTACTGTACATGTTTCTAGTGGCAAAGTTCAGTCTGTCCAGTTTGATTATTCTTTCTTCTACGGATGCCCTATCTGTTCCGTTGTTACATATTATCTCCCCTAGGTATTTAAACTTATTTGCTACCTTTATTTGCCCATATTTTGTGTTCAATATTTCCTTGCTAAAGCTGGCATCCATTGTCATAACCTCTGTCTTTTCATACGAAATCTGTAGTCCCGTTTTCTCAGCTATTTCTTTCAGGGTGTTTACCTGTTTTATAGCTTCCTCCTATGTTTCTGCTAGCAGGGCTAGATCGTCTGTAAAGGCCAAACACTTTACTTTCACATTGTCCCTTTTTGTTCCTATTACTGCATCTACATCGTCATTTTGCCAGAAAATTCTCAGGATCTTGCTCAGCACAACATTAAACAGAATCGGTGACAGGCCGTCACCTTGTCTAAACCCCGTCTTTATTTGGAACGGTTTACTTATTAGTTCCTGGAATTTTATCTTTGAAATGATAGTCGTCAGAGTCAGTTTTATCAGGCTTATTGTTTTTTTGTCCACTCCGTATTCCCTCAGAATTTCGAGCAATACTTCTCTGTCTATCGAATCATAGGCCTTTTTGAAGTCTATGAAGGAGATGTAAAGATTTTTCTGAGGTCTTGACCCGTAATATTTTATGATCAATTTGAGATTAAGTATTTGCTCCTGGCAGGATCTTCCCTTCCTAAAACCTGCCTGATATTCCCCTATTTTCTTGTCTATTTGCGGCTCTAATCTATTGAGTAGGATTCTAGAGAATTTTTTATACGTTACAGGCAGTAGAGAGATTCCTCTGTAATAGTTTACATCCGCCTTCTCTCCTTTTTTGTGTAGCGGAGGCGGTACGCCATTCCTCTGGGATTGTTTCTTCCTCCCA
This sequence comes from Rhaphigaster nebulosa, assembly GCA_948150685.1. NCBI lineage: Eukaryota > Metazoa > Arthropoda > Insecta > Hemiptera > Pentatomidae > Rhaphigaster > Rhaphigaster nebulosa. Next base: position 185,029,621 of record OX411307.1, on the reverse strand, counting down.
TATTTCCAAGAATATGGAATTAATAATTTAATTATTAATAATTTAAAAAAAAAACCTGTCTGAAGTAAATTCGAGCTCAGAATCTGAGCGTGACAATCTATTGCTATATCCAATACACCCTTCCGTCTTTGACTCTCATACAATTGCCTTTTTATTTTAATTATTTGAGAGACGTAGTTAAGATGGATATTCCTATTTTTTTTATTTTACTAATGCAATCATTATAAAATAAATACGGGAATTAAGAAATAAAATACTGTTAAAAAATCCTTCCTTTTATTAACCACTGAAAAAAAAAATTATTAAAAACAAACAAAAGAAACAATACCAGCTGGATTATAAAAAAAAAAAAAAAAATTAATCCTTACTTTTATGTATACAAAAAAATGAATAAAATAAAAATATATACAAGTACAGCTAGCTATACATTCCAATTTTCTCCCAACAAAAAAAAACAGAAGTCTCTCTCTTTCTATTTATCCGCTTAAGCAGAATAATTTTTACTTTTTATACGCTACATATCGTATAGCAGTTTCAGATTGTAATAAAATCCATAAAATAACTTAAAACTATTTAAATGATTATATCTTATCCTATTTACATTAATTATAACATAATGTCCTTACTAAGTCTCTCAATCTATGGTAATTAATAATTTTAAAAAATTGCTTCCTATCTATTGTTTTTGAAATAAAACAAAAACGAAATTTCAACGTAACAAATGTACCCCTTGTAATGAAGTACCAAAATTATTAGAATTTATAAGTTGATTTTCTCGAGAGCGAAACCTCCGATTTGCAATCTGTAAACGTATTCGTTGTCAATTTCACTTTAATTAGTTCATAAACTTTTAAATTAATTATTTTAGAAATTAAAAAAATCTAGCAAAATAATTATTTAAAAAAAAAACTCTCCTATAACCAGTTAGCCACAAGTATATCAAACGCGACTACGAAAAAAGATTAATGATCGGTTGCATAGGCTGATCGTAAAGTGAAAAATAGGATTTTATAAAGAACCGAGAGACTAGCTATAGTCCAGTCAAATTAGACCTGAACAAAGCCTAAGAAATTCTCATTAATTTAGTATAAATAACCGCGGGGAGTGAGGGGGAGGCTCATAGGTTTCTTCTTTTTTTTCAGTATTTGGCGCAAATCTTGAAAATGGTACCCAGCACAGAAACGTTTATAGTTCACAAAATTAAAACCTAATCAATTCCCTAATAATTGGTATATTAATAACAATCTCTGTTTGTTATTGTCTCCGAGATATGGCCCGGCAAACATGGAAAATTTTCAGAAAAATGTTTAACGCCTCAAGCCCTTCCAAATTTTTTGCTTTGAATTTTACGGATAACTTGTGAAAAATAAGTTTTAGAACATCAAATTTCCTTAAAGAATTCTTATGCTTTTGGTAATTTATCTTCATGCAGTCAAAAGTTAAATTGCCTTGAATTTTCGGAGCCGATTTCAAAATTCTGCTAGTAAAGTACTCAATTTCATTTCCGTTTTTAAGGGTTTTAACTCTCTGTATCACGTTATTTATTGTTTATGTGAACATAAATGGTATTTATTGCCCATATAACTAATAAAATACACATATATAAATAACATTTATGTATGAAAGCAGAAATGTATATGATAAAAATTCACAATAAAAATATAGTATAGAAATAACATTTAAAAAAATTCACACTTCATACAAATACACACATACAATATGTATGAAGCGTGATTTTTTATGTTATAGCGTGATTTTTATGTTATTTCTGTATTCAGGTGGCAAAATGTTATTAGTCACTTTTTTCTAATTTTACAGGACAGCAATTTTGTCATTAAAAATCACGAAGTGGTTTTAGATCAGTAGCTGATTAATACTTACAGTCATTTCACATAGAAAATATTGTTGTAACCTAATTAATAACAGCTGTTTTCCGGCTTACGACATATTCTGTTTTTCTCTATTTTCATGTTGTATAATAATATTTTTGGAGGGTATAGATGGCAGGGTTAATAAATTGAATGGTTTATTGATCAAATTAATAGAAAACAAAATACAATTTTACATTGTGATTCCACGAAAAGAGCCAATCAACACCGGAGAGCGTTAAGTAAAATATTACTGGATACGGACTTTGACGAAAACTTGATGGCTACTCTTCAGCTGGAAAGCTTCCTTTCCAACGAAAGGAACAAAACCAAGCTAATAAGTATGTTAGCGCAGACCCTGGGTACGAATAGCATACGAATAGCATCATAGCTGAAAGAGACACTGATTGCAACATTTTTAAGTGTGGATTAGAAAGTAGGTCTCATTCGACTCTAGGGGTAGTTGGCGAAGACATCGACCTGCTCGTCTTCCTCGTGGCTCTTACACCAGGATAATGTAATTTTCATGAAGCCTCGACCAGGCAACCGAGAAGATAGTCTGTACTCCCAACAACTTCAGCTCTTGCATTTCAGCTAGTACATTCCCGTTTTCCATGCCATCACTGGATGAGATGTTTCCATGTAATCCTGAAATGAAATCATGAAATGTTTCCAGCGGTATCCTAACAAAACCAAAAGCATTGAATCACCATGGGAATCCGTTTTCTGCCCTACTATCTACTATTGGAAACAACAGTACCCATGGACTCGAAAATGATAATGGAGAAGGATAGTTTTGCAGCAGCTAGGGACCTTGTGGTTGCTATCACTATGCTCCATCACAAGAGAATACACCTTGCGACTTGGATCTCCGATGATGGATTCACTGTAAATCAGATAGACCACGTAATGATAAATGGAAGATACACTTAATATGCGTTTGTACACTGAGGGGCCAACATTGACTCGGGCCACTATCTGTTGATGGCCCTTATTTATGCGAAAGAAGGTAAAGAAATCCATGAACCCCTAATAGGCCGAATTCATATCCCTATTTTAATTTAATTCTAGTGTTTTACTTTCTAATTTTTCACATGAAACATAGAAATTGTCAGTTTTTGTGAAATAGAAATCTTAGTAAAATTTTCATTGTGTTCCCAGTCGGAAACATTGGTCGCTACTCTAATAAACTATTAAAGTATTTATTTTTATCTATATTTTTTTTAAATTATGAAATAGGGGAGGCACTAAAGGGGAAAAGAAAAAGATTTTGGCACCTTATTTTTTTTTTAATTTAAGATCATTGAATTATGAGGTGGGAAAAAAAACATTGTCAACGATTTGAATTGAATAACCAAGTTTTTAAGATTCCGTGATAAGATTTAAGTAATTTATGTGCATTTTCCTTTTCCATTGAAATCAAGTTTAGCGTCTAATCCTCATTCAGCGCGTTTACACATGAACTGACATGTAAATGCCCGTCAGTCTTCCTCCAGATTCGAGAGAGTTGATCCATAGTCCTCTTAGAATCTCTTCAATTCTTGGCAAAACTTTACCACATTAATCATAAGTTGTTGTCTTCTGGCTTTCTTCATGCATTCATGGGCCATCAAAGGGCATTTTTGGGCCTGTTATTATAAAGAGTACCAGTTTTCTTAATGCATTTTACAGCTAAGCCCTTCAATAGATTGTACGAAGTGAGGAAATTACTAACGAAAATTTGATAAGAAATCTTGATTTTTACCTGTGAAGCAATTCTTTACACCCCTTGACATTCTCTCTCGTCCCTAATTGTTGATCAGAAATTAACTTATGCTCATTTATATGAAATTTTAACTCGTTATTAATTACTGATGTTAACCATTTGTATGTTCCATTCTCCTATCTTCTATTTGTATGGCGAGCTCCAGTATAACTGTCTTGGCTGCAATATATAACCAATGAGGAATATCTTGAAGGCCATTGATCAGGGATAGATGCTCCTTTAGGGCATTATTCATCACGTTGGTTATCTTCGAGTGTGGTCCTATTATATGGTGCACTTGACAACGATGGTCGCTCCCGAAGCGGCTCTTGCAGAATAGGCTCTGTCAACATTGAATGACTTAATCTGTTTTCAAGATCAGTGTCATCCTCTTTATGTTTCTATGTGATTCCATTGCAGATTGATGAACTGTATTCATATAATTCATAATTCTTGTATTCAGCGTTCTATCAGGTAGTTCGGCATCATTTTCAGTGGCCATCAACTTGCGAGCTTCCTCTTTAAGTTGTTGGAGGTCAGGGGAATTAATAAAATTTCTTGTCTGATTTACCCTAACCTGATCACTCAGTCACTGTGTGCGTATATTAATGTATGGGAGGGATTCAAGCCAGTATCTGTATAAGATAGGGATATCCTGTTTTCTCCTTTTCAAGATTTGTTTCCAAGTAGTATGCCTTAATGACAGCAATATCTGGCGTCCATTTCACCCTCTTTGCATCTCTTGGTTTCTGTTACCGACTTCGCGCGGGTGGAGAATTCCTCTCCTCCAAGCTCGAACTCGAATTATTAGTCGGTAAACGCTTATTATTATTATTATTACTATATGAGGAATGAGCGACCCTTTCTCACTGCCACCTATTGTGGATCAATTTTGAGATAAAATAAAATCGATCAGGATTGAAAGGAGTTTGAGGAGTAGAAAAGGGAGGGAAATAGGCCTGAGGAAGGGGATCAGCGAATAAGGTATTTAGGTCGTTGGGTGAAACTGGGTTACTGGTACTATGGTATAGGTGATATGTTGTGGAGCTGGTGAGAGAGAATTTACTACTTGATTTAGGATCTGGAGCTTGGAAAATAATTCTATTACTGTTTCTTGGCACAGCATGAAATGGGCTGGTTGAGATTTCGTAGGAACGTGAATTTATGTGTTTATACAACCTACTCGCTTGATTACTGTGTAATGTGGTGATTTTAAAAAAATGATTGAGTTTAATTTTAACGGATATCCAAATAAATGTCATGTGACGTCAGGTTTGTTTAACTTCCGAGCCTAAAATCATTATATGTTGTGTTTAATATGTATATGTTAGTTTTGCCATTGCTACTTCAAAACAAGACTGAATTTCAGTAAAGATTATTTCGGAATGAAATTTGTGAAATGATTATGTGGATTTCCCCTGTAATATATTACTTTTTTTAATTATAATTCTTTTTATTTTGAATTCTTACGCCAGATTCTTGGCGGATTAAATGGATAGAGGTTACTGCATTGCAGGTGGAATTGAAAAATTATAAAATGTAGCAATGACGCTAAGTTGCGGTGAGGACCCTTCGAATGTTGCAGATTGATAACTCAATGAAGGAGGCGCTGAGTAGCATTACGGTCCTCGACAGAACTGGGCTACAACGGGACCGAGTCCCCACGCACTTGAGTTCCCCAAAAAACTGGAATACTACGGGACCGGGTCCCCACGAACTTGAGTTCCCCCAAAAAACTGGACTACTACGGGACCGGGTCCCTACGCACTTGAGTTCCCCCAAAAAACTGGGCTACTACGGGACCGAGCCCCCAAGCACTTCATTTCATTGAAATTGAAATGAGTTTAATGTACTCTCATATTTCTTATTACTGTTTGCAATAAATTAATTACCTTTTATTTAATAATTTATTTCTAATTGTATTCAACTTTTTTTTTTTAAATTTCCGACATGTTGAGAAATAGCAATATAGTAAATTATAATCTTCTTCTTCTCTTTGGTGCTACGATCCAGGTGGGACCTGGGCCTCTAACAATTTGTCACCACTCTTTTCGGTCCGCCACTGTAGCCCACCACCGCTTGATCCCAATCTGCCTCCGATCCGTCTCGGCGTCATCTAACCACCTAAGTGGTGGTCTGTTTCTCCTTCTCGCTCCTACAGGTCATCCTTCTATTATTTTCTTTGGCGTCCGCTCCAGTGCCATCCTCTCCACTTCATATCGGCTTCTGCGTACAGTTCCATCAGCACCCTGTTGTACCTGGATCTCCATTCACCTCCTTCGCAAATGGGTCCGTAAATCTATTCAAAGATATTCTTTTCCCGTACACATGCTTAACCGTCATGATCCATGTTTTGCTGTCATATATAACCACCGGACGAATCATCGTTTTGTTCACAATTTTTCTTGCTTTTCTTAACAGCCCTCGGAACATCATTAAACGCTGAGGAGCAACGTAGCATCGTTTCTCCGTTGCTATTCTGGCTCCGATTTCGGTCCCTATGTTATTTTCGTCCGTTACCAAGGAGCAAAGATATTTAAATTGTTTACGTACCAAAAAATATGTTTGTCTATACCAATGCCCTTTTCATTTTGTACGGCAACCAACTTGCTTTAAACTTGCCTTAAGCTGCTTTTCATGCAAACGGTCTTTACTTCGTTGATAAGAAGACCTCGGTTTGTTGTCGCTTTCTCTAATTCCTCCAACGAGCCTGCTAATGCTGGGAGGGTTCTTGGAGCAATCTCCACATGCCAGGTTTTGCGTCAAGCCGTAGCATTTAGTTCCACCTGGGTTAGCTCTGATGGATCTCTCTGCCTTCTCCATACATACATTGAAGAGGATGGAGGTCTCCTGCATTATTCCTAAAGCTACTTGAAATTCCTTAGAAAGCGCCCTCTGTAGTTTCACACGGAATCTAGTATATCCCACGTCATTCTTATTAGTCGGATTAACATCCTCGATACGCCTAAAGAGAGAAGGTCCTTCATCAAGGTTTGTCTGTCCACCAAATCAAATACCTGCTGAAAATCTATTTATAGGTGATGCAGGTCGCTATTGGTATTATGCGTTTTCTCCAACATCTACCGGACAACAAATATGAAATCTGTAGTGGATCTCCTTTTTCAGAAGCCACAATGGTAGCCACCAACTTCCCTTTCCATGTAGACCACGAGTCTTCTATTAATGGCAGTGGATAACACCTTATAAACATCATTCAGAAGGGATTTTCCTCTGTAGTTAGAGCAGTTTAGTTTGTCGCCTTTTTTGTAGATAATACAAAAGAGCGCCACCTTCCAATCCTCTGCGAACTCCTCCTCCGTAAATATGTCAAATATAAGCTGGCAGCTGATCCCATACCTCATCTCCATCATATTTTAAAAGCTCGCCCTGAGTCCCATCTATTCCTGGGGCTTTATGATTCTTCAGACGAAAGGCTATTTCTATCATTTCTTCCTCGTCGGAAGACACTTCATCCTCCTCCGGCTCTTCTGAGTCCAAGCCCCTATCGTGTTCTCCTTCTCGGTTTCTACGGTTTTTGTCAAAAGCTCCTGAAAGTGCTCTGTCCATCTACTAAAAACTTCTTCTCTGCCCACTACCATATTCCCTTCCTTATTTTTACATAATAAATTATTGTAAATGTGCTTCATAATATGCATACGATTCCTTTGGGATATCTTGTCAGAGGGGTATCTCACAAAAGATCCACAAGGGTCACGGTGAGGAAGGGTTGCCAACCTCTCATATAATAATGATAATAATAATAGTACAGTAAATAGTTATTTTAAATGTATTGAATAGTCATTAAATTTTACTTAATAAATGGTGAATTATAATAAAATATCAAAATATTAATGGGCATTAGTTTGTATAATTTGTATTATCCATGTAAGTATGCATGTATTGCTGTCCCAGCATCTTTTTATTACCTGCATATAATAAATGCGCATTACTTATTTATTATTTTACTTTCGCATTAACAATAAGTTTCTCTTTAATTTCAGGTTGATACGGCTTCATACTGTATGGTGAGTTAAATTCATATCATAATATTTTTATAATATATCATAATATTCATATCATAGTATTTTGTTTTACACTTGAATGTTTTTTTACTTTTTCGAATAATCCAGATTTTGTTTCAAACCAAATTAGTAAATTTCTTTTCGGAATTTTTCCTACAATACACACGAACAAACAATGGTCATCAGAATATTTAAAGACATAAATTGATACATTCTTCAGCATCTCCGTAAGAAAGGTATATATATTTTTTTATTGTCCTTTTCTTATCTTATTCTTGGATATAGAAAGCTAGATTTATTTTAGAATAAATCGGAATAAAAAATGGCGGCCAATCAAACATAAGTTTTTTTGGTAGTTTCAATTATTGATTTATAATTCCAAAACGGTGCTTCTTAGCGAAAACTATTATATTTCGATAATTAAAGAACATTAAATTCAACGCCGGATGAGTATCTAACATTCTAGATTTGATTCTGGAATTGAAAGGTCAAAATCGACGGTCGAAAAACATTATTAATAATCAACTTTGCCAATGAGTTCAATAAACTGACTTTTAAACATACAAATCTTTCGAATAAAACTTGTAGAGCATCATCTTTTGTATTTAAAGAGTAAACTATTCATATTTAAAATCTAAATATTATACAACCCCTTACACGACTTAGAGACTCGCTGGCAGTGAGTCAGATTGTCTCCCTCACTCAACTGTTGGAATTCTAACCTAGTAAATAGATGAGCTATAAACTTGAAAATTGGCAAATTTGCAGATTTTATCCTGTAAAATTTTAAAAACTAAACTTTTTAATGTTTAACCACCCAAAAAATCAAAATGGTAGACGCAACTTAAAAATAGGTAAGACCAATATTTGAAGGCCTATTATGGCTAAAAGTTAATACGAGTACCTCAACATCAACAAACGGATTCCACCAGCAGCTACTGCTTTTTTGAGATCCACAATTTTGGTCCCCTTAATTTTTGTCGTATCTCCAACTGGTGGTATATCTTAGATAAAGCTGGTTTTTTAACGTCTAGACCAAATTTTGTACTTTTTCAAAAAAATTTCAATTATTTCCACACCTAATGGAAAATTATAGTCTTCAAACTTGGAGGCCTAATCGTTGTAAAAAAGATAGACAATTTTGGTCCTATGACATTTTGTCGTATCTCCACCGGATGTATATTCTATGGAGCTAAATATTTAGATACACGACAAATTGTTGAACTTTTTCACCAATTTTTCGATTATTTCTACACTTAATGGAAACTGACAGTCTTCAAACTTGGTAGGCCTATCGAAGTCAAAAAGATATACACCTTTAGTTCCAAAGGTTATAAATTCGATGGAGCTTAATTTTTAGTTGACGTCCACATGATAGTATAAAAGGATCAATCTAATTAATCAATTCCTTCATCAATCCCTAGCTAAATTTTTAGATTTACGACATATTTTCGAACATTTCTCATCATTTTATTTATAGCTCCAAAACGGCGATTATTTCTACACTTAATGGAAACTGACAGTCTTCAAACTTGGTAGGCCTATCGAAGTCAAAAAGATATACACCTTTAGTTCCAAAGGTTATAAATTCGATGGAGCTAAATTTTTAGTTGACGCCCAATTGATAGTATAAAAGGATCAATCTAATTAATCAATCCCTTTATTTAGCTAAATTTTTAGATTTACGCCATATTTTCGAACAATTCTCATCTTTTTATTCATACCTCCAAAACGGCGATTATTTCTACACTCAAAGGAAACTGACACTCTTCAAACTTGGTAGGCTTATCGAAGTCAAAAAGATATACACCTTTGGTTCCAAAGGTTATAAATTCGATGGAGCTAAATTTTTAGTTGACGCCCAATTGATAGTATAAAAGGATCAATCTAATTAATCAATCCCTAGCTAAATTTTTAGATTTACGACATATTTTCGAACATTTCTCATCTTTTTATTTATAACTCCAAAACGGCGATTTCTAGAAAAAACTTTCCTGCCCCAAGTATAAAATAATTGTATGTTCTTTAACTCTTGAAAATGAAAGTTTTCGCTAGGAACCGCCGTTTTGGTGTTATAAATAATAAGCTGGAAAATGTTAGAAAATTTGTCATAAATCTAAACATTTATCTAAACATAGCTCCATCGAATTTATAACCTATGGAGATAAGACAAATAGTCATAGAATACAAAATTTATATCTTTTTGACTTTGATTAGTCTACTAAGTTCAAAGACTTTCAGTTTCCATTAAGCGTGAAAATAATTTTTAAAATATGGTAAATAAGTACAAAATTTGGTCAAGACGTAAAAAAACTAGCTGCATCGATGGAGGTACGACAAAAAATGATAGGTCAGATTCTGTAGATCTCACAAATTCAGTAGCTGTTGGTGCAATCCGTTTGTTGATAGGTATTACAGTTTAGTCATAATAGATTCAAATATAGGTCTTTCTGATTTTTAAGTTGCGTCCGCCATTTTGATTTTTTGGAGGGTTAAACATCAAAAATTTTACTTTTTGGAATTTTAACATCGGTTGCATTTATTTCTTGCATTTAGATTTTAGAGGTAATTATTTATATCTTTCAATCAAAAAAACACTTTTAATCCAAGAATTTAAGTTATTGTATTGAAAGTCATTGATCTTTTGTCCTTTCGTTATTCATAAATATAAATTTGGTATAATCTAGCGTTGATTATTTCATTGGTTCTTATTCTCTCAGTTAATATTTTAAATTAAAATAACGATATTCAGTTTAATAAAATTCTGACAGGCAAAACACCAAGTACGTATATATATATATATATATATATATATATATATATATATATATATATATATATATATATATATATAATAGAATAGAAGAAGAACTTTATTCTGGGACTAGGTCCCTTAAGAATAACACAATCGAACAAATCAAACAGAAACAATATCTGGCTGTAAAACTACAAAGTAAAAATCAAATTATGTTTACAATATTTTCATTAAATAATTAGCAAACAACAGAAATTGTCTTGAAAAATATATTAAATATGAACAAAAAAATAAATATAAAAAATTAAAGAAAAATAGAGATGATTAAAAGTAAAAAAATAATGAGCTGATTAGCAAAGTTGAAGTTAATCGATTAAAAACTATTATTTACTTTTGATCCAGATGTTAATCTTAAATTGAAATTTTGTAATTAGCGAACATTATTTTGGAAAGAAAGAAGGGGTTGGAAATGGAGGGATTTGAATGAGGATAGAGAAGAAGTATAACGGAAATTAGAAGGAAAGGAATTCCAGTGGGTAGAGTAAATGTAGGAAGGGTGCTGGGTGGTGATAGTTTGGTATAGGAAAGATCCCAAGAAATATAGTCTACGGTTGGAGGGGAAGAGCCACTTTAACTCGTCGTAAAGGTGGGGCACATGAGCCCGTCTCGAGGTACCGAAGACAAATCTTAAAAAGCATTGAGCACATTCGAGAGGCCCCCGTATAACACATAGCCATGGTCAAAGTGGGGAAAGATAAGGGAGGATGCGAGGTGTTTACGGATAGGTTGTGGAAGAAGATTTCGTGAACGAAAGAATAACTTAAGGGTACTTATTGACCGTCGGGCAATTTGGGCGATATGGGGTTTCTAGGAAAGGATTTGGTCGATAGTAATACCCAAGTTTTTAATTGAGGAGCTGAACGTGGTGGGGTGATCATTTAGGATTAAATTAGGGAAGGTAGCATTGGATCTAAGGAGGGAATTGGAACTTATGACAATGGCCTGAGTTTTCATAGCGTTTAATCTTAATCTATTCAGGTTTGCCCTGGCACTGATTCTATCTAGGTCTTCCTCAATAACTACTAATACCTGAGAAGAAGGAAAGGTTTAACAGATTTGGAAGTTATCGGCGTATAGGTGGTGAGAACAGTGGTGGATTGAATTAGGAAGATCATTGATATAGGAATTGAAAAGGAGTGAGAAAATACTCGACTCTTGGGCTACTCCTGAGGACAGGGTAAGGAAGGAAGATAGGGGTTGATTAGGAATGGTATCTTCTTGAGTCCGTAAAAGATTGAAACTACTGAATAGGGCTGTTGGGAAAGGATAGTGATTTTTATATGGGAAAAAGGATTTATAAATATTTATAAAGTCCCTGGATTTATGAGTGGTCCAGGGAATCAAAAGCTTTAAAGAAGTTAAGGAGTATTAATGCATTTAATTTTTTTTTCGTCCATAGAAGTATGTATTTCACTGGTGATTTTGATTAGAGCGGATTGCGTAGAGAAACTGCGACGGAAACCAGATTGGAGAGGATCGAGAAGTTTGGAACTTTCAAGGAAATTTTATATTTGTGATTGGACTACACTACGGGGTTTGGAAAGGTTAGAGAGGATGGAAATTGGGCGATAGTCTTTAGGAGAAATAGGTTTGGAGATTTTGTTAACAGGATGGACTAAGGCTTTTTTTTTCACCAGGTAGGAAATACTGAATTTCGGAGGAAGAAATCATAAATGAAAAGAAGAACTGGTAGGGTTTCGGGGAGACATGATTTTAACAATTTAACGGGCATTCCACCAGACCCTGTGAAATTGGTGTGAGATTTCATTACAGAGGAAATAAGGTCGGTAGGGGAGATGTAGGAAAAAAAAATTATCGGAATTGAATGATCGTTCTAAGGAAATGCAGGAAGAAGTGTTAGAAGAGACTGATAAAAAGTATGAATTTAATTCATCGGGTGAAGCTGGGAAGGCTGATGAGGAAGAGGATTTACAAAGGGATAGTTTGCAAAGGAGTTGCCATTTAGATTTAGAATCGGAAGCAGAGGAAAGGGCTTCATGATAATAGTTGCATTTCGCTCTCGTAACAGTTGTCTATGTCAAATTGCGGAGTACCCTAAACGCTTGATAGTCATCTGCTAACCTTGCGCGTCTAAAGCGTCTACGAGCTGACTCACGTCTCCTTTGCATATTTCTTAAATTTTTTGAAACATACAAGGAGCAGGTGGGCGATGAAAAGTAGAGGTTTTGAGTGGGGCATGGGTATCAAGGATATGGATGAGATTAGAGGTGAGGGTATCAACCATGGAATCAATGAAATAACTGATAGAATAGATTGATGAATATATGATTTACTCCAATTTAGGATTTCAAGTTCAGGTAAAATATTTTTATGGGTGAGGGCTTCTATGCTACGGTAAGATATGGTTTTAGGGAGGATCGGAGGAGTTTGGATATTGAAGGATATTTGGATTAAATCATGAGAGGACAGAAACGGAACAGGTGGTTGAGAAGAGGAAAGGAGATCACGTGCTGAATCTATGACATGCAGATCTAACCACGTTAAGTGTGTTGAGTAGGAGAATATGGGACGATGTAGAAAAGGAGGGAGAGGAATAGATTTTGTAGGTAGAGTTTGTCTTTGGAATCAGAAAGGAGATTGGTGGAAGAAATCGCAAGAAATTATTATATTGTTGTAAAAAAGAACATGATTGTAGAGGATTGATTCAAAGGATGAGGCGAAAGGGACCAAAGGAGGGTGATACACCACAGCTGGTGGAAATTTAAACGACAACGAATTCAAAGGGAAGAGATATCTAGGATTCGGAATTTCAGGCTGTTATGAACATAAATATATATTATGTCCAGAATATTCAGTTACCTTTTATTTAACTTTATTTTATGGGCGCCAGGCCATTTTGAACTAAACGGGTGTGAATAATTCCACTTTAAGAGATAAGTTCTTTTGTTTTTTTAAATAAAATGTGCACACACCCTGTCATTCAATACATTCTACAGGCTGAGCGAAGGTGAAAAGGGCTGAGTCATGCATTCATAGCAACTACTATTCAGTTTCCACTGCTCTACATATATTTTATACATAATATCTACAAACAAAATAAAATGAACTATGTGCAAAAAAAAAGAAGAAATATTTACAATAAAGCTATATTCATCTATATACAAAAACAAGCAAAAAGGAAGCATAAATATATCTTTAAAGCTATAGATAAGTGCATGTGGTAGAGAGAGATAGAGAGATACATGGAGGTTCTCCAATCTTCTCCCCCCTCTGGCTTTTCCAGCCAAGCTGCCAACTTTGGTTACAATATATACATGTGTGTGTGTGTAAATTCCAGTAGTTAATCTAGTGATTATTGTGTGTAAAGGTTACTTTCACGTTAAGACTGTGATATCTGTACTTATTACAATAACGGTTAATTTAATTGATCATTACAGGTATGTTGTATTTGTTTATTTTAGATTGTTCAATTGTTTGATGTTCTTGATTCTAATACTATTGTAAATCTTTACAGATTGATAAAATCAGTTATTGATTGAGGAATGGATAAGAAAACAAGTGAACCCAAATTAAATGTATATATAATATAAACAGAGGAAAATAATTATGCTTTAGTAGAAATATCTGAAGAAAATCATGGTTCTACCTACCTGAGGAATACCGAAATTTTCAATAGCATAAGATATTATGCACCAAATCAACTGTTAAATATGCTGTCACAGCAATAAGACCAATAAACGGGAATCGAAAAGTAGGCATTGAAAACAGACGCAATTGATAAAAAGATATATTTCGATGAAAATGATAACCTTTCATTATCATTATAATGTTTAAACAACATTCCATTAGAGGAATGTAATTTAATGATAAATATCTAGCCTGTCAAATGAATTTTTTTTTTATTAAAAAAATCAATGAATTAAATAAAAATAGATCAATGAATAAAAAACATAATGTTATTGATTGTTAGAACGCTATGAATCCGAATGTATGAGGTATAACTTGATTAGTATTATCAAGATTATTGAAATTCTTCGTTTCTTTGTTAACGACCCGGCCGCAGATTGGTATGAGGCAAATTTAAAAAAAAAATAGATCCAGTAAATTTGTCTGCATGTAGACAATTCTTTTTAACATATTTTGTAAATGAAGATAGGTCTAAAGTAAGGAAAGCATACAGTTTTAAATATTTAGGAGGCTCATTAGGGTTGGTTACGCCTTAGCTAAAGAGAGTTTATGTTCGTAAACGGATTTATAAAGATAGAGGAGAAATGTAAGGTGTTTTGGAATCAGCTTAACAAGGCATTAAAATAAAAAATATAAAAACGAAAAATAGAAAAATCTCTATCTGTAAATGCTTTTGATTTATTATTTTCAATAATAGACCTTTGGAATCGACCAAAGATAAAATTTATGTAACCTCCCCTCAAAATTTGAAATTTTACGTTTCAAGATACGTAGAATCTAAATATCGAATAAAAAAAAAAATCCGTCCGTCCGCTTTCCGCCGTATGCCCTACGCCTTCCGCGACTTTTCTCCGAGACTACTGGACCGATTTTCTTGAGATTCGGTACCAATGTCACAGGCCACCCCAGTATGATCCTCGGAACTCGACACTACCATTAGTCTGTCTGTTTCAAAATGGCGGCCGATTAGAGATCTCATAAGCCCATAACTCGGCCATTTACATAGAGCGGGAATGTGAGGTGTTTGGGAATCAGCATAACAAGGCATTAAAAAAAAAAATTAATGGTAAGGGAATCGAAAAGGTCGAAAATGATTACTTGAAATTGTGGGAGTGGTGGTAAGGAAGAGTTTGGTTGATAGAGGGGGTAGCGCATGCGCAACTAGCGTAGATTTACTCTCCACCAATGCTCCACACCAAGCGACTACCTAAGGATTCATTTTTGTTTTAGCATCCGATCATAGCAGATCCTTCATTTCAATCATCATGAATTCGTAAGTATTTTTATTGCTTTAACCATTTCTTATTTTTTTTATGTAAACCTTCTTTCTCCTTGTGTAAATCTGTTTTCTTTTTAGTTCTATCAGAGATTTTAAAGCTCTCTTCAACCGATTAAACGATTACGCTCGCTATGTGCATAAATTGAATTATATTCAAATCGGACGGCCATACATCATCGGAGAATTGGAACATATTGAAACGAAAATGGGATTAGCGTTGGTCACCACGTTAAAGGATCATGATAATTCTATCAGGGTGTATCTTCATTAGGATGATGGTGTTTATTTATTTAAATATTTTGTTTCTTATATCTAATATTTTTATAGAATAAATCTTTATATTTTCTAAAGTTGTATTTTCTTTTATTAACTATATTTTAATACTTTACAAACATGATATACCTAGGATATCATAAATGGATTAAGAAGCCCTATATCTTAGTTTGTGTACAAAAGTTAAACTTTTTAAGGATTAACAGTTCGAAGTCCATTGTTTAATTTCAAAGGAAGGATTAAGTGATAGAGCATTATTGCGAAACCTAAATTTGTTTGCTTTTTAGCGGAAGGATTAATCTTATGTCATTCTTTATATTTTGGTATTAACAGCTAAAAGTCCAAATGATGT
Organism: Rhaphigaster nebulosa; assembly: GCA_948150685.1. Lineage (NCBI taxonomy): Eukaryota > Metazoa > Arthropoda > Insecta > Hemiptera > Pentatomidae > Rhaphigaster > Rhaphigaster nebulosa. The sequence goes on along the minus strand of OX411307.1, from coordinate 185,013,620 downwards.
TGTAAGATTAAGGAGCCCTACTATTTATTTATGTTTTAGGGATTAACAGTTCAAAGTCCAACAGTTGTTATAGGATTAAGAAGCCATACTTTGTTTTTATTGCAGTGATTAACAGTTCAAAGTCCACTGTAAAAAGAATTAAGACATATATGACTATTCAAGAGTGACATTATCTATCCTGAAATCATGAAAGGATTAAAAGACCAAAGTCCACGTTTACATTTCACTTTGACATCATCCAACTTGCTTAAACATGATCCAACCTGGTAAAATTGAGGTAAAGTTAAATATTGTGAAGGTTATGTAACATTGAGAAGGTTGCACAAACACGAAAACATTGTAAAGGTTGTGTAACCGTTGGGGAGGATACAGAGTATAAAATGGATACCTGACCCTTCATCGCATAGGTTGAGATTATATAACCATTGGGAAGGTTACAGACTATAAAGTGGGTAACTGACCCTTCAAAAAAACCTTCAGTCTCTCAAACGGTAGAAAAACAAATTACGGTCGGATATACTCGTGCTCTATAAGGTGGGTACCCGACCCTTCACAGAAACCTTAAGTCTCTCAAACGGCAGAAAAGCAAAGTGGCGGCCGGGTACACCCATGCTCTATAATGTGAGTACCAGAACCTTCAATTGGTGGAGGGAATAAACCTGGTGGTTAAGCACGGATGCTGACCACTTCATTGTAACCAAAATGGCGGCTTATGGTGAGGGTAGTCGGGGTAGGGCTGAAGCTCTATGATTGGCTGGTTGGAGAGGGGTAAGGGTAAATAGGGGCGGATCCTAATGGTCACGTGACTAAAAGGACGCGGAGCCTAATTTTCACGTGACTAAAAAGGAGCGTGGCCCAATGGTTAAGGTCGAGGCGATACCACGTGGTGGTTAAGGTAGGGTCTAGGTGAGACCACGTGACACTTAAGGTAGGTTGGGCGCGCACAGGAATGTCCCAGCTCGCCCAATTCTTATTTACTTTCGTGCAAGTAGACCCTTTGGGTTAATGACAAAATTAGGTTCTGCAAGCGAACCATATGAGATCATGTCTAGCGACACTTTCGGTGATTTTGGAGGAAATCAATCGCCTAAGAAATGTATGCATATCTTAGTCGATCATTGTAGCAGATATGCATCGATTTATACTAATTTAAGGCAGATCAATGAGCAAGAGATTTTATACGACTTATTGACCCAATTGCGCAGAAACATAGTATCCATATCATCCTGGCAGGTCAATATACGATTTGAATTCTACACACTGCTTACATGATATTTAGAGAATAAGAGAATTCAATTGATATTCACCTCTATTGATTTTCCACAGTCTAATGTTCTAAACGAGACGCTAAACCAGACTTTGGTAAACAGAATAAGATATAAGATCAATAACGGTCATAAACGCGCGTGGTCAAGCATAACTGAAGATTGTGTGCCAGAATATGATAGGATAATTCATTCTTCTACAAAATTCGAGCCAGCGTACCTACTTTTTGGGAAGAAATCATTAATTGGTTCGGTCAATCCATTAAATCAAGATGATTTTGTCAAAGACTGAGAAAAAGCATTTTACAATTCAATGAAGAGTTTTGAAATTAAAAAAATGAGAGTAGACAAAAATCGAAGAGTCTACGAATTCAAAGTTGGAAATGAAGTGGATGTTGAAAACGGTAGCAAATTTAACTGAAGGAAGACTGATAAAGTGAGAATTGGACCATTTAAGATTCTCAAGAGGATATCATCAACAATGTATAAAGTTGATTGTGTGAAAAAGAAAAGGATATAAAATTGTTTTCACAGCAGCAAATAATCACTTTTCTAGTCCGGAAAATTGCATTCAGGGGGAGGTTTCAATTCCAGCCGTTGGTGTCGTGAGTGTTGTGTGTAAAGGCTACTTTCACGTTATAACTGTGATATCTGTACTTATTATAATAACGTGTAATTTAATTAATCTTTACAGGTATGTTTTATTTGTTTGTTTTATATTGTTTAATTGTTTGATGTTCTTGATTCTAATAATATTGTGAATCTTTACAGATTAATAAAATAAGTTATTAGAAAGCTTATATATATATATATATATATATATATATATATATATATATATATATATAAGTTATGCGACGGCGAAAGAATTGAATTAAAAAAAAGAAAAGGGTTTAGAAATAACCACCACGACTTCTGAAACAAGACTGTTTATTCGAAAAAGTAATCCTCCTTATATACAATCGGAATGTTGTTTACATTCCAGGATGGAATTAAGGTTGATACTGCCACGCTCCGGTCTTTAACTCCCCCCCCCCCCCGCCAGTTTACGGGGATCTCCGTAAACTTTATATTCCACCCTAACTTGTTAATCTCCTCACAGAGCGGAGCGGACAGTCAACCTTACTACCTTACATCTGATCATTTAAGAAAACAAACAACAAAAAGAAAACAACTCAAACGTTCTTCTGAAACATATACATTAAACAAAAAGAAAATCTATTATCGCTATCTTATACTTACACAATCCTTACTATTTATCATTACAAAAAAAAAAAAAAAAAAAAAAAAAAACTTCTTCTATTTACACACTACCACTCACAGAAATTAAACAAAAGGTTCTTACAGCTACACTTGCACTAAAAAAAAACTGGCACAAATACAATTGTGTTATGGTTATAAACAAACAAAAAAAAATCCGTGTGCAGAGACGGGGGTACTCCCCTTCACTCTGGTTTTTCGGGTTCTACCATAGGGAGTTTCAATTGTTCAATGTGAACCGTTCGTCTCTTTCTGGGTTCTTTGATGCTCTCAATGGTTACTATGTTATCTTCCCTTATAACTATAACCCTAAACGGGCCCTCGTACCGCGTCAATTCTTTCCCTCTATTAGACCCCATTCTCCGGTAGACGGTTGTCCCTATCCGTATCTCTCTCATCCGATCTCGTACCTTTAGGTTCTCTCTCTCTCTACCCTCGCTTCATCTCCCTGCTCTCCCTGATACACATGTAGATGGTCACTCAGGGTACTATGTAATCGTTCGATATTTCCCCTGCTCTTGGGATGGCCCGGAGTGTTGAGATGCCACGCTATATCCAATCTTTTCGCTTCCTCTCTAATGGCGACGCTATCAAATTCCCTTCCTCCGTCGGACGAAATTCTGTCGGGCACCCCGTGAAACTGAACCCATGTTTGTAGGGCCTCCAACACTGCTTCTGAAGATATGTCGCGTACCTTATACGCCATTGCTACTTTGCTGAAGAGATCTATCTTGGTGACCCATTTGAATCCCCTCCACGTGAACGTGTCGACCTGCAGCTCTTTTAATGGTGCGTATCCTGTGGGTGTCTCTTCTTGTCTCCCTCTTGGTGGATGCCGGTCATACTTCGTGCGCATACAAACTTCGCACGTCCCTATAGTTTCCTTGATGGTCTTCTTCATTCCATGCCAAAAATATTTCCTCCGCAATGCTTGTAGCGTCTCGTGTGCCCCGCGATGGTTTGTTTTTCCTTGATGATACGCTAACGTCACTTCCTTTTGTTGCTCTACGTCCATTATCGTTTCTACCATGTATTTACATCGGATAAACGTTCTATCCACGCCAATACATTCAGCTCTTCAAATTCTTTTAATTTTCTCCCATATAGTGGCATTCCCCACGTAGAGATGGTGGGTTTTCCCCGTTTCTGACGCGTCCCTTAACGCCCTGCAAATTTCGTCCTCTCGCGCCCCTGGTTGTCACCAGATCGTATTAATTTTATTCTTGTCATATTTGCTACACGCTATTTTCATCATGCCCGAGGTCCTCGTCTTCCAGATCACCTGACGCCATTTATCGTTAACGATTTCCTCGATTTCTTCCATCTCTACCGGCCTCTCCTCCGCCGAGTTCTCTTCTTCTGGAGTCTCGTGGTCTCCCTCTTCGCCTGGCGTCCATTCGCTCAGGAACTGCCGAACGTTTCTTGATGGTTCCCCGCTATCTTCTTCGATGGCGATGACCATGATGGCTCTTGACAGCCAGTCTGCCACTATATTTTCCTTCCTGGCTTATAACTTATTTCCATGTTGTATTGCCCTAAGAATTCCTTCCATCTCGCGACTCTCGCCGAGGACTCCTTTAGCCTTCCTACCCAAAGAAGCGGTCTGTGGTCGGTGTGTACACGGAACCTTCTTCCGAAAACATATGGTCTAAAATAGTCAATAGCCCATACTATTCCCAGTAGCTCTCTCTCCAAGGCACTATATCTCGTTTCTGCGTCGGTTAGGCGCCTGCTAGCGCCTGCTAGCGTATGCTACGGGACGTTCTCCCCCCACACCCTCCTGAGATAACACGGCTCCTATAGCATATTCGCTGGCATCCGTGGTAACGGTAAATGGTTTAGTGAAATCCGGAAACGCCAGTACCGGCTCCTCCTGCAATTTCTCCATACACTTCCGGATATTATCCTCCATCACCGGTGTCACGATTAATTTGACCCCTTTCTTAAGTAAATTATTTAGTGGCACTAAATATTCCGCCATTTTGGGTACAAATCTCCTATAGTATTTTAGCGTTCCTAGGAGTCTGCGGATCCCTTTCACATCTCGCGGCACCGCCATCCTCCTAATCGCCTCTACCTTCGCCGCGTCGGGCTTTACCCCTTCCCCGGAGATGGTATGGCCTAAAAAATTGATCTGTCTCTGTCCCAACATCGATTTTTCTCTGGACAGTTTTAACCCAAATTGCCGCACTCTCTCGAATACCCTTCTCAAATTTTGTATGTGCTCAGCCTCGGTTTTGCTGAAAACCAGTAAATCGTCCATATAGACTTGACATACCCCCTCATCTATACCTCTCAAGAATTCGTCCATCAGTGTTTGGAAGGTGATTGGGGCGTTCTTTAATCCGAACGGCATTCGGGTAAATTCATAATGCCCCCTTTCAAACGTATACGCCGTTTTGTGTTGGTCCTGTGGGTGCATCTTTATTTGGTGGTATCACGCTTTGAGATCTAACGTGCTGAAAATCATCGCCCCACTAAGCCTGTCCAAAATGTCCTCGAACCTGGGGATTGGGTATTTTTCGTCCACTGTGTTTTCGTTTAATCTTCTATAGTCTATGACTACCCTATATCTCTCTTTCGTTTCTCCTGGCGCGCTCTTTTTTCTCACTGCCCACAACGGGCTATTGTACGGTGATGTACTATTAACAATAATGCCCTGGTTTTTCAGACTCTCTAATTCTTCTCTAATATGTTGTCTCAGAGCCTGCGGATACCTCCATTCCTTCACATACGACACTGTCCTGCTTTAACGGAATCTCATGGACCGTCCTCCCTGTCACTCCTAACGTAATGCCCTGCTTAAAGAAAATATCCCCAAACTCTTTCTGTACTGTCTCTCTCCAGTCTTCGACCCTATTTTCCGCTCCTATTCGCGCTTCCCTATCCCTTGCAACCCCCTGGCATTTATATGTCGTTTCTCCTAACCTGATACTCCACTTCCCTGTACTATCCCTTACTCGTGCGCCTGCCTGCCCCAACAGATCGCAACCCGCTATTACCTGGTACTCCCGAGTCATTTCCCCTACTACGTGCACTGTTATCTTGCCCTTTTTCGCCGGTTTAGGCCGATTGCTGCCTCTCCTTCTACCCATCAGGCCCCCCCCCCAGAATAATTAATTTACACTCGCATTTCTGAACCCGGAGTGCCCCTTCTCTGCCACACAGTTTCTCCAGCGCCCCTCGGGTCATAACAGCGTTTGAGCTCCCTGTGTCCACCAGGCATCTCACTCCCCCTTTCAACTTAATAATAGGCAACCAGCATGACTTAACTCTGATGTTGTTGCATGTCGCTCTCTGCGGACACTTCCCTCAGATTCCTGCTGGGTTCCTCATCTCTGCCACCGCTCGTCGTCGCTCACCCCATTGGCGGCTCCTGCCTCCGCTGCTCCCTGGTTCCTCGTCATCTGTCCCCAAAGTTCCCGATGTCTCCGTCGCCTCTTCTGAATTTCTGAAGTCGACTCCTCGGGGATGAACCCGCCTTCCTCCGCACCTTCTGAGTGTTGACCTCCATCGGCTCTGCCCGTGGATTTTCTCTCCTCCATTAAATGTATGGGCATTGTCTAGCAATGTGCCCTTCTGTGCCGCACTCGAAGCATCTAGTGCCACTAGATGTCCTGGTCTCCCGCAGCCATGGCACTTCCTCTCTTCCTTTCGAGGACCACTCCTTGCTTTAGGTTGTCCAGACCTTCCCTCGCCTACCGAGGGTCTCTCTCTGTTCATGTACGCTGGTTCTTTTCTCCTCCAGCCTATTGGCTTTTCTCCTCACCACCCTTCAAAAAATGGTTAAGCTCCCCTATTTCGCCGCCGAAGCGCTCAAGATCGGAAATCGCCCTCCGCAGGTCCTGCGATGTTGCTGTCCTTAGCTTCATCCATTCCAGAGCGTTGGCATGAGCTTCCGCCATGGTCTCTCGTGGCAATGGACGTAAGTCCGGTACGTTCAGCACTGCCGGTCTTACTACGCCTTCTGATGCCATTTTGATTTTTCTTCGTCCGCCTGGTTCGAAAAGTAGATTCACATTCACATTCGGGTGAATCATTTAAAAAAAAAATGTTTTTAGTTTTCGATGATTTTTTCAACATTAAGGTTTATTGATGTGCTGATGTGAATCTAAATTTGCAATCATTTTCACCCTTCAGTGTGACTGAATGAGTCTTTCTTTCAATGTAGAATCACCCAAAAAAGTTTGATCAAAATCGGGGATGGGCAAAGCGTGCACTCCCCTTGTTAGTATTTGTCCGACCTGTCCGGAACATGATCTTCCTTTTCTAAATGCTCCTTGGTGATCGACTTCCCCTACCTGATGATCTATTTGCGGTTCTAATCTAACAAAACTCTCGACAAAATTTTCTACGCCACCGTTAGTAACGAAATCTCCATATAGCTATTTGTGGCCGTTTTCGATCCTTTTTTATGTAGAGTATGTATTAGTGCCATTTTCCAGTCTTCTGGTATTTCCTCTTTTTACCTGATTTTCCGGATCAATTCTGTCATTTTAGTTACGTAATCTTCTTCCGCGCATTTCCACATTTCAGCTATTATTCCGTCTCCCCCTGCCGCTTCGTTATCTTTTAATGAGCATACGATCTCCTTAATTTTCTCAAACGCCAGTGGTGAACTGTTCGGGTTCTATGTGGTGTCCATCCTCGTTTCCAGTTGTGGGTTCCTCGCAGTTTAGTAAGCCCTCAAAATATTCCGCAAGTATCTCGTAGTTTTTCTTGTCATTCTGTGCTATTTTCCCGTCTTTCCTCTGAAAATTGTATATTTTATAAAATTATGTGAAAATTACATTATAATATATAAAATTATTATATAAGCTGTATATATATATATATATATATATATATAGCTTATATAATAATTTTATATATTATAATGTAATTTTCACATAATTTTATAAAATATATATATTTATTTTTATGTATATATATATATATATATATATATATATATATATATATATATATATATATATATATATATATATATATATATATAAGTTAAAGACCGGAGCGTGACAGTATCAACCTTAATACCATCCTGGAATGTAAACAACATTCCGATTGTAAATAAGGAGGATTACTTTTACGAATAAACAGTCTTGTTTCAGAAGTCGTGGTGGTTATTTCTAAACCCTTTTCTTTTTTTTAATTCAATTCTTTCGCCGTCGCATAACTGGTGCCGAAACCCGGGAGGTCGTAACGCGAGACCTTTTCTTTTTCTTTTTTTTTTTTGTTGGAAATTTGTTTATATCTCGCCCTCCTTTTTCTTCAGCACATCAATAAACCTTAATGTTGAAAAAATCATCGAAAACTAAAAACATTTTTTTTTTAAATGATTCACCCGAATGTGCTCACAATTTTGAACACCACAAAATTGCCTCGGTAAGTCCTCTTTAGTTTACTCGATATCAACGTTCTTTCACTGGTTAAAATGAGGGGAGTTTCTTCTTTCCATACATTTAAAAAAATATTGAATTATCTCAGATGGTCTGGATAAAAATAGGTGATTACCATATAAAAACAAAAATGAAGTTTTCTGGGGATAACGTTGGTTCTAAAAAACGTAGGAGCATCACTATTAAAGCAATTTGCGTAGTTTAAGAACCTTTACTGTGGCCCCAAATTTATTTTGAATTATTTAAAGGATTCCTGATTTATGAGCGATTGTTTAAATCTTTAAAAAATTGATTTACTAGGCAAAATTTGTAGTCCAAAAATTTTAATTTTTAGATTCGCTCGAAAATTTGAATAAAGGGTTTTTTAAAGTGCTAAACCAAATCTTAATAAAAAAAATTTAAAGGTTATTCTGTATACAAAAAAATTCTGTTAATATACTTCACCCCGTATAGAAACCGTCATCATTACATATAAGACAATGCACCTTCAGATCGCACTAAAATTCAATTATTTGGTTTTAAAAAATTGGATCACTAAAATTAACTATTTCTGGTTCACAGATAATGTTTTTGTATTACACATAAATTAGGCCCAAAAGATTCTTATCCATGCACATATAATATAAAAACAATATTTGTGATCAAGAAATAGTAAATATTACACTTTTGTAACACTGCTATAAATATTATCGTAGACAAAAAAAATAATAAGAAAAAGCAATATTAAATATCTAAGGTATGTCCGAGCAAGGCTGGGTTCGTAACCTTGTACAAATCATAATATAAAAAGATTATTTATGATCAAGAAATAGTAAATATTACCATTCGCTTTTTTTTTTTAAAGATTTTAATAATCGCTCATAAATCAGGAACCCTTTGAATAATTCAAAACAAATTTGAGGCATCGGTAAAGGTTCTTAAACTACGCAATTTGCTTTAACAGTGATGTTCCTACGTGTTTTAGAACCAAAGTTATCCGCAAAAAACTTGATTTTTGTATTTATATGGTGATCACCTATTTTTATCCAGATCATCTAAGATAATGCAATAGTGTTTTATATGTTTGGAAAGAAGTAACTCCCCTCATTTTAATAAGTCAAAGAACGGGATATCGGGTAAACTAAAGAGAAGACACAGAGTTTCAAACCCAAACGTAATTTTGTGGCTTTAAAAATTTTGAGCACAATTGGGACTGAAAAAATAAAGTTTTTTATTTTCGATGATTATTTTCAATATTAAGGTTTATTGATATGCTGAATCCAAATCTGCAATCATTTTTGGTGTGAAAAAGTCTATGAGGCTAGTTTACTAAATAATTTAAACACATTTTTAAATTCATTTGACCAAAAATCAATAATTTTTTAATGTTTATATTTTTTCTTTAATGTACTCTAAAAAGGAAATGTATAGCTGAAAACATCATATCGATATCATTCTCCAAACACGAGATATAAAATAAAGCATGTTTTATTTTTTTTCTCAGCTCCTAAGGCCCATTGGATGAAACGGAAGGACATGGGCCAACTTTTTTTTCAATGTAGAATCACCTAAAATATTTTGATCAAAATCGGCGACGGACACACCGTGCATTTCCTTTGTAAGTATGAAATTAATCTTGAGATATTTCATTATTAGATCGAAGAAAATTTATGTCTCCTTCGTGGATTTCCAGAAAGCCTACGATCCGGTGGATAGAGAAACATTTGTACCGATAATAAGGGAATACGGAGTAGACCAGAAAACTATAAATGTAATTAAACTTACTTTAACTGGAATTAAATTCAAGGGGGAAAATAGAGAACCGTTCGTTATTAAAACAGGGTTAAGACAAGAAGACGAATTATCACCAATTTTATTCAATATAGTGTTGGACAAAATTATGAAAACATTCTGGGAATCTGATGCAAGGATAGGGGGGGAGAGGAGAAGAGGGAGTAGGGATCAGGTGCTTAGCTTTCAGATTAATTTATAGCTTTATTTAAGCTTTCAGATTAATTCCGTTAATCAGACTAATGGACTAAAAGAAATAGCGGAAAAAGCTGGGTTAAAAATATCCTTTGAAAAACCGAAATATTGATTAATGATAAGGGAATAAAGGAAAAAATCGAGACTTAATACGGGAAAATCAGGTCGGTGAAACAGTTTAAATACCTAAGGGAACTCGTGAACTACAATGGGGGAGGGGAATACAGACGACACGGAGTAGGGAAGTAAAACTGGATAAATTAAGGTTCTTAGTCAGGGTTTCGTATAACAAAATGAATCTTTTCAAGAAAGCCAGAAACTCTATGGGTCGGAGACTATGGGATGTACCTACATGGAAACGTTACTAAGAATGGAAAGAGATCTAAATTTATAAGGTTTTACCCATAACAATATTCCATCAGTGTATCTAAATCACATGTCCTCTTCTTCTTTCTCTTGCTCCTGTTGCCTCTCAGCGCAGAGCACGACCCTCGGTCCACTTCCGCCACTCATTCCTACATCCGGTCATTTGGTGCATTTGGGATCACGTATTTCCTCACCTACCCTTCCAATCCTTCCAAGTACTCCCTGTATGTTATCCTAGGTCGTCCTACCGGTCTTTGCCCCTCCTGTCTGGCCTCTAAGTACCATTTGGTCTTTCAGGTTTCAGACATTCTGCACACATGTCCAAACCAACTAAGTTGGCGTTCCTCTATCTGTTTGCCTTTACAGAGACTATAACCAGCTCAACACGAATAGCTTCGTTTCGGATGCAGTCTCTCTTGTTTCTACCTACAATTCTCCTGAGGAATATCATTTCTGCAACGGTTACTCTTGACAAATGCCTCTCCATTGCTGTCCAATGTTCTGCTCCATGTTGTAAAACAGGCAAAAATATTGTTTTTAAGATAACTAGCTTGGTGTCTCTGCCGATCTCTTTTTTGCTAATTATTGTGTTACTAATCTGATAGAAGACTACATTTTCTTTAGTAACGCTATTTGAGATTTCTTGGTCAATGCGTCCGTCTCTACTTATAAGGCTGCCCAAGATTTTATAAGAATCTACATATTCCATGCTAACCCCATTGCAGATGATGTTCAGTTCTTCATCATTTCTTCCAATCTGCATCACTTTGCTCTTTGCTGCATTGATCTCCATCCCCTTTCGAAGTAATTCCTCTCTCCAATCTACAACTGCGTTCTGTAAAGTTTCCTTCGAATCTGCGCTGAGGAGCATATCGTCTGCAAAGAAAAATGCTTGTTCCAAAATTGGGATAAGGTTCCTGTATCCTACAATAGTCCGAGATGTTCTCTTCTTGTATATCTTGAGTATTTTATCAATGAATACTATAAAGAGGAGGAGGCTTAGGCTATCGCCTTGTTTGACGCCTTTTTCAAAGAAAAGAGGTATGGTCTCTCTCCTTTGGGTTCTTGGCACGCTGAATTTATTGCCTCCATTGGATTTGGAGGGATCCTTTTTCTACTCAATGCTTCCCAAATCTCTTTGCGAGGGACATAATCAAATGCTCCTTTCAGATCCAAGAAGGCAAGATACTCATTCTTTTCTCGGTCCCGAGCCTTTTCTACTATAATTTTTGAAGAGAATATGTGATCCCTGGTCTGTCTTTTAGAGCGGAAAGCTGCTTGTTCCTGTTCCAAATCATCTTCTATTGTTTTTCGGAGGCTTCTTTGTAGCAGCCTGGTATGGAGTTTATAAACAACTGGTGAGAGTCAAATGGGCCGATAGTTTTCACATTCGCTCTGGTAGCCTTTCTTATGCATTGGGATGGTAACATTATACTGCCATTCCTTAAGGATTTTCTTTTCATCCCAGATATTTTGAAAGCATCTGGAATTTCCTTTCCATTTCCTCTCCTCCAAACTTAATAAATTCGGATGCGATATTATCCCTTTCTGCTGCCTTTCCTAATTTCTTGTTAGACAGTGCTTCTTCACTTCATCCTTCTGGATGCAGTCATCCATATCCTCAACTGGTTCTTCCTGCCTTATCCTCCTTAATCATGGATGTACTACTGTAGACAACTCATATTATTAAAATTTCTTCTCGTAGTGGCTTCTCCACTCCTCTAAGATCCCTTCACCTGTTGTTGTTTTATTTCCACTTAAATCCTTTATATATCTGACTGGCATTGCTTTGCTACCACGAAGTCCCTTCACAGTACTCCAGAAGTTTCTTTTGTTATCCTTATAACTATTTTCAATAAACTTTCCAAAATCTTCCCAGGATTTCTCACTGCCGTCTTTGCATTATTTCTACGTCTTGCTTATGCTAGACGTAGAAATAATTATAATAATAATAATTATGAAATATGAAATTATGAAATATGAAATTATTATTATTATAATTATGAAATAATTATAATAATAATAATAGATTATTCACAGGTCATGTATTTAATTTTGTGTGATGCTAATAGTATGTCTTTTTTTTGGTAAATCATCATCGAATATTATTTTTTTTAGTACATTCAATAAATTCGGTAATATATATATATATATATATATATATATATATATATATATATATATATATATATATATATATTACCGAATTTATTGAATGTACTAAAAAAAATAATATTCGATGATGATTTACCAAAAAAAAGACATACTATTAGCATCACATATATATATTATAAATCAAATATATATATATATATATATATATATATATATATATATATATATATATATATATATATATATATAAATGTATATATGTTTACATTTTTTTTTTTTAGATCCATCTGGTTTTTTGCCTCCCACGTGGTCTCTTGCCAACTATTGTGGCATTCATTGCTGTGAAGAGGCCCTGAAGGCCTACTTCGAGCTACATACCTCGCTCATCTTAACCTTCTTCCCTTCATATCATGAGATATTGACTGACCAGTTTCTGTAATCAATTCTTTATTGGTCCTTCTCCTCCATGAGTTTAAACATTGATCCCATGTTGCTCCTGTTATCTCTCGTAAGATTTCTTTTCAAACCTCTCGGTTCTACTTTCTCGGGTGCCGGTTAGACCCCAAGTCTCGCAACAATATATCAGAACTGGCTTTATTACAGCTTTTAATACCCTTAATTTGAGATTTCTATAGATTATTTGGGATTTCATTACTCTTAAGAGAGAGATAGAGAAGAAATCTCGCGTTTGTTATACGCTGGTCTATCTCTGTTAATTGGTCATTTAGGGAGTTTATTGTGGAGCCGAGGTACTTGAAGCTGACTACTTTCGAAAACGATTTACCATCCACGCAGATACTGTTGTTGGGGTAGATTTTTCGGCTGTCTGTCATATATTTTACTACTACCCATTTCGTGATTATTTTGATTTTAAGTTTTGTCTTTGTTTCTGCGTTTATTTAATTTATTTTAATTATTTATCAATGACCCATGCTTGCTTACTCAAATGTTATTTTGCAGACGCTTCAAAGCTGAGAGACGTTATACGTAAAAATACAATCATTTCATATATATTGTATTATATGCAACTATGTTCATGACTTTGTGGGTTCTGGAAACATTAATAGATCATTCCAGATGAGCCATATTGCTTAGAGAAATGTAATGGTTTTAGTAATAACCCTAAATATCACATAAAACATCTAAAAGTGTTAAATCGATTTTATTGGGGGTGAGTGGAAGGGACTGTGTAGGCCACCATTGCTCCTTTTCTCCTCAGCTGAGTATTCATTTATTTAATTATTTAAGATAACTTAATAAATGAAACAATCGCTGAAAACAAGTTCAATTTATGAAATAAGTAAATTTCAAGGGATTGTTTTCCAACTCGAAAGAATGGCATGTAAGCCTTTTAGGTGAAATTGAGAGGTGAGTGGAGCAAGATTGATAGGTGAGTGGAGCTAGATTGAAAGGTGAGTGGAGCTAGATTGAGAGGTGAGTGGAGCTAGATTGAGAGGTGATTGGAGCTAGATTGAGAGGTGAGTGGAGCTAGATAGGAATTGAATCTGGGAATCAAGAAAGGCTCTGATAAAATGTTGATGAGATGGGATCTAGCCTATAACAAATTGAATTGTATATGAGAAGTTTATTATCTATACTGCTAAGGTTTAATTTTATTGGCTGAGTTGTCGGTTTATTTTTTTTTTCCTAAAATTATTTAATGATAGAATGAGCTAGTTCTATGAAATTTTGAAGGTTTTCGAAGATTCCAATATCGCAAATTTTTATGGTCAGTAATTATAAATTCTTGGAGGGTTAAATAGGGTTTTAATTTGCCAATAATTGACTATTTTTTGAAATTTCTCTACGGCATTGAGAAAGTATGTTTTTTTGAGACTTTACTTTAACATCGAATTATTTTATCTTTAGTAATAATTTCTATTTAGTACTATAGATATCATTACTTTTAATTCTTTCTATGTATTTCATATTATCATTTTTGAAAGGGAATTATTCTATACTTGGTAGATTGTCTGTCACAAGCTGTAATAGTGTAATAACTTGTTTTGTACACTATCTCTATGAATTATAAGTCAGATAGAAGTATTCATAATCATTTGTTATCAAAAAATAATGTTTATGACTGAGAAAAAAAATCATTAAAAAAACGTGACTAATTTGTATTATAAAATTATAGATATTGTTTCAAAGATTAATATGTGAAATAACAAGGCTGTAAATGTATGTTTTTGGAAGGAAATATTGGGCTCAAATAAATCAGGCTTATTTATTTGGATATTAGTTAATGCATACTTTTTATTATTTTTTTCCTCAATGCGGTTATTACTATCCAGTAATATAAATAATAATCGTAATGGCCACTAGCTCGGACTTGATATTTGTATCCATTCAATGCACTCTTTACTTTGATATATAAAACAGAAAATAAAAATTAACGCTTTTAACACAAAAATTAACCCAGAGACACACTCCGTGGCGCTACAGACCGATATGGTCCTAGGTTTCCTCAATAAGCTTTTGCCAGACAACTCCTATCCTGTGCGGTTGCTCGCCAGTTGGGGGTAATCTGCAGGTCCCGGATGGCACATCCTCCTATCTAAAGGTGGTTATACACGATCGGTTTTGTTGGCGTTCCAAGAGACAGAAAACAAACCCCGGCGTGTTGGAACGATTGCGTTAAAACTGGCCGTGTAGGGCTGCATCCTTCTCAAACGTTGGTTTTTCTCTGCTGTTTCCTACATTATAGATTAAATATTGACAAACTTTTATCAAAATTGAATCAGTAATGTTCTCACTAAACTAGATCCATAAAGTATCAATTAAAAATTTCAGATATAATCTTAAAATGAATTAATTTTGTTGTTTTTCAGAATTTATCTCTCGAAGATGACCTGTCAACTTCAAACAATAATTATTATTTATTTTTTTATCATTAATTATTCTTTACTTTCCTCAACATATCAACAATGGTCGGGGAGGAAATTTAATTGAGTAATAAATAGATTTTCATTAAATTGGTTTCGATAATGCTTTATACATTAAAAAGAAATCAATTAAAAAATGGTCAGTTAAAAAGAAAATCAATCAAACAAATGAATTAAATCATTTTAAAAGAGTGGATGGAAGATTGGGATGGATGAAAAAACCGATGGTATAGGTAAGTATCGTTCTTGGTGCCAAGCCAACGGTTTTCCATCTCAAATTCCCGGGCCGTTTTCCATCTCTCAAACCGACGGCTTTCGGCATTCTGACGTGTCCAGCCCAACGCTGTCTTCCAAGCTTGATGTGCCTCATCACATCATTATCCCCATACAGATCATAGATCTCCCTGTTCTTCCTCCTTCTCCAGTTTTTTCCGACCTCAACTGGTCCAAATATGCGACCTGGACTTTATTTCATTATAAAAGTACTAATGGAAAAGTTGGTTTTTAAAGGTTACAGATTATCGTTATTAGATATAATTTTTTTTTTTAAATTTGCTGTTTTTTAATATAACTATTTTTATTGTTATCGTGTTTCAACATTTCACAGTGTAATTGATAGCATCACTTTTACTTGCACATTTGTTGTTAATCCAAGAAATACTGATTGAAACCTCTTTGTGAATACTGAGTGCCTCCAACCTTATGGGGCGGATAGAATTCCCACCACCATCCAGATTGATACAGAAGCCAGCATTCTCGAAAGAATTATACTAGCAGCTTATGAGGAACTTGCCCCCTGAAGGCTGAACCAAATAAACAAAGTCAGATGGTGGTCCAACGAACTAAGTTACAAAAAGCCACAAGGAAAGCTTATAGAATGAAATATTTCATTCATGAATTATTTATGAAATTAAAGGTGGCTATGTGCAAAAATAATAAAACAGTATATATGTAAATAAACGAGGAGTTTACGAAAGATTACAATAAAAATAAAGTTATTATAAAAATAAATATCACCATGTTTGTAGATAATTTCATTTGTCTTTATTTTTTTTCCGTAAGTCAAATAGATTGCAAATTATTAGAAAAAAAAACTTGCATTATTTTACCATTTTACTTTCGTAGATGATTTATAATCGTATTTGATTTCCCATATACTTCATGCTAGGGATGTGAATATCGAAAAAATGTAACAACATATATCGTTGAATTGAAGTACTATATATCGAAAAAATATCTATATTTCGAACCTTGATATTTTTTAATATTTTAAAGGGCTTTTTAAAGGGCGCTTAGGGTTTTAAACACCGATATATATATATATATATATATATATATATATATATATATATATATATATATATATATATATATATATATATATATATATAACTTAGCGTTTCTCGAGCGAAAAAGATCAAAAAAAAGAAAGGGTTTAGTAATAAGCGCAACGAATTCAAGGTAATAACTGACTTTATTGCTCCAGTAATCCTACATATATAGCTTTGGCTTGTTTACATGGAAGCTCTTTAGGATTAACATGAATATTGTTGGTCTCCAGGACTTAACTCCCCCCTACCAGTTTCGAAAAAATTTCGGAAACTTGGAGAAGAGGGATACCAAAGGCCGGAAGGCCAACAACAGCCAACGTACAGAATGCTGAACCATACTTATAACAAAACAAAAAAAATGAATTTACAAACAAAATTCTCTTTTTAACTTTCGATTTTCGATTCACTGCACCACTCATGTTTTACACAGAAATAGAACTAACACACACTATACACAAAAAGAAAAGAGAGAGAAAAAGAAGAGAAAAAATAAAATAAATACAAAATAGAAAATAGATACTTCATATAGTAAAAACATAGATCCGCATTATATATACATTCATAGTAACAAAAATAATAAAACAAAATGTATGCTTCTGTGTATGGCGACCAGGGCACTCCAGGCCGTTACGAATGGTCACACTACCCGAGTGGAAGCTTAAGCTGTTCAATATGAGCATTTCTACGTTTTCTGGGATCTTTAATGTGTTCAATGGTTACAAGGTTATGTTCCCTAATTGCTACCACTCGGAATGGCCCTTCGTAGCGAATCAATTCTTTCCCCCGGTTGGAACTCCGCTGTCTATACACGACGGTACCGATTTTGATCCTCCCCATGGCGTCCTTGACCCGGAGATTTTCTTTCGCCACGCGACTCCGCTTCTCCCGTTCTAACTTATCTTTCACTTTCTCCCGTAACTTCGCGATCGATATCCGATTAGTAACTATCTGATCTCTTAATTCGCCCTCAACGGTTGTAGCTCTAATGTCCCTCCGCCGTTGTCGCAACCCGAAAATAATTTCGAAGGGAGAGAATCCGGTAACTGAGTGAATGGACTCATACGCCGCGATCGCCTTTTCCATCGCCTCATCCGGCTCTAACCCTTTATCCAACTGATAAATACGCAGTTGGTCGCTAAAAGTACTGTGTAATCTTTCGATGACTCCTCTACTCTTAGGGTTTCCCGGGGTGTTAATTCTCCAGACAATGTCCAGCTCCTTTGCTTCTGCCCTGATCTTGGCGTTGTCATTTATTCCACCATCAGAGGCGATCCTATCGGGTACCCCGTATACCTTAAACCATGCGCGAAGGGCCCATAGGACTGCATCCGCCGATTTCTCATTTATGAGATGGGCCGCAGCTACCTTACTAAAGCAGTCTATTAACGTGACCCACTTATAGCCCCTCCAGGAGAATGTATCGATTTGCAGGTCCGACAAAGGTGATTCTGCAGTGGGCGTCTCCTCTTGTACTCCTTTGGGAGGATGTCTGTCATATTTAGTGGATAGACAAACGTCGCATGCCCCCACGACCTCCCTGACAGTCTTCTTCATATTCCACCAGAAGTACCGCCGCTTAAGTGCTTGCAAAGTTTCGGCGATTCCCCTATGATTCGTTTTGCCCTGGTGATATGCTACGGTAATTTCTTTCTGACGATCGCTCTCTCGGATCGTCTCTACCATCAGGGTACATCGAATGAAGGTGCGGTCCACACCCAATCTTTCTAACCGCCATAACCGCTGCTGGTGGGATGTTAGTGGGATATAAGTGGGATGTTCTTCCCGGCTTGGAAGCATCTTTCAGTACCCGACAAATATTTTCGTCATTGACTCCGGGTTGTGACCAGATGGTGATGATGTCACAATTGCCATATTTGGAGAACTCCATTTTGAGAAGTCCAGAGGTCCTGGTTTTCCAAATGACCTGGCGTCGCTTGTCATTAATGATCTCCTCAAGTTGCGTCATCTCGATCGGCCTGTCCCAAAAACTCCTTCCACCTAGTTATTCGAGCGGATGATTCCTTCATTTTGCCCACTGCAGAGGTCTGTGATCCGTATGCACCGTGAACTTTCTTCCAAATACGTAGGGTCGGAAATGGTCTATTGCCCACACTATTCCTAACAGTTCGCGCTCTAGTGCACTATATCTGGTCTCGGCTTCCGTGAGGCGCCGACTAGCATAAGCAACAGGACGATCTCCTTTTTCCCCATCTTGTGACAAAACCGCTCCCAGTGCGTACTCGCTGGCATCTGTCGTGAGCATGAAGGTCTTCTCAAAGTCCGGGAAGGCAAGTACTGGTTCCTCTTGCAGCCGCGCCATACATTTGCGGATGTTATTCTCCATCTCTGGGGTAACAAAAATTTTCTGTCCTTTTTTCAATAGGTTGTTGATAGGGACCAGATATTCCGCCATTTCCGGGACAAAACGTCGGTAGTAATTCAACGAGTCTAACAGACGACGTATCCCCTTTACATCTCTCGGTACCGCCATTCTGGAAATTGCGTCCACCTTGCTCTTATCTGGTTTAACTCCCTCCTTCGTAATGGTGTGTCCTAAGAAAGTAATCTCCCCTTTTCCTAGCAGTGACTGTTCAGCGGAGAGCTTCAGGCCAAATTCCCGTATCCTGTTGAACACACTCTTGAGATCTTCCCTATGCTGCTTCTCAGTCTTGCTAAACACCAAGATATCGTCCATATAGACCTGACACACGTATTCATCCACTCCTCGGAGGAACTCATCCATTAATTTCTGAAAGGTAATGGGCGCGTTTTTGAGTCCGAACGGCATTCTAGTAAACTCATAATATCCTCTTTCAAATGTGAACGCCGTTTTGGATTGATCTCTCGGGCGCATCTTAATCTGATGGTACCCCGCCTTCAAATCTAGGGTGCTGAACACTGTTGCCCCGCTCAACCTATCTATGATGTCCTCGAATCGCGGAATGGGGTACTTCTCGTCTACCGTGCTTTCATTCAGCCTCCTATAATCGATCACAACCCTATACTTTTCTTCCCCAGGTGCGCTCTTTTTCTTCACCGCCCAAAGTGGACTATTGTACGGTGATGTGCTGTCCACAATGATTCCTTGCTCTTTAAGATTCTTTATCTCTTCCCTTATGTGCTGCCTCAACGCCTGCGGGTATCTCCTTTCCTTCACATATGTCGCACGCGCTTCCTTTAACGGTATTTCGTGCACGGTTTCTCCCGTCGCGCCTAACCGCTCGCCCTCTTTGTGAAAAATATCGTCAAAGTCCCGCCTGATTCGTACCCTCCAATCCTCCGCCTGGTTCACCGCGCCTACACACACCATTGCGTCTCTCACCCTCCCGTGACATTTGTACGTCTTACCCCCTATCTTAATGGACCATCTACCATCCTTATTTCGCACACGCGTTCCTAATCGATTTAAAATATCGCACCCGATTATCCCATCATAACCACGCAACATATTCTCCACTACGTGAACTCTTACTTTGGTCCCTGTTCTAAACCACGCCCCCAGTTCCATCATCACCTCCCCCTCTACTGTACAAGGGCCACCCAGAGTAGTTAATTTACATGAACATACCTGTACCTGGAGTGTCCCTTTTCGAACCGCCAACTTCTCCACCGCCTTCCGACTCAGGATTGTGCCGGAGCTCCCAGTATCCACAAGGCACCTGACTCCTCGCTCCACCTGGATAATAGGCAAACCGCCGCATTCTCCTCTCACACTGCAGTTCACTATTGTGCGGTCGCCTCTCTGCCGACACTCCCCTCAGTCCTCCGCCAGCTGCCTCCTCCCTGTCTTTATTCGTAGTCGTCCACTCCTGTGATTACTCCTGTCTCCTTCGCCTTCACTGCTCGCCGGTCCTTCTTCATCTGTCTCAGAAATCTCTGTCGTCACTGGGGTTGCCCTATGTCTCTGTAAAATTCTCTGGGCGTTCACCTCCATGGGTTCCACCCTCTCCTTCTCCCTGCGAGAGTACATATAAGGGCAATGCCTGGCAATGTGTCCTTCTGTGCCGCACTCAAAGCACTCCGTGCGAGGGCACTGAGCAACCAGGTGTCCCGGCTTTCCGCAACCATGGCATCGCCGTTCTTCTCTTCTACTCTGCTCACCTCGTTTTCTCATGCTTGGCCTCTGTCTATCATTTCCTGTCTTCTCCCTCCTATGGAATTCCGTCTCCTTCTTCCTCCAGACTGCCGGTGCGGGTCTTGGTCTTCGATACGAGACCCGATTCCACCCTATCTCTTCTGGCTCTGGCCGGACTTCCTCATCCCTTGCACTAGCGTCCATCATTTCCTGGGCGCATTCTATAATATTCTTCTCCCTGGGTAGCCCTTCCTTCTTTCCTATTTCTCTCGCCAACTGTATTTTTAGCAAGGTGGATACAAATGACATTTTGAATTCCACTTCTGCGGCGCTCGCCGTCTCGCGCATTTTCTCGGTGATCCTATTAAACTTCACCAGCAACTCGCCCACGTATTTACCATTGCTCTGCCGCGGGTGTTTACCTTCTCGAAACAGCTGGACGAGGTCTTCTTCAGGTGTCCATCTGCCTCCTTCATAGGCCTTCTTCAATCTCTCCTTGATGATGTGCCAGGGAGTTTCTTCATCCGCCTGAATGAAGTTTAATACATGCCGCTTTACGCGACACACTAACTCTGCCCTCAACAAATCCGCGTCTCTGGGGTCTAATACATTCTCCGATGTCGTAACCTCTATTCTGTTCATTATACGATCGCCACCTTTAAGGAAATGGTTCAATTCTCCAATTTCTCCATTGAACCTTTCAAGGTCTGAGATCGCCTTCCGTAAGCCCTGTGCCGTCACCGCCCTTACCTTCATCCATGCTAAAGTATTTGCATGGGCTTCCGCCAAGGTTTCCCTAGGCAACGTGGGAACTTCTGCTCTGGGCACCGCCGGGGCTTCGGCTGGAACCTGCAGCACTGCCGGCTTCAATATTCCATCGGTCGCCATGTCTCAACACGACCTTTAAAAATAAAATAAAAAACAAAGCACTCCTCACACTACAAAAAAAATAATCGGGTTACCGCTCACCGGTTTCCCGCACGCTCGTTCTCCCGGGTTTCGGCACCACTTAGCGTTTCTCGAGCGAAAAAGATCAAAAAAAAGAAAGGGTTTAGTAATAAGCGCAACGAATTCAAGGTAATAACTGACTTTATTGCTCCAGTAATCCTACATATATAGCTTTGGCTTGTTTACATGGAAGCTCTTTAGGATTAACATGAATATTGTTGGTCTCCAGGACTTAACTTATATATATATATATATATATATATATATATATATACACACACATACATACATACATACATATACAGTTTCCAACAAGATGGCGGATCTGGTATGTGATGTGAAATATGCTCTACAAACATTAAAAGAAGTATTAGATTACAAGGTTCTAAGAACAGATTTAAGACCTAAGGTTAGCCTTTATATCCAGAAATTGGAAAATCATGTAAGTATCTTAGCAGATTCTGCAGTTAATTTAATAAGTGCAACGACCCAAACTTCTGGATGACCTAACCTCTACTCCGATATCATTTTCTGAAATTACAAAGAGAAGTATTACTAGAAATCAAAGACGGCCCTCATTTAAGGCAATAATTAAACCCGCAGAAACTTTGAGCTCTCAGGAATTAGCTTCAGAATTTAAAAATTCTGATAAACACACAAATTTTTCGACACAACCACATCCGCAACTGAGCAATTTCTAGAGAAACTAACTTCTCGGATCACAACATTATATCTTACGAACTACACATACGCAACTATAACCGCTTTAAGGGCCATATAAATGATTTTCTATACCTCACGAATAACGCTGACTGGAACAGATTTATAATTAACTTGAGATTTCAGTTACAAAAACATTTTCTTTTAGAAATTAATTTAGAAACTCTTGATCTGACAGAAACTGAGGACAAAGTACTGGCTGAAATAGCGCACATCTCTACTAATGTCATTACTGGCAAATTTACCAAAGCTATAATAAAGAAATGTAATATGACCCTTGCAAGATCATGCAGTTACAGAACTGATTCAGGAAACCATCGCACTGTGCCTTGGTGGGACAATGAATTAACAATGTTTCTCAGACAGACTAATAGGTTGCGAAAAATGTACCAAAAAAACAAAAAATTGATGAAGCAGTACGAGAAACAAGAAGACGTGAATACATATTCAGTAAACAAAAATACGAAAAATCATTTTGAACAAATTTAAATCTTGGAAAACATACACAACCAATTCTACTGCATGGAAATGGCCTTACACATCAACGGTTAACAAACTGAAAGCTGTGGCTTTACTTCAATCTGTAATTAATAATCAGGGTGAATAAACAATAGATACAGTAGAAACGTTAAAACAGATTTTAAATGACATAATATAGGATGATAGATTCGACAATGACAGATATATGTAACGAAGATGGACATATTCTCAATTTTAGACATATCCTTTATGACTGCAAATAATGTGATAGACAGAGATTTAAATTAATACAAGACATAATACTAAAGCATGGTTAGAACACATTCTTTTTACTAAATTTAAGACAGACTTAAAAAAATTTATAAAACAAATAGACTCTGAACGACTGACCGATTAGAAGGGCAACCAAAATTTCTCTTCATTTTTTTGTTGGTTATTTTCTATTTTTTTTTGTTGTTTAAAAGTAAAAATTTTATTTATTTTTTTTAGTAAAGTTTTTAAAGTTAAACTTCATTTATTTTTTCTTATGTTAACATATTACATATTCAACTTGTAACAAATTATGTTTTATTATTTAAATTATATGTATAAAACAAACAATATATGTAGCATGCCTCTAAAATCCATGGAACATGTATTCAATAAATAAATTCACCTCTTTCTTCTTATCATAAAAGGGAAAAAAAATAAAATATATATATTTTTATATATACATATATATACACACACATACATACATACATTATAAACATGTAATTTTTATACGTTTAAATTTTTTTTGTTTATATTATAAACATATAATAAACATACGTTATAAACATATATGCATACAAACTTTTATTATTTATTACATATAAATATATATATATATATATATATATATATATATATATATATATATATATACATACAGTTGAACTTCCGTATATCGAAAATCTCTATATATCGAACTTCTTTTAGAAACCTTGAATTTGAATTTTGTATATCGAATAAAATTTCTATATATATATCGAACAAAAAATTCCAATTTAAAAACATATAAAATGTGATTTTCATCAAAAAGATTCCTTAGCTACGTGCATAAGAATGGGTAATAATAATGTTTTTTTTTCTTTTCTTTTTTTTTTTTTTTTTATAAATATGTTGAGATGTACAACATTACCAAAACGGAGGCCATTATTTTTACAAAACGAAGACCAGTACTCCCTCCGAACGTAATCTTAAACAATTCTTCAATTCCATTAGCTAAATCCGTGAAATACTTAAGAGCAACACTCGACAGTAAGCTTCTGTTCAATCAACATATCAATATAAAATTAGAAAACGGCCGGAAAATGTTGTACCAAATGTTTCCGTATTTTAATAAAAAACTAAAACTTTCTTCTAGTAATAAATTAATTCTATATAAATCTGTATTAAGACCAATCTAAACATAGCTTGTCCCATTCGGAGTTTCACAAGTGTAACTAACTTAAAAAAATTACAAGTATTTCAAAATAAATGCCTCAGAATTGTCAACAATTATCCGTATTACACCAAAATAACAAAGATGCACTCAGAATTAAATATATCCTATATACAAGATTACGTATTCAAACTAACTCTCTAAACTAACCCCCACTCTCTAAATCCTTTAATAACTGAAATAGGTAATTATACAAAAGCTACGACACGCAGATATAAACATAAACGAACAAAACATATACTAATTTAAGAAGCCTGTATTGTATTTTAATTTCTTGTATTTCATTTAAATAGCCTGTATTTTACTAATTTTCAGAACAGTGTTGGATTTTTTACTTTCTCATTTTTTAATGTATTTGGATGATTTTTTGAATGCTAAAGTTAATCTATTGATAATGGTTTCTATTCGGTAACAGGAAGAGAATAACGCTGTGTATTCGGCAAAGAGGGCTATATCGACGTTTTTGATTTTAGGAAAATCATTTATGAATAAATTAAATAATATTGGACTCAGGCAGGATTCTTGTGGGAGACCATTAATAGTGTAGTAAATGGGGGAAGGTAAATTATTGACTGATATGTAGAAAGACCTATTGCTTAAAAATGACTCTATGAGTAATATTAGATATCTTGGGATGTTAAGTTTTATTAATTTATAAATCAGTAAATTTGGAGTGACAGTATCGAACGCTTTTTCAATGTCGATAAGGATCATGCCGGTATGTTTTTTATTATTAAAATTTTCGGTTATATTATCTACAACACGAGATAATTGGCTGGTAGTTGAATGGGAATGTCGGAATCCGAATTGTTCCTTTATTAAAATGTTATTGGCTAAAATATGTGAGTAAGGCGATGCTTTATGATTTTCTCAAACAGTTTTGAAAAAATATTAAGAAGGCTAATTAATGGGTCTATAACTTGCAGGTAATTGGGGTTCTTTATGAGGTTTGATCAAAGGGATAAGTTTTGCACTTTTCCAATTGACCGGAAAGTATATAATTCTCATACAGCTATTACAAATTTTTGTAATGTGAATTATTGCTTTTTTTGCAAGGTTTTTAATAAATATTGCAGGTATGATATCTGGGCCGGTTGACTTATTAATGTTGAGGGACTTGATGAGAGTCGCGACTTCCTGTGGAGAAGTGTGTTTAAAACCATCGGAAGCTGGTATTAAAGTTCTGTAGTCGTCAATAGTTTTAGTTGCTTTATTTAAATGATATTTTGAGATTGAGTTATTCGGATTGTTTTGAATACTTGCAAAGTGATCGGCTAAAATATTTAGTTTTTGTTTTAAATCGTATTCGAATGTAGCATTTGACGTTTTTAGAGGAGGGATTGATTGATTTCTTTTGGTGAAAACTGTGTGTATTTTCCACAGGGGTTTAGCACCTTTTTCAAATGATTCTAGTGTTTTAGACCAGTTTTTGTTTCTCCACTAGGAGAGTTTCTTTCTAAGGAGACTTGTAAGTTTAGTGAGAAATTTCTTAAGTAGGGATGAAATTTCTTAAATAGGGATTTCATCAACTCTTGGAGCAACATATGTTTTGGGTATGGATTGGTGAGCTGCGGTGGAAATTAAATCTGATAGGTTGCTGATTGCTTCATCTATTGCATCTTTATTTTTGAGTATCGGATCGAATTCTAAATTATCATTTAGAATTATTTTGTATTTAGGCCCGTTTGCCGCTTTATACTGGTATTTAGCAGTAGGAGGTTGCATAATTGTGTTTAATTTGGTGCGAAATAAAACTGGGTTGTGGTCCGAACTTAAGATTGGCAGAGGTGTAAGACGGTTCAGTGAATAAAATGATTTTGTTAATAAGATGTCGAGTGTACTTGGCTTGGAACGCCCATTAGTAGGGTAATATGTAGGTTTATCCGGGAAACAAATTTGGAGTTTCAGAAGTGAAGCTATATTTAAAAGTAGTTTGCCATTTTTGTCAGTATTATGACAATTCCATAATTTATTTTTACTGTTTAAGTCTCCCATTATAAGTACCCGCTCATTTAAGGCTGATAATCTTTTTAAGTCATGGTGACAGATGGATTTGCTTGGTGGTAAATATAGAGAAATTATAGTTAATGTACAATTATTAATCAAGAATAAATTAACAGCAACCGCTTCTACGGATTTTAAATGAGGTAATGGACAGTGGGATTGTTTAAATGATTTATCGATGATAAGCATGACGCCGCCTCCATTTCGATCTCTATCCGATCTATAAATGTTGAAATTAGGAATTTTCACTTTGTCATAATTTGATAGATGGGTTTCAGTTATTGCCAAGATTTTTGGATTGTTAGGGTAAATAAAGCCCTTTAATTTGAGTAGTTTATTTTTAACGGATCAAGCGTTCCAAACTAAACAATTTATAGAGTTATGAGCCATAAACAATAAAATAATAATATATGTTCATTATTAATTTAATTAGACACTTTAAAGAAATTATAGTAGAACTAAGCTCGTATAATATTACGTAAGCAATAACATAACTGGATGGAATCATAATTCTAGGTTGGCCGGACTGTGCAGAGATAAGAACCTGAGATTGTTTATTAAAATTGTTTATATGTGGATGGTTATAGGTCATGTGAATTGGATTTTTGTTATAGTATGCGAAGTTAACTGTGTACAATTTTAAGAATTTGAACAAATCTGCAATTTGTATAAATAAATAATATATAGAAGTTATTAATACAATAGCTTAATTGTAAAGATAATACATACAGTCCATTAATCCAGTAGAGCAATAATGCCTTCAAATAATATGAAGAATTTAAGAAATTCCGTCTTCTGCTGTATTCATTTTAGCCAGTATTTGTTTGAAATTTTTCAAAATAGCAAAAATTTTGAAAGTGCTGAATATAGATTTAATTTCTTTTAACAAATCCATCATAGACGATTCCTTTTCTTTATCTTGAGTTATAAAAGTTTCTTGAGGCCATTTAGCTGTAGACTTAGGAAGATCTGGGAACTCTTTTTTTGAATTTATACTTCTGAGACTTGAGAGTTGCACTTTAAGTGATTGTTTACTTATTCTCAGGGTTGCATTTTTTTCGTAATGAGAGCATTCTTTGGAGTTAGCTGTGTGTGGGCCCTCGCAGTTGGCACATTTTGGTACGAAATTGTCAATATTTTCATTTAAGCAATTGTTGGTGTGATGAGTTCCCGAAAATTTCAAACATTTAGGTTTTTATGGCGATTGATCGATAAATGGTTAAAAGCTTGACAGTTGAAACATTGTATTACCTCTTTCTTATTTATTTATGTTTTCCAACTGATAATGACGTTGCCCACTGCTCTTATTTTTTTAATTTTATTTAGTTGAAGTTTGTCATCCATAGTAATGACCCAGATAGGTAATCTGAAATGAGGGATTTCTTTTTTTTTTAATCATTTGTGTTACTTTGATAACTTTAATTCCTTTCAATCTAAATCTTTTTTATGAATTCACATTCAAAATTTGGGGGAGCTCCTTTCATGATAATTTTAGGTGTGATTCAGTTTTTGGTGTGTAGGAATGAAATTACTGATCTTTTTCTAATAATTGATCTTGAACTTTTTTAAAGTCATCTGAATTGTATGTTACGAAAATAGTTTTATTTTTCAGATATTTGATGTTTATTTCCCAACTTTGTTTTCATTTATTGATTTTAAAAGTTGTTCGTAATCATCAAATGCGTTATATACAACTATTGGTGGGAAAGGTTTAATTTTTGCACTGTTTATTGATTCTTGGTAATCTTCATCGTCCGATAATGCAGAAAAGCTGTTACATACAGGTAGATTATATTGATTCATTTTCCTTTTTTTTTTAATTTGCCAATTGGTTCAAATTAGGCTGAATTTGGGCCTCTGAGGGTTCAGCACATTGGTTTACTTTGAAGCTAGGACTAATTGTTTTTATAAAACTTAACTGAAATAAAACTTTAGGCATTAACGCAGGCACAAGATAAGCTCTGTAGGATCCAAGGGTCGGGCAGATACTGTTCCAATAGTTTGTAAAGTAATGGAAATTGAGGAAAGACCTTGTTTCAGAATAAGCACAGGAATACCTAAATTCTCTGAATCTCTTGCCTAACATATAATGAAATTTTTATTTTAAATGCAGTTTAACTTTGCCTTTCTCATATTGAGCATTGCTCCAAAAGATGACTTCGGTGATGAATTATACACAAACAGATATTAGAAGCTATCTTTCGCGAAAACAAAAATAAATTAATTGTTATGTATGTTTGCATATTTTTAATACATGTCCTTATTAAATTATAAATGTACATTTGTAAAAAATCTGCAATCACAAATGTAATTTGTACAGTTTTTCAAATAAGTGCTTTTGATCGTTCAGTTGGGTTTTTATTTAATCCTAAAAAATTTTCTTTGTTTGCTCATTAACCCCAAAAATTACCTTTGGTACTTCTTTATCCCTAAAGAATAGCTGTAATTGTTTTTAGCCTGAAATGGGTGAAAAATGCAATCTTTTTATATATCGAAATTTTTGTATATCTAATTTTATTCAAGGAACCTTCATTTCCGTTATATAGAGGTTCGACTTTTCGTGAGATAATGAGATTCGTTAGATAGTTGTGAAATTTTAGATTTTGTCCTATCCAAAAATTGAAACAACATCCCAGCCTAACCTTGGATATAACCTAACCCTGCTGCTATTGTGATATAGTTTAAACACTATCGATACGAAATATATACATAACTGTATATATAAATAAATATATATATATATATATATATATATATATATATATATATATATATATATATATATATATGTATATATATATATATATAATTAAGCTATTATTTGAATAATACCGATATTTCTGTACCAATATAATTAAGATATAGTTTTTGCAATATCAGTGTTTCTGAGACAAGATAATTAAGCTATTGTTTGAATAATATCGATTTTTCTATACCGATGTAATGAATATATAGTTTTTATAATGAAGATATTTCTGTGACGAGATAATTAAGATATTGTTTTTATAATGTAGATATTTCTGGGAAGATATAATTAAGCTATTATTTGAATAATACCGATATATCTGTAATAATATAATTAAGATATAGTTTTTGCAAAATCGATATTTCTGAGAGAAGATAATTAAGCTATTGTTTGAATAATATCGATATTTCTGTACCGATATAATTAAGATATAGTATTTGTAATAAAGATATTTCTGTGACGAGATAATTAAGATATTGCTTTTATAATATCGACATTTCTCTGCCGATATCATTAAGATTTTGTTATCGATATTTTTGTGTCGATATAATCTAGATTTTTTTTTTTTATAATGTCGATATTTAACTGCCAATATAATTAAGATATTGTTTTTATCAAGTTCATTTCCTAGATTATTTAAATATCAAGAAAGGGGTTATCTCCCCCCTAGTGTTCCTCCAATTCTCTTAATCACTTTTTTAATTTTATAAAAATATTAACTAGGGATTAATAAATTATTTGCCACTTCTATAAATTTGTTTTATTGAAAACTAGTTTCGAATGTTTATACATTCATCCTCAGTTCTAAAAACACACAAAAAATTCAAAAATAAGCAATTCAAAATATAGTTGGTATTATTATATATATTAAATTATATCATATAATTATATATAACTGATATATGATATTATATATCATATAATTATATATAACTGATATATGATATTATATATCATATAATTATATATAACTGATATATGATATTATATATCATATAATTATATATAACTGATATAATTATATATCAGTATTATAAAACATTTATGAATTATGAATTTAATTAAGACCAGAAATGAAATACATCAAATTGTCTTAATTAAATTACCTCTTACGGGCATGTAAAGTTAAAATTGATAGGAACATATTTTGTTCTTAGTATTCTTCTTTCCCATATTCCGAGGGAATCTTTGGCTACTTTTGTTTGGACTCATGTCTCACAGCAATATGTTACAATGGGGCGTATGATTGTCTTGTAGATTATGGTTTTAATCTTCCGGGAAAGGTTCCTAAACTTCAAGACCTTCCGCAGAGCATATAAACACGTTGCCCGCTGTAATCCTTGCTTTTACTTCCATTTTCATGTCATTGTTTCTTGACAACATCCCTCCCAGGTATCTGAAGGACTCACATTCAGGGAATTCAGGGTCTCCGATCTTTATTGGTCCAGGCCTAAACATCCCGTTTCTCTTCGACTGCATGTATTTTGTTTTTGCTTCGTTTCCACGAGACCAAGCCTTTTTACTGCAACCTCAAACTCCTGCATAGCCCCGGCTAAAGCTGAAATTGTCCTGACCGATATAAGAACATCATTGGCATATGTTAGATGTTGGGTCAGTCTATTATAGATTGTGCCATTTGGTCTCGTCTTTATATTTTTGATTGTTACTTCCAAAATCAGGTTAAATATCAGCAGTGAGAGAGGATCTCCTTGCCAAAGTCTCTTGTTTACCTTAAATTCTTCTAAAATCTTTCTCTGGACTCTCAACTCTACTCCTGGTATCATTCAGCGTCATTCTTAAAAGCCTTATTTATTTCATCGGTAGCCCCAGACCCTTCAATCCTTTGTATATTTGATTTCTCTTTACACTATCATATGCTTGACTAAAATCAATAAATAAGTGATGGAGGTCCACCTTAAATTCATAGGATTCTGCAGCATTTGCCGCACTGAGGACATGTGGTCTAATGTTTACCTCCCTGGCCTAAAACTACTTTGGTAATCTCCCAGGATTCTTTCCACCCACTCATTCACTCTTCTACATAGGGCTATTGATAGAATTTTATACACAGTACTAAGGATGGATATTGGGCGATAGTTGCTACATTCTTGCTTGCTACCTTTTTTATATATTGTTCAGATGACTGATTCTGACCACTCATTGGGCATCTTCTCTTCCATCCTGCAGTCCCATATAACCTGGTTTACTTCTTCCCATAGGTCTTCCCCGGCATACTTTATCATTTCTGATTTGATATTGTCTAGTCCTGGAGATTTTTTATTCTTGAGACCAATTATTATTTTCCTAATTTCTTCCCTACCGGGAGGCAACTCTTCATCTACTTCGTCATCAGTGCTCTCTATCCTATTTCGATCTCTCACATCGATCCTCTCTGTTACATTAAGCTCGTCCGCGAAGAATCTGACCCACCTTTGCAGCTTCAGGTCCATGTCCCCCACTAGGCATCCATTTTCGTCTTTTGTAAACTCTGTCCTCTGGCCGAGTTTTGATTTATTTTAGCCCTTTGTAGAACTTTTTACTTTCCTTTTCTTTGTGATTTTCCTCCAGTTCTTCTATTTTCCTATTCTCCATTTCTCTCTTTTTTTCCTACGTAGGGACTTGGCCATCTTTCGGAACCTTTTGTATTCTTTGACAGAGTTTTTTGTACTTCTCTGGAAAGTTTTTAATCTAGCTTGATTTCTTTTATTTATGGCTTCTTCACATTCATTATCAAACCATTCATTTCTCGATGTTTTTTTCTTCAGTCCCATCACTTTCTGTACAATATCTCTTATTGTTGGTTTTAAGGAATTCCATTTTTCATCTACTTAACAGTTTCTAGGTTCTTCGTTCTTAAAAAGTTTTTCTTCAAATTTCTTTTTTAACTCTTCCCTTGTTCGCTCTTCCGCTACCAACCTTACTTCATCAGCAAGATCCACATGTCTTGCCTTTTCTAATCCACAATGTATTCTCTGCTATATTTTGCTTAGAACCAAGTAATGATCACTGTAACAGCTAGCACCTCGGTGCTTCTGTAGTCCAAAACAGCAGATGAGCCTCGAGTCGATGAGTACGTGATCTATTTGTTTTTTATTCTGCAGAATTAGGATATATCTTGTAGAGTAAGAATTTGTTCATCGTAGGGTCTTTGCATGCTGTTTCTAATAACTTCCCTTTTAATGGTACCACCTAAACCGTCACAAAGTTCTTCCCATGTGATAAAGCAAAAATAAATCCTTTCGGCTAATAAGCCTAAATCATTCTCATGTTGGGACATGTTAAAGAAATATTTGTTAATTTGGTAATGTCTGTTGAAGTAAATCATTAATATGTTTCTGAAATTCATATATTGTACATGTATCATGTTTGAGATGGTCACTTATGATAAAAAGGTTACAATGGGAACGGAAACAGTTACGATTGAAATGGAAAAGTTAATAATAGTTACAATTGACTTGGAAATACTATATACAAATAAAGAAGACCGGACTGGAATTATTAATGGCATCGTTCTGCTTTAAAGAAAATCCTATATACCGACTTTCAGCTCATTTGACACAAAAGGGGCTATTGGCGGTGCTCAAATGTAGCGAGAACAAATATATATATATATATATATATATACCTGACCCTTCGTCGTATATGTTATCATTATATAACCATTGGGGAGGTTACATACCATAAAGTGGGTACCTGACCCTTCGTTGCATAGCATATGATTATATAACCGTTGGGGAGGTTACAATATAACCGTTGGGAGGTTACAATATAACCCTTGTGGAGGTTCCAATATAACCGTTGGGAGGTTACAATATAACCGTGGGGGAGGTTACAAACTATAAAGTGGGTACCTGACCCTTCATCGTATATGTTATGATAATATAACCGTTGGGGAGGTTACATACTATAAAGTGGGTACCTGACCCTTCCTCGTATAGGTTATGATTATATAACCGTTGGGGAGGTTACATACTATAAAGTGGGTACCTGACCCTTCATCGTATATGTTATGATAATATAACCGTTGGGGAGGTTACATACTATAAAGTGGGTACCTGACCCTTCCTCGTATAGGTTATGATTATATAACCGTTGGGGAGGTTACATACTATAAAGTGGGTCCCTGACCCTTCCTCGTATAGTTTATGATTATATAACCGTTAAGGAGGTTACATACTATAAAGTGGGTGCCTGCCCCTTCATCGTATAGTTTATAATTATATAACCGTTGGGGAGGTTACATACTATAAAGTGGGTACCTGACCGTTCATTGTGTAGGTTAGGCTAATATAACCGTTGGGTGGTTACAATATAACGTTGGGGAGGTTACATACTAAAAAATCGGTACCTTCCCCTTCGTCGTATAGGTTATGATTCTATAACCGTTGGGGAGGTTACATACTATAAAGTGGGTACCTGACCCTCCCTCGTATAGGTTATGATTATATAACCGTTGGGGAGGTTACATACTATAAAATGCGTACCTGCCCCTTCATCGTATAGTTTATGATTATATAACCGTTGGGGAGGTTACATACTATAAAGTGGGTACCTGACCCTTCCTCGTATAGTATATGATTATATATAACCGTTGAGGAGGTCACATAATATGAAGTGGGTACCTGACCGTTCATTGTGTAGGTTAGCCTAATATAACCGTTGGGGAGGTTACATACTATAAAGTGGGTACCTGACCTTTCCTCGTATACGTTATGATTACATAACCGTTGGGGAGGTTACACACTATAAAGTAGGTACCTGATCCTTAATGTTATAGATTATGATTATATAACCGTTGGGGAGGTTACAGACAATAAAGTGGGTACCTGACCTTCGTTTTATAGGTTATGATTATATAACCGTTGGGGAGGTTACAATATAACCGTTGAGGAGGTTACATACTATATAGTGGGTACCTGACCCTTCGTTGTATAGGTTATGATTATATAACCGTTGGGGATGTTACATACTATAAAGTGGGTACCTGACCCTTTGTTGTATAGGTTATGATTATATAACCGTAGGGGAGGTTACACACTATAAAGTAGGAACCTGATCCTTAATGTTATAGTTTATGATTATATAACCGTTGGGGAGGTTACATACTATAAAGTGGGAACCTGACCCTTCGTTGTATAGGTTATGATATTATAACCGTTGGAGAGGTTACATACTATAAAGTGGGTACCTGCCCCTTCATCGTATAGTTTATAATTATATAACCGTTGGGGAGGTTACATACTATAAAGTGGGTACCTGCCCCTTCATCCTATAGATACTGATTATATAACCGTTGGGGAGGTTACATACTATAAAGTGGGTACCTGTCCCATCATCGTATATGTTATGATTATATAACCTTTGGGGAGGTTACATACAATAAAGTGGGTACCTGATCCTTCATCGTATAGTTTATGAATATAAAACCTTTGGGAAGGTTACATACTATAAAGTGGGAACCTGACCCTTCGTTGTATAGGTTATGATATTATAACCGTTGGAGAGGTTACATACTATAAAGTGGGTACCTGCCCCTTCATCGTATAGTTTATAATTATATAACCGTTGGGGAGGTTACATACTATAAAGTGGGTACCTGCCCCTTCATCCTATAGATACTGATTATATAACCGTTGGGGAGGTTACATACTATAAAGTGGGTACCTGACCCTTCCTCGTATAGTTTATGATTATATAACCGTTGGGGAGGTTAAAGACTATAAAGTGGGTACCTGTTCCTTCGTTGTATAGGTTATGATTATATAACCGTTAAGTGGTTACAATATAACCGTTGGGGAGGTTACATACTATAAATTGGGTACCTACCCCTTGGTATAGGTTATGATTATTTAACCGTTGGAGAGGTTACACACTATAAAGTGGGTACCTGCCCCTTCGTCGTATAGGTTACGATTATATAACCGTTGGGGAGGTTACATACTATAAAGTGGGTACCTGCCCCTTCATCCTATAGATACTGATTATATAACCGTTGGGGAGGTTACATACTATAAAGTGTGTACCTGACCCTTCCTCGTATAGTTTATGATTATATAACCGTTGAGGAGGTTACATACTATAAAGTGGGTACCTGCCCCTTCATCGTATAGTTTATGATTATATAACCGTTGGGGAGGTTACATACTATAAAGTGGTTACCTGTCCCTTCCTCGTATAGTTTAAGACTATATAACCGTTGAGGAGGTTACACACTATAAAGTGGGTACCTGATCCTTAATTTTATAGTTTATGATTATATAACCGTTGGGCAAGTTACATACTATAAAATGGGTACCTCACCCTTCTTCGTATAGTTATGATTATATAACCGTTGGGGAGGTTACATACTATAAAGTGGGTACCTGCCCCTTCATCCTATAGATACTGATTATATAACCGTTGGGGAGGTTACATACTATATAGTGGGTACCTGACCGTTCATTGTGTAGGTTAGCATAATATAACCGTTGGGGAGGTTACATACTATAAAGTGGGTACCTTACCCTTCCTCGTATAGGTTATGATTAAATATCAGTTGGGGAGGTTACACACTATAAAGTGGGCACCTGATCCTTAATTTTATAGTCTATGATTATATAACCGTTGGGGAGGTTACAGACAATAAAGTGGGTACCTGACCCTTCGTTTTATAGGTTATGATTATATAACCGTTAGGGAGGTTACAATATAACTGATGGGGAGGTTACATACTATAAAGTGGGTACCTGTCCCTTCCTCGTATAGGTTATGATTATAAAACCGTTGGGGAGGTTACATACTATAAAGTGGACACCTGATCCTTAATTTTATAGTTTATGATTATATAACCGTTGGGTAGGTTACAATATAACCGTTGAGGAGGTTGCATACTATAAAGTAGGTACCTGACCCTTCATCGTATAGGTTATGATTATATAACCGTTGGGGAGGTTACATACTATAAAGTGGGTACCTGACCCTTCGTTGTATAGGTTATGATTATATAACCGTTGGGGAGGTTACATACTATATAGTGAGTACCTGACCCTTCATTGTAGATGTTATGATTATATAATCGTTGGGGAGGTTACAGACAATAAAGTGGGTACCTGACCCTTCGTTTTATAGGTTATGATTATATAACCGTTAGGGAGGTTACATACTATAAAGTGGGTACCTGCCCCTTCATCCTATAGATACTGATTATATAACCGTTGGGGAGGTTACATACTATAAAGTGGTTACCTGTCCCTTCCTCGTATAGTTTAAGACTATATAACCGTTGAGGAGGTTACACACTATAAAGTAATCTCCCAGGATTCTTTCCACCCACTCATTCACTCTTCTACATAGGGCTATTGATAGAATTTTATACACAGTACTAAGGATGGATATTGGGCGATAGTTGCTACATTCTTGCTTGCTACCTTTTTTATATATTGTTCAGATGACTGATTCTGACCACTCATTGGGCATCTTCTCTTCCATCCTGCAGTCCCATATAACCTGGTTTACTTCTTCCCATAGGTCTTCCCCGGCATACTTTATCATTTCTGATTTGATATTGTCTAGTCCTGGAGATTTTTTATTCTTGAGACCAATTATTATTTTCCTAATTTCTTCCCTACCGGGAGGCAACTCTTCATCTACTTCGTCATCAGTGCTCTCTATCCTATTTCGATCTCTCACATCGATCCTCTCTGTTACATTAAGCTCGTCCGCGAAGAATCTGACCCACCTTTGCAGCTTCAGGTCCATGTCCCCCACTAGGCATCCATTTTCGTCTTTTGTAAACTCTGTCCTCTGGCCGAGTTTTGATTTATTTTAGCCCTTTGTAGAACTTTTTACTTTCCTTTTCTTTGTGATTTTCCTCCAGTTCTTCTATTTTCCTATTCTCCATTTCTCTCTTTTTTTCCTACGTAGGGACTTGGCCATCTTTCGGAACCTTTTGTATTCTTTGACAGAGTTTTTTGTACTTCTCTGGAAAGTTTTTAATCTAGCTTGATTTCTTTTATTTATGGCTTCTTCACATTCATTATCAAACCATTCATTTCTCGATGTTTTTTTCTTCAGTCCCATCACTTTCTGTACAATATCTCTTATTGTTGGTTTTAAGGAATTCCATTTTTCATCTACTTAACAGTTTCTAGGTTCTTCGTTCTTAAAAAGTTTTTCTTCAAATTTCTTTTTTAACTCTTCCCTTGTTCGCTCTTCCGCTACCAACCTTACTTCATCAGCAAGATCCACATGTCTTGCCTTTTCTAATCCACAATGTATTCTCTGCTATATTTTGCTTAGAACCAAGTAATGATCACTGTAACAGCTAGCACCTCGGTGCTTCTGTAGTCCAAAACAGCAGATGAGCCTCGAGTCGATGAGTACGTGATCTATTTGTTTTTTATTCTGCAGAATTAGGATATATCTTGTAGAGTAAGAATTTGTTCATCGTAGGGTCTTTGCATGCTGTTTCTAATAACTTCCCTTTTAATGGTACCACCTAAACCGTCACAAAGTTCTTCCCATGTGATAAAGCAAAAATAAATCCTTTCGGCTAATAAGCCTAAATCATTCTCATGTTGGGACATGTTAAAGAAATATTTGTTAATTTGGTAATGTCTGTTGAAGTAAATCATTAATATGTTTCTGAAATTCATATATTGTACATGTATCATGTTTGAGATGGTCACTTATGATAAAAAGGTTACAATGGGAACGGAAACAGTTACGATTGAAATGGAAAAGTTAATAATAGTTACAATTGAC
Organism: Rhaphigaster nebulosa; assembly: GCA_948150685.1. Classification (NCBI taxonomy): domain Eukaryota; kingdom Metazoa; phylum Arthropoda; class Insecta; order Hemiptera; family Pentatomidae; genus Rhaphigaster; species Rhaphigaster nebulosa. Next base: position 184,975,854 of record OX411307.1, on the reverse strand, counting down.
ATGGAAATACTATATACAAATAAAGAAGACCGGACTGGAATTATTAATGGCATCGTTCTGCTTTAAAGAAAATCCTATATACCGACTTTCAGCTCATTTGACACAAAAGGGGCTATTGGCGGTGCTCAAATGTAGCGAGAACAAATATATATATATATATATATATATATATACCTGACCCTTCGTCGTATATGTTATCATTATATAACCATTGGGGAGGTTACATACCATAAAGTGGGTACCTGACCCTTCGTTGCATAGCATATGATTATATAACCGTTGGGGAGGTTACAATATAACCGTTGGGAGGTTACAATATAACCCTTGTGGAGGTTCCAATATAACCGTTGGGAGGTTACAATATAACCGTGGGGGAGGTTACAAACTATAAAGTGGGTACCTGACCCTTCATCGTATATGTTATGATAATATAACCGTTGGGGAGGTTACATACTATAAAGTGGGTACCTGACCCTTCCTCGTATAGGTTATGATTATATAACCGTTGGGGAGGTTACATACTATAAAGTGGGTACCTGACCCTTCATCGTATATGTTATGATAATATAACCGTTGGGGAGGTTACATACTATAAAGTGGGTACCTGACCCTTCCTCGTATAGGTTATGATTATATAACCGTTGGGGAGGTTACATACTATAAAGTGGGTACCTGACCCTTCCTCGTATAGTTTATGATTATATAACCGTTAAGGAGGTTACATACTATAAAGTGGGTGCCTGCCCCTTCATCGTATAGTTTATAATTATATAACCGTTGGGGAGGTTACATACTATAAAGTGGGTACCTGACCGTTCATTGTGTAGGTTAGGCTAATATAACCGTTGGGTGGTTACAATATAACGTTGGGGAGGTTACATACTAAAAAATCGGTACCTTCCCCTTCGTCGTATAGGTTATGATTCTATAACCGTTGGGGAGGTTACATACTATAAAGTGGGTACCTGACCCTCCCTCGTATAGGTTATGATTATATAACCGTTGGGGAGGTTACATACTATAAAATGCGTACCTGCCCCTTCATCGTATAGTTTATGATTATATAACCGTTGGGGAGGTTACATACTATAAAGTGGGTACCTGACCCTTCCTCGTATAGTATATGATTATATATAACCGTTGAGGAGGTCACATAATATGAAGTGGGTACCTGACCGTTCATTGTGTAGGTTAGCCTAATATAACCGTTGGGGAGGTTACATACTATAAAGTGGGTACCTGACCTTTCCTCGTATACGTTATGATTACATAACCGTTGGGGAGGTTACACACTATAAAGTAGGTACCTGATCCTTAATGTTATAGATTATGATTATATAACCGTTGGGGAGGTTACAGACAATAAAGTGGGTACCTGACCTTCGTTTTATAGGTTATGATTATATAACCGTTGGGGAGGTTACAATATAACCGTTGAGGAGGTTACATACTATATAGTGGGTACCTGACCCTTCGTTGTATAGGTTATGATTATATAACCGTTGGGGATGTTACATACTATAAAGTGGGTACCTGACCCTTTGTTGTATAGGTTATGATTATATAACCGTAGGGGAGGTTACACACTATAAAGTAGGAACCTGATCCTTAATGTTATAGTTTATGATTATATAACCGTTGGGGAGGTTACATACTATAAAGTGGGAACCTGACCCTTCGTTGTATAGGTTATGATATTATAACCGTTGGAGAGGTTACATACTATAAAGTGGGTACCTGCCCCTTCATCGTATAGTTTATAATTATATAACCGTTGGGGAGGTTACATACTATAAAGTGGGTACCTGCCCCTTCATCCTATAGATACTGATTATATAACCGTTGGGGAGGTTACATACTATAAAGTGGGTACCTGTCCCATCATCGTATATGTTATGATTATATAACCTTTGGGGAGGTTACATACAATAAAGTGGGTACCTGATCCTTCATCGTATAGTTTATGAATATAAAACCTTTGGGAAGGTTACATACTATAAAGTGGGAACCTGACCCTTCGTTGTATAGGTTATGATATTATAACCGTTGGAGAGGTTACATACTATAAAGTGGGTACCTGCCCCTTCATCGTATAGTTTATAATTATATAACCGTTGGGGAGGTTACATACTATAAAGTGGGTACCTGCCCCTTCATCCTATAGATACTGATTATATAACCGTTGGGGAGGTTACATACTATAAAGTGGGTACCTGACCCTTCCTCGTATAGTTTATGATTATATAACCGTTGGGGAGGTTAAAGACTATAAAGTGGGTACCTGTTCCTTCGTTGTATAGGTTATGATTATATAACCGTTAAGTGGTTACAATATAACCGTTGGGGAGGTTACATACTATAAATTGGGTACCTACCCCTTGGTATAGGTTATGATTATTTAACCGTTGGAGAGGTTACACACTATAAAGTGGGTACCTGCCCCTTCGTCGTATAGGTTACGATTATATAACCGTTGGGGAGGTTACATACTATAAAGTGGGTACCTGCCCCTTCATCCTATAGATACTGATTATATAACCGTTGGGGAGGTTACATACTATAAAGTGTGTACCTGACCCTTCCTCGTATAGTTTATGATTATATAACCGTTGAGGAGGTTACATACTATAAAGTGGGTACCTGCCCCTTCATCGTATAGTTTATGATTATATAACCGTTGGGGAGGTTACATACTATAAAGTGGTTACCTGTCCCTTCCTCGTATAGTTTAAGACTATATAACCGTTGAGGAGGTTACACACTATAAAGTGGGTACCTGATCCTTAATTTTATAGTTTATGATTATATAACCGTTGGGCAAGTTACATACTATAAAATGGGTACCTCACCCTTCTTCGTATAGTTATGATTATATAACCGTTGGGGAGGTTACATACTATAAAGTGGGTACCTGCCCCTTCATCCTATAGATACTGATTATATAACCGTTGGGGAGGTTACATACTATATAGTGGGTACCTGACCGTTCATTGTGTAGGTTAGCATAATATAACCGTTGGGGAGGTTACATACTATAAAGTGGGTACCTTACCCTTCCTCGTATAGGTTATGATTAAATATCAGTTGGGGAGGTTACACACTATAAAGTGGGCACCTGATCCTTAATTTTATAGTCTATGATTATATAACCGTTGGGGAGGTTACAGACAATAAAGTGGGTACCTGACCCTTCGTTTTATAGGTTATGATTATATAACCGTTAGGGAGGTTACAATATAACTGATGGGGAGGTTACATACTATAAAGTGGGTACCTGTCCCTTCCTCGTATAGGTTATGATTATATAACCGTTGGGGAGGTTACATACTATAAAGTGGACACCTGATCCTTAATTTTATAGTTTATGATTATATAACCGTTGGGTAGGTTACAATATAACCGTTGAGGAGGTTGCATACTATAAAGTAGGTACCTGACCCTTCATCGTATAGGTTATGATTATATAACCGTTGGGGAGGTTACATACTATAAAGTGGGTACCTGACCCTTCGTTGTATAGGTTATGATTATATAACCGTTGGGGAGGTTACATACTATATAGTGAGTACCTGACCCTTCATTGTAGATGTTATGATTATATAATCGTTGGGGAGGTTACAGACAATAAAGTGGGTACCTGACCCTTCGTTTTATAGGTTATGATTATATAACCGTTAGGGAGGTTACATACTATAAAGTGGGTACCTGCCCCTTCATCCTATAGATACTGATTATATAACCGTTGGGGAGGTTACATACTATAAAGTGGTTACCTGTCCCTTCCTCGTATAGTTTAAGACTATATAACCGTTGAGGAGGTTACACACTATAAAGTAATCTCCCAGGATTCTTTCCACCCACTCATTCACTCTTCTACATAGGGCTATTGATAGAATTTTATACACAGTACTAAGGATGGATATTGGGCGATAGTTGCTACATTCTTGCTTGCTACCTTTTTTATATATTGTTCAGATGACTGATTCTGACCACTCATTGGGCATCTTCTCTTCCATCCTGCAGTCCCATATAACCTGGTTTACTTCTTCCCATAGGTCTTCCCCGGCATACTTTATCATTTCTGATTTGATATTGTCTAGTCCTGGAGATTTTTTATTCTTGAGACCAATTATTATTTTCCTAATTTCTTCCCTACCGGGAGGCAACTCTTCATCTACTTCGTCATCAGTGCTCTCTATCCTATTTCGATCTCTCACATCGATCCTCTCTGTTACATTAAGCTCGTCCGCGAAGAATCTGACCCACCTTTGCAGCTTCAGGTCCATGTCCCCCACTAGGCATCCATTTTCGTCTTTTGTAAACTCTGTCCTCTGGCCGAGTTTTGATTTATTTTAGCCCTTTGTAGAACTTTTTACTTTCCTTTTCTTTGTGATTTTCCTCCAGTTCTTCTATTTTCCTATTCTCCATTTCTCTCTTTTTTTCCTACGTAGGGACTTGGCCATCTTTCGGAACCTTTTGTATTCTTTGACAGAGTTTTTTGTACTTCTCTGGAAAGTTTTTAATCTAGCTTGATTTCTTTTATTTATGGCTTCTTCACATTCATTATCAAACCATTCATTTCTCGATGTTTTTTTCTTCAGTCCCATCACTTTCTGTACAATATCTCTTATTGTTGGTTTTAAGGAATTCCATTTTTCATCTACTTAACAGTTTCTAGGTTCTTCGTTCTTAAAAAGTTTTTCTTCAAATTTCTTTTTTAACTCTTCCCTTGTTCGCTCTTCCGCTACCAACCTTACTTCATCAGCAAGATCCACATGTCTTGCCTTTTCTAATCCACAATGTATTCTCTGCTATATTTTGCTTAGAACCAAGTAATGATCACTGTAACAGCTAGCACCTCGGTGCTTCTGTAGTCCAAAACAGCAGATGAGCCTCGAGTCGATGAGTACGTGATCTATTTGTTTTTTATTCTGCAGAATTAGGATATATCTTGTAGAGTAAGAATTTGTTCATCGTAGGGTCTTTGCATGCTGTTTCTAATAACTTCCCTTTTAATGGTACCACCTAAACCGTCACAAAGTTCTTCCCATGTGATAAAGCAAAAATAAATCCTTTCGGCTAATAAGCCTAAATCATTCTCATGTTGGGACATGTTAAAGAAATATTTGTTAATTTGGTAATGTCTGTTGAAGTAAATCATTAATATGTTTCTGAAATTCATATATTGTACATGTATCATGTTTGAGATGGTCACTTATGATAAAAAGGTTACAATGGGAACGGAAACAGTTACGATTGAAATGGAAAAGTTAATAATAGTTACAATTGACATGGAAATACTATATACAAATAAAGAAGACCGGACTGGAATTATTAATGGCATCGTTCTGCTTTAAAGAAAATCCTATATACCGACTTTCAGCTCATTTGACACAAAAGGGGCTATTGGCGGTGCTCAAATGTAGCGAGAACAAATATATATATATATATATATATATATACCTGACCCTTCGTCGTATATGTTATCATTATATAACCATTGGGGAGGTTACATACCATAAAGTGGGTACCTGACCCTTCGTTGCATAGCATATGATTATATAACCGTTGGGGAGGTTACAATATAACCGTTGGGAGGTTACAATATAACCCTTGTGGAGGTTCCAATATAACCGTTGGGAGGTTACAATATAACCGTGGGGGAGGTTACAAACTATAAAGTGGGTACCTGACCCTTCATCGTATATGTTATGATAATATAACCGTTGGGGAGGTTACATACTATAAAGTGGGTACCTGACCCTTCCTCGTATAGGTTATGATTATATAACCGTTGGGGAGGTTACATACTATAAAGTGGGTACCTGACCCTTCATCGTATATGTTATGATAATATAACCGTTGGGGAGGTTACATACTATAAAGTGGGTACCTGACCCTTCCTCGTATAGGTTATGATTATATAACCGTTGGGGAGGTTACATACTATAAAGTGGGTACCTGACCCTTCCTCGTATAGTTTATGATTATATAACCGTTAAGGAGGTTACATACTATAAAGTGGGTGCCTGCCCCTTCATCGTATAGTTTATAATTATATAACCGTTGGGGAGGTTACATACTATAAAGTGGGTACCTGACCGTTCATTGTGTAGGTTAGGCTAATATAACCGTTGGGTGGTTACAATATAACGTTGGGGAGGTTACATACTAAAAAATCGGTACCTTCCCCTTCGTCGTATAGGTTATGATTCTATAACCGTTGGGGAGGTTACATACTATAAAGTGGGTACCTGACCCTCCCTCGTATAGGTTATGATTATATAACCGTTGGGGAGGTTACATACTATAAAATGCGTACCTGCCCCTTCATCGTATAGTTTATGATTATATAACCGTTGGGGAGGTTACATACTATAAAGTGGGTACCTGACCCTTCCTCGTATAGTATATGATTATATATAACCGTTGAGGAGGTCACATAATATGAAGTGGGTACCTGACCGTTCATTGTGTAGGTTAGCCTAATATAACCGTTGGGGAGGTTACATACTATAAAGTGGGTACCTGACCTTTCCTCGTATACGTTATGATTACATAACCGTTGGGGAGGTTACACACTATAAAGTAGGTACCTGATCCTTAATGTTATAGATTATGATTATATAACCGTTGGGGAGGTTACAGACAATAAAGTGGGTACCTGACCTTCGTTTTATAGGTTATGATTATATAACCGTTGGGGAGGTTACAATATAACCGTTGAGGAGGTTACATACTATATAGTGGGTACCTGACCCTTCGTTGTATAGGTTATGATTATATAACCGTTGGGGATGTTACATACTATAAAGTGGGTACCTGACCCTTTGTTGTATAGGTTATGATTATATAACCGTAGGGGAGGTTACACACTATAAAGTAGGAACCTGATCCTTAATGTTATAGTTTATGATTATATAACCGTTGGGGAGGTTACATACTATAAAGTGGGAACCTGACCCTTCGTTGTATAGGTTATGATATTATAACCGTTGGAGAGGTTACATACTATAAAGTGGGTACCTGCCCCTTCATCGTATAGTTTATAATTATATAACCGTTGGGGAGGTTACATACTATAAAGTGGGTACCTGCCCCTTCATCCTATAGATACTGATTATATAACCGTTGGGGAGGTTACATACTATAAAGTGGGTACCTGTCCCATCATCGTATATGTTATGATTATATAACCTTTGGGGAGGTTACATACAATAAAGTGGGTACCTGATCCTTCATCGTATAGTTTATGAATATAAAACCTTTGGGAAGGTTACATACTATAAAGTGGGAACCTGACCCTTCGTTGTATAGGTTATGATATTATAACCGTTGGAGAGGTTACATACTATAAAGTGGGTACCTGCCCCTTCATCGTATAGTTTATAATTATATAACCGTTGGGGAGGTTACATACTATAAAGTGGGTACCTGCCCCTTCATCCTATAGATACTGATTATATAACCGTTGGGGAGGTTACATACTATAAAGTGGGTACCTGACCCTTCCTCGTATAGTTTATGATTATATAACCGTTGGGGAGGTTAAAGACTATAAAGTGGGTACCTGTTCCTTCGTTGTATAGGTTATGATTATATAACCGTTAAGTGGTTACAATATAACCGTTGGGGAGGTTACATACTATAAATTGGGTACCTACCCCTTGGTATAGGTTATGATTATTTAACCGTTGGAGAGGTTACACACTATAAAGTGGGTACCTGCCCCTTCGTCGTATAGGTTACGATTATATAACCGTTGGGGAGGTTACATACTATAAAGTGGGTACCTGCCCCTTCATCCTATAGATACTGATTATATAACCGTTGGGGAGGTTACATACTATAAAGTGTGTACCTGACCCTTCCTCGTATAGTTTATGATTATATAACCGTTGAGGAGGTTACATACTATAAAGTGGGTACCTGCCCCTTCATCGTATAGTTTATGATTATATAACCGTTGGGGAGGTTACATACTATAAAGTGGTTACCTGTCCCTTCCTCGTATAGTTTAAGACTATATAACCGTTGAGGAGGTTACACACTATAAAGTGGGTACCTGATCCTTAATTTTATAGTTTATGATTATATAACCGTTGGGCAAGTTACATACTATAAAATGGGTACCTCACCCTTCTTCGTATAGTTATGATTATATAACCGTTGGGGAGGTTACATACTATAAAGTGGGTACCTGCCCCTTCATCCTATAGATACTGATTATATAACCGTTGGGGAGGTTACATACTATATAGTGGGTACCTGACCGTTCATTGTGTAGGTTAGCATAATATAACCGTTGGGGAGGTTACATACTATAAAGTGGGTACCTTACCCTTCCTCGTATAGGTTATGATTAAATATCAGTTGGGGAGGTTACACACTATAAAGTGGGCACCTGATCCTTAATTTTATAGTCTATGATTATATAACCGTTGGGGAGGTTACAGACAATAAAGTGGGTACCTGACCCTTCGTTTTATAGGTTATGATTATATAACCGTTAGGGAGGTTACAATATAACTGATGGGGAGGTTACATACTATAAAGTGGGTACCTGTCCCTTCCTCGTATAGGTTATGATTATATAACCGTTGGGGAGGTTACATACTATAAAGTGGACACCTGATCCTTAATTTTATAGTTTATGATTATATAACCGTTGGGTAGGTTACAATATAACCGTTGAGGAGGTTGCATACTATAAAGTAGGTACCTGACCCTTCATCGTATAGGTTATGATTATATAACCGTTGGGGAGGTTACATACTATAAAGTGGGTACCTGACCCTTCGTTGTATAGGTTATGATTATATAACCGTTGGGGAGGTTACATACTATATAGTGAGTACCTGACCCTTCATTGTAGATGTTATGATTATATAATCGTTGGGGAGGTTACAGACAATAAAGTGGGTACCTGACCCTTCGTTTTATAGGTTATGATTATATAACCGTTAGGGAGGTTACATACTATAAAGTGGGTACCTGCCCCTTCATCCTATAGATACTGATTATATAACCGTTGGGGAGGTTACATACTATAAAGTGGTTACCTGTCCCTTCCTCGTATAGTTTAAGACTATATAACCGTTGAGGAGGTTACACACTATAAAGTAATCTCCCAGGATTCTTTCCACCCACTCATTCACTCTTCTACATAGGGCTATTGATAGAATTTTATACACAGTACTAAGGATGGATATTGGGCGATAGTTGCTACATTCTTGCTTGCTACCTTTTTTATATATTGTTCAGATGACTGATTCTGACCACTCATTGGGCATCTTCTCTTCCATCCTGCAGTCCCATATAACCTGGTTTACTTCTTCCCATAGGTCTTCCCCGGCATACTTTATCATTTCTGATTTGATATTGTCTAGTCCTGGAGATTTTTTATTCTTGAGACCAATTATTATTTTCCTAATTTCTTCCCTACCGGGAGGCAACTCTTCATCTACTTCGTCATCAGTGCTCTCTATCCTATTTCGATCTCTCACATCGATCCTCTCTGTTACATTAAGCTCGTCCGCGAAGAATCTGACCCACCTTTGCAGCTTCAGGTCCATGTCCCCCACTAGGCATCCATTTTCGTCTTTTGTAAACTCTGTCCTCTGGCCGAGTTTTGATTTATTTTAGCCCTTTGTAGAACTTTTTACTTTCCTTTTCTTTGTGATTTTCCTCCAGTTCTTCTATTTTCCTATTCTCCATTTCTCTCTTTTTTTCCTACGTAGGGACTTGGCCATCTTTCGGAACCTTTTGTATTCTTTGACAGAGTTTTTTGTACTTCTCTGGAAAGTTTTTAATCTAGCTTGATTTCTTTTATTTATGGCTTCTTCACATTCATTATCAAACCATTCATTTCTCGATGTTTTTTTCTTCAGTCCCATCACTTTCTGTACAATATCTCTTATTGTTGGTTTTAAGGAATTCCATTTTTCATCTACTTAACAGTTTCTAGGTTCTTCGTTCTTAAAAAGTTTTTCTTCAAATTTCTTTTTTAACTCTTCCCTTGTTCGCTCTTCCGCTACCAACCTTACTTCATCAGCAAGATCCACATGTCTTGCCTTTTCTAATCCACAATGTATTCTCTGCTATATTTTGCTTAGAACCAAGTAATGATCACTGTAACAGCTAGCACCTCGGTGCTTCTGTAGTCCAAAACAGCAGATGAGCCTCGAGTCGATGAGTACGTGATCTATTTGTTTTTTATTCTGCAGAATTAGGATATATCTTGTAGAGTAAGAATTTGTTCATCGTAGGGTCTTTGCATGCTGTTTCTAATAACTTCCCTTTTAATGGTACCACCTAAACCGTCACAAAGTTCTTCCCATGTGATAAAGCAAAAATAAATCCTTTCGGCTAATAAGCCTAAATCATTCTCATGTTGGGACATGTTAAAGAAATATTTGTTAATTTGGTAATGTCTGTTGAAGTAAATCATTAATATGTTTCTGAAATTCATATATTGTACATGTATCATGTTTGAGATGGTCACTTATGATAAAAAGGTTACAATGGGAACGGAAACAGTTACGATTGAAATGGAAAAGTTAATAATAGTTACAATTGACATGGAAATACTATATACAAATAAAGAAGACCGGACTGGAATTATTAATGGCATCGTTCTGCTTTAAAGAAAATCCTATATACCGACTTTCAGCTCATTTGACACAAAAGGGGCTATTGGCGGTGCTCAAATGTAGCGAGAACAAATATATATATATATATATATATATACCTGACCCTTCGTCGTATATGTTATCATTATATAACCATTGGGGAGGTTACATACCATAAAGTGGGTACCTGACCCTTCGTTGCATAGCATATGATTATATAACCGTTGGGGAGGTTACAATATAACCGTTGGGAGGTTACAATATAACCCTTGTGGAGGTTCCAATATAACCGTTGGGAGGTTACAATATAACCGTGGGGGAGGTTACAAACTATAAAGTGGGTACCTGACCCTTCATCGTATATGTTATGATAATATAACCGTTGGGGAGGTTACATACTATAAAGTGGGTACCTGACCCTTCCTCGTATAGGTTATGATTATATAACCGTTGGGGAGGTTACATACTATAAAGTGGGTACCTGACCCTTCATCGTATATGTTATGATAATATAACCGTTGGGGAGGTTACATACTATAAAGTGGGTACCTGACCCTTCCTCGTATAGGTTATGATTATATAACCGTTGGGGAGGTTACATACTATAAAGTGGGTACCTGACCCTTCCTCGTATAGTTTATGATTATATAACCGTTAAGGAGGTTACATACTATAAAGTGGGTGCCTGCCCCTTCATCGTATAGTTTATAATTATATAACCGTTGGGGAGGTTACATACTATAAAGTGGGTACCTGACCGTTCATTGTGTAGGTTAGGCTAATATAACCGTTGGGTGGTTACAATATAACGTTGGGGAGGTTACATACTAAAAAATCGGTACCTTCCCCTTCGTCGTATAGGTTATGATTCTATAACCGTTGGGGAGGTTACATACTATAAAGTGGGTACCTGACCCTCCCTCGTATAGGTTATGATTATATAACCGTTGGGGAGGTTACATACTATAAAATGCGTACCTGCCCCTTCATCGTATAGTTTATGATTATATAACCGTTGGGGAGGTTACATACTATAAAGTGGGTACCTGACCCTTCCTCGTATAGTATATGATTATATATAACCGTTGAGGAGGTCACATAATATGAAGTGGGTACCTGACCGTTCATTGTGTAGGTTAGCCTAATATAACCGTTGGGGAGGTTACATACTATAAAGTGGGTACCTGACCTTTCCTCGTATACGTTATGATTACATAACCGTTGGGGAGGTTACACACTATAAAGTAGGTACCTGATCCTTAATGTTATAGATTATGATTATATAACCGTTGGGGAGGTTACAGACAATAAAGTGGGTACCTGACCTTCGTTTTATAGGTTATGATTATATAACCGTTGGGGAGGTTACAATATAACCGTTGAGGAGGTTACATACTATATAGTGGGTACCTGACCCTTCGTTGTATAGGTTATGATTATATAACCGTTGGGGATGTTACATACTATAAAGTGGGTACCTGACCCTTTGTTGTATAGGTTATGATTATATAACCGTAGGGGAGGTTACACACTATAAAGTAGGAACCTGATCCTTAATGTTATAGTTTATGATTATATAACCGTTGGGGAGGTTACATACTATAAAGTGGGAACCTGACCCTTCGTTGTATAGGTTATGATATTATAACCGTTGGAGAGGTTACATACTATAAAGTGGGTACCTGCCCCTTCATCGTATAGTTTATAATTATATAACCGTTGGGGAGGTTACATACTATAAAGTGGGTACCTGCCCCTTCATCCTATAGATACTGATTATATAACCGTTGGGGAGGTTACATACTATAAAGTGGGTACCTGTCCCATCATCGTATATGTTATGATTATATAACCTTTGGGGAGGTTACATACAATAAAGTGGGTACCTGATCCTTCATCGTATAGTTTATGAATATAAAACCTTTGGGAAGGTTACATACTATAAAGTGGGAACCTGACCCTTCGTTGTATAGGTTATGATATTATAACCGTTGGAGAGGTTACATACTATAAAGTGGGTACCTGCCCCTTCATCGTATAGTTTATAATTATATAACCGTTGGGGAGGTTACATACTATAAAGTGGGTACCTGCCCCTTCATCCTATAGATACTGATTATATAACCGTTGGGGAGGTTACATACTATAAAGTGGGTACCTGACCCTTCCTCGTATAGTTTATGATTATATAACCGTTGGGGAGGTTAAAGACTATAAAGTGGGTACCTGTTCCTTCGTTGTATAGGTTATGATTATATAACCGTTAAGTGGTTACAATATAACCGTTGGGGAGGTTACATACTATAAATTGGGTACCTACCCCTTGGTATAGGTTATGATTATTTAACCGTTGGAGAGGTTACACACTATAAAGTGGGTACCTGCCCCTTCGTCGTATAGGTTACGATTATATAACCGTTGGGGAGGTTACATACTATAAAGTGGGTACCTGCCCCTTCATCCTATAGATACTGATTATATAACCGTTGGGGAGGTTACATACTATAAAGTGTGTACCTGACCCTTCCTCGTATAGTTTATGATTATATAACCGTTGAGGAGGTTACATACTATAAAGTGGGTACCTGCCCCTTCATCGTATAGTTTATGATTATATAACCGTTGGGGAGGTTACATACTATAAAGTGGTTACCTGTCCCTTCCTCGTATAGTTTAAGACTATATAACCGTTGAGGAGGTTACACACTATAAAGTGGGTACCTGATCCTTAATTTTATAGTTTATGATTATATAACCGTTGGGCAAGTTACATACTATAAAATGGGTACCTCACCCTTCTTCGTATAGTTATGATTATATAACCGTTGGGGAGGTTACATACTATAAAGTGGGTACCTGCCCCTTCATCCTATAGATACTGATTATATAACCGTTGGGGAGGTTACATACTATATAGTGGGTACCTGACCGTTCATTGTGTAGGTTAGCATAATATAACCGTTGGGGAGGTTACATACTATAAAGTGGGTACCTTACCCTTCCTCGTATAGGTTATGATTAAATATCAGTTGGGGAGGTTACACACTATAAAGTGGGCACCTGATCCTTAATTTTATAGTCTATGATTATATAACCGTTGGGGAGGTTACAGACAATAAAGTGGGTACCTGACCCTTCGTTTTATAGGTTATGATTATATAACCGTTAGGGAGGTTACAATATAACTGATGGGGAGGTTACATACTATAAAGTGGGTACCTGTCCCTTCCTCGTATAGGTTATGATTATATAACCGTTGGGGAGGTTACATACTATAAAGTGGACACCTGATCCTTAATTTTATAGTTTATGATTATATAACCGTTGGGTAGGTTACAATATAACCGTTGAGGAGGTTGCATACTATAAAGTAGGTACCTGACCCTTCATCGTATAGGTTATGATTATATAACCGTTGGGGAGGTTACATACTATAAAGTGGGTACCTGACCCTTCGTTGTATAGGTTATGATTATATAACCGTTGGGGAGGTTACATACTATATAGTGAGTACCTGACCCTTCATTGTAGATGTTATGATTATATAATCGTTGGGGAGGTTACAGACAATAAAGTGGGTACCTGACCCTTCGTTTTATAGGTTATGATTATATAACCGTTAGGGAGGTTACATACTATAAAGTGGGTACCTGCCCCTTCATCCTATAGATACTGATTATATAACCGTTGGGGAGGTTACATACTATAAAGTGGTTACCTGTCCCTTCCTCGTATAGTTTAAGACTATATAACCGTTGAGGAGGTTACACACTATAAAGTAATCTCCCAGGATTCTTTCCACTCACTCATTCACTCTTCTACATAGGGCTATTGATAGAATTTTATACACAGTACTAAGGATGGATATTGGGCGATAGTTGCTACATTCTTGCTTGCTACCTTTTTTATATATTGTTCAGATGACTGATTCTGACCACTCATTGGGCATCTTCTCTTCCATCCTGCAGTCCCATATAACCTGGTTTACTTCTTCCCATAGGTCTTCCCCGGCATACTTTATCATTTCTGATTTGATATTGTCTAGTCCTGGAGATTTTTTATTCTTGAGACCAATTATTATTTTCCTAATTTCTTCCCTACCGGGAGGCAACTCTTCATCTACTTCGTCATCAGTGCTCTCTATCCTATTTCGATCTCTCACATCGATCCTCTCTGTTACATTAAGCTCGTCCGCGAAGAATCTGACCCACCTTTGCAGCTTCAGGTCCATGTCCCCCACTAGGCATCCATTTTCGTCTTTTGTAAACTCTGTCCTCTGGCCGAGTTTTGATTTATTTTAGCCCTTTGTAGAACTTTTTACTTTCCTTTTCTTTGTGATTTTCCTCCAGTTCTTCTATTTTCCTATTCTCCATTTCTCTCTTTTTTTCCTACGTAGGGACTTGGCCATCTTTCGGAACCTTTTGTATTCTTTGACAGAGTTTTTTGTACTTCTCTGGAAAGTTTTTAATCTAGCTTGATTTCTTTTATTTATGGCTTCTTCACATTCATTATCAAACCATTCATTTCTCGATGTTTTTTTCTTCAGTCCCATCACTTTCTGTACAATATCTCTTATTGTTGGTTTTAAGGAATTCCATTTTTCATCTACTTAACAGTTTCTAGGTTCTTCGTTCTTAAAAAGTTTTTCTTCAAATTTCTTTTTTAACTCTTCCCTTGTTCGCTCTTCCGCTACCAACCTTACTTCATCAGCAAGATCCACATGTCTTGCCTTTTCTAATCCACAATGTATTCTCTGCTATATTTTGCTTAGAACCAAGTAATGATCACTGTAACAGCTAGCACCTCGGTGCTTCTGTAGTCCAAAACAGCAGATGAGCCTCGAGTCGATGAGTACGTGATCTATTTGTTTTTTATTCTGCAGAATTAGGATATATCTTGTAGAGTAAGAATTTGTTCATCGTAGGGTCTTTGCATGCTGTTTCTAATAACTTCCCTTTTAATGGTACCACCTAAACCGTCACAAAGTTCTTCCCATGTGATAAAGCAAAAATAAATCCTTTCGGCTAATAAGCCTAAATCATTCTCATGTTGGGACATGTTAAAGAAATATTTGTTAATTTGGTAATGTCTGTTGAAGTAAATCATTAATATGTTTCTGAAATTCATATATTGTACATGTATCATGTTTGAGATGGTCACTTATGATAAAAAGGTTACAATGGGAACGGAAACAGTTACGATTGAAATGGAAAAGTTAATAATAGTTACAATTGACATGGAAATACTATATACAAATAAAGAAGACCGGACTGGAATTATTAATGGCATCGTTCTGCTTTAAAGAAAATCCTATATACCGACTTTCAGCTCATTTGACACAAAAGGGGCTATTGGCGGTGCTCAAATGTAGCGAGAACAAATATATATATATATATATATATATATACCTGACCCTTCGTCGTATATGTTATCATTATATAACCATTGGGGAGGTTACATACCATAAAGTGGGTACCTGACCCTTCGTTGCATAGCATATGATTATATAACCGTTGGGGAGGTTACAATATAACCGTTGGGAGGTTACAATATAACCCTTGTGGAGGTTCCAATATAACCGTTGGGAGGTTACAATATAACCGTGGGGGAGGTTACAAACTATAAAGTGGGTACCTGACCCTTCATCGTATATGTTATGATAATATAACCGTTGGGGAGGTTACATACTATAAAGTGGGTACCTGACCCTTCCTCGTATAGGTTATGATTATATAACCGTTGGGGAGGTTACATACTATAAAGTGGGTACCTGACCCTTCATCGTATATGTTATGATAATATAACCGTTGGGGAGGTTACATACTATAAAGTGGGTACCTGACCCTTCCTCGTATAGGTTATGATTATATAACCGTTGGGGAGGTTACATACTATAAAGTGGGTACCTGACCCTTCCTCGTATAGTTTATGATTATATAACCGTTAAGGAGGTTACATACTATAAAGTGGGTGCCTGCCCCTTCATCGTATAGTTTATAATTATATAACCGTTGGGGAGGTTACATACTATAAAGTGGGTACCTGACCGTTCATTGTGTAGGTTAGGCTAATATAACCGTTGGGTGGTTACAATATAACGTTGGGGAGGTTACATACTAAAAAATCGGTACCTTCCCCTTCGTCGTATAGGTTATGATTCTATAACCGTTGGGGAGGTTACATACTATAAAGTGGGTACCTGACCCTCCCTCGTATAGGTTATGATTATATAACCGTTGGGGAGGTTACATACTATAAAATGCGTACCTGCCCCTTCATCGTATAGTTTATGATTATATAACCGTTGGGGAGGTTACATACTATAAAGTGGGTACCTGACCCTTCCTCGTATAGTATATGATTATATATAACCGTTGAGGAGGTCACATAATATGAAGTGGGTACCTGACCGTTCATTGTGTAGGTTAGCCTAATATAACCGTTGGGGAGGTTACATACTATAAAGTGGGTACCTGACCTTTCCTCGTATACGTTATGATTACATAACCGTTGGGGAGGTTACACACTATAAAGTAGGTACCTGATCCTTAATGTTATAGATTATGATTATATAACCGTTGGGGAGGTTACAGACAATAAAGTGGGTACCTGACCTTCGTTTTATAGGTTATGATTATATAACCGTTGGGGAGGTTACAATATAACCGTTGAGGAGGTTACATACTATATAGTGGGTACCTGACCCTTCGTTGTATAGGTTATGATTATATAACCGTTGGGGATGTTACATACTATAAAGTGGGTACCTGACCCTTTGTTGTATAGGTTATGATTATATAACCGTAGGGGAGGTTACACACTATAAAGTAGGAACCTGATCCTTAATGTTATAGTTTATGATTATATAACCGTTGGGGAGGTTACATACTATAAAGTGGGAACCTGACCCTTCGTTGTATAGGTTATGATATTATAACCGTTGGAGAGGTTACATACTATAAAGTGGGTACCTGCCCCTTCATCGTATAGTTTATAATTATATAACCGTTGGGGAGGTTACATACTATAAAGTGGGTACCTGCCCCTTCATCCTATAGATACTGATTATATAACCGTTGGGGAGGTTACATACTATAAAGTGGGTACCTGTCCCATCATCGTATATGTTATGATTATATAACCTTTGGGGAGGTTACATACAATAAAGTGGGTACCTGATCCTTCATCGTATAGTTTATGAATATAAAACCTTTGGGAAGGTTACATACTATAAAGTGGGAACCTGACCCTTCGTTGTATAGGTTATGATATTATAACCGTTGGAGAGGTTACATACTATAAAGTGGGTACCTGCCCCTTCATCGTATAGTTTATAATTATATAACCGTTGGGGAGGTTACATACTATAAAGTGGGTACCTGCCCCTTCATCCTATAGATACTGATTATATAACCGTTGGGGAGGTTACATACTATAAAGTGGGTACCTGACCCTTCCTCGTATAGTTTATGATTATATAACCGTTGGGGAGGTTAAAGACTATAAAGTGGGTACCTGTTCCTTCGTTGTATAGGTTATGATTATATAACCGTTAAGTGGTTACAATATAACCGTTGGGGAGGTTACATACTATAAATTGGGTACCTACCCCTTGGTATAGGTTATGATTATTTAACCGTTGGAGAGGTTACACACTATAAAGTGGGTACCTGCCCCTTCGTCGTATAGGTTACGATTATATAACCGTTGGGGAGGTTACATACTATAAAGTGGGTACCTGCCCCTTCATCCTATAGATACTGATTATATAACCGTTGGGGAGGTTACATACTATAAAGTGTGTACCTGACCCTTCCTCGTATAGTTTATGATTATATAACCGTTGAGGAGGTTACATACTATAAAGTGGGTACCTGCCCCTTCATCGTATAGTTTATGATTATATAACCGTTGGGGAGGTTACATACTATAAAGTGGTTACCTGTCCCTTCCTCGTATAGTTTAAGACTATATAACCGTTGAGGAGGTTACACACTATAAAGTGGGTACCTGATCCTTAATTTTATAGTTTATGATTATATAACCGTTGGGCAAGTTACATACTATAAAATGGGTACCTCACCCTTCTTCGTATAGTTATGATTATATAACCGTTGGGGAGGTTACATACTATAAAGTGGGTACCTGCCCCTTCATCCTATAGATACTGATTATATAACCGTTGGGGAGGTTACATACTATATAGTGGGTACCTGACCGTTCATTGTGTAGGTTAGCATAATATAACCGTTGGGGAGGTTACATACTATAAAGTGGGTACCTTACCCTTCCTCGTATAGGTTATGATTAAATATCAGTTGGGGAGGTTACACACTATAAAGTGGGCACCTGATCCTTAATTTTATAGTCTATGATTATATAACCGTTGGGGAGGTTACAGACAATAAAGTGGGTACCTGACCCTTCGTTTTATAGGTTATGATTATATAACCGTTAGGGAGGTTACAATATAACTGATGGGGAGGTTACATACTATAAAGTGGGTACCTGTCCCTTCCTCGTATAGGTTATGATTATATAACCGTTGGGGAGGTTACATACTATAAAGTGGACACCTGATCCTTAATTTTATAGTTTATGATTATATAACCGTTGGGTAGGTTACAATATAACCGTTGAGGAGGTTGCATACTATAAAGTAGGTACCTGACCCTTCATCGTATAGGTTATGATTATATAACCGTTGGGGAGGTTACATACTATAAAGTGGGTACCTGACCCTTCGTTGTATAGGTTATGATTATATAACCGTTGGGGAGGTTACATACTATATAGTGAGTACCTGACCCTTCATTGTAGATGTTATGATTATATAATCGTTGGGGAGGTTACAGACAATAAAGTGGGTACCTGACCCTTCGTTTTATAGGTTATGATTATATAACCGTTAGGGAGGTTACATACTATAAAGTGGGTACCTGCCCCTTCATCCTATAGATACTGATTATATAACCGTTGGGGAGGTTACATACTATAAAGTGGTTACCTGTCCCTTCCTCGTATAGTTTAAGACTATATAACCGTTGAGGAGGTTACACACTATAAAGTAATCTCCCAGGATTCTTTCCACCCACTCATTCACTCTTCTACATAGGGCTATTGATAGAATTTTATACACAGTACTAAGGATGGATATTGGGCGATAGTTGCTACATTCTTGCTTGCTACCTTTTTTATATATTGTTCAGATGACTGATTCTGACCACTCATTGGGCATCTTCTCTTCCATCCTGCAGTCCCATATAACCTGGTTTACTTCTTCCCATAGGTCTTCCCCGGCATACTTTATCATTTCTGATTTGATATTGTCTAGTCCTGGAGATTTTTTATTCTTGAGACCAATTATTATTTTCCTAATTTCTTCCCTACCGGGAGGCAACTCTTCATCTACTTCGTCATCAGTGCTCTCTATCCTATTTCGATCTCTCACATCGATCCTCTCTGTTACATTAAGCTCGTCCGCGAAGAATCTGACCCACCTTTGCAGCTTCAGGTCCATGTCCCCCACTAGGCATCCATTTTCGTCTTTTGTAAACTCTGTCCTCTGGCCGAGTTTTGATTTATTTTAGCCCTTTGTAGAACTTTTTACTTTCCTTTTCTTTGTGATTTTCCTCCAGTTCTTCTATTTTCCTATTCTCCATTTCTCTCTTTTTTTCCTACGTAGGGACTTGGCCATCTTTCGGAACCTTTTGTATTCTTTGACAGAGTTTTTTGTACTTCTCTGGAAAGTTTTTAATCTAGCTTGATTTCTTTTATTTATGGCTTCTTCACATTCATTATCAAACCATTCATTTCTCGATGTTTTTTTCTTCAGTCCCATCACTTTCTGTACAATATCTCTTATTGTTGGTTTTAAGGAATTCCATTTTTCATCTACTTAACAGTTTCTAGGTTCTTCGTTCTTAAAAAGTTTTTCTTCAAATTTCTTTTTTAACTCTTCCCTTGTTCGCTCTTCCGCTACCAACCTTACTTCATCAGCAAGATCCACATGTCTTGCCTTTTCTAATCCACAATGTATTCTCTGCTATATTTTGCTTAGAACCAAGTAATGATCACTGTAACAGCTAGCACCTCGGTGCTTCTGTAGTCCAAAACAGCAGATGAGCCTCGAGTCGATGAGTACGTGATCTATTTGTTTTTTATTCTGCAGAATTAGGATATATCTTGTAGAGTAAGAATTTGTTCATCGTAGGGTCTTTGCATGCTGTTTCTAATAACTTCCCTTTTAATGGTACCACCTAAACCGTCACAAAGTTCTTCCCATGTGATAAAGCAAAAATAAATCCTTTCGGCTAATAAGCCTAAATCATTCTCATGTTGGGACATGTTAAAGAAATATTTGTTAATTTGGTAATGTCTGTTGAAGTAAATCATTAATATGTTTCTGAAATTCATATATTGTACATGTATCATGTTTGAGATGGTCACTTATGATAAAAAGGTTACAATGGGAACGGAAACAGTTACGATTGAAATGGAAAAGTTAATAATAGTTACAATTGACTTGGAAATACTATATACAAATAAAGAAGACCGGACTGGAATTATTAATGGCATCGTTCTGCTTTAAAGAAAATCCTATATACCGACTTTCAGCTCATTTGACACAAAAGGGGCTATTGGCGGTGCTCAAATGTAGCGAGAACAAATATATATATATATATATATATATATATATATATATATATATATACCTGACCCTTCGTCGTATATGTTATCATTATATAACCGTTGGGGAGGTTACATACTATAAAGTGGGTACCTGACCCTTCCTCGTATAGTATATGATTATATATAACCGTTGAGGAGGTCACATAATATGAAGTGGGTACCTGACCGTTCATTGTGTAGGTTAGCCTAATATAACCGTTGGGGAGGTTACATACTATAAAGTGGGTACCTGACCTTTCCTCGTATACGTTATGATTACATAACCGTTGGGGAGGTTACACACTATAAAGTAGGTACCTGATCCTTAATGTTATAGATTATGATTATATAACCGTTGGGGAGGTTACAGACAATAAAGTGGGTACCTGACCCTTCGTTTTATAGGTTATGATTATATAACCGTTAGGGAGGTTACATACTATAAAGTGGGTACCTGCCCCTTCATCCTATAGATACTGATTATATAACCGTTGGGGAGGTTACATACTATAAAGTGGTTACCTGTCCCTTCCTCGTATAGTTTAAGACTATATAACCGTTGAGGAGGTTACACACTATAAAGTAATCTCCCAGGATTCTTTCCACCCACTCATTCACTCTTCTACATAGGGCTATTGATAGAATTTTATACACAGTACTAAGGATGGATATTGGGCGATAGTTGCTACATTCTTGCTTGCTACCTTTTTTATATATTGTTCAGATGACTGATTCTGACCACTCATTGGGCATCTTCTCTTCCATCCTGCAGTCCCATATAACCTGGTTTACTTCTTCCCATAGGTCTTCCCCGGCATACTTTATCATTTCTGATTTGATATTGTCTAGTCCTGGAGATTTTTTATTCTTGAGACCAATTATTATTTTCCTAATTTCTTCCCTACCGGGAGGCAACTCTTCATCTACTTCGTCATCAGTGCTCTCTATCCTATTTCGATCTCTCACATCGATCCTCTCTGTTACATTAAGCTCGTCCGCGAAGAATCTGACCCACCTTTGCAGCTTCAGGTCCATGTCCCCCACTAGGCATCCATTTTCGTCTTTTGTAAACTCTGTCCTCTGGCCGAGTTTTGATTTATTTTAGCCCTTTGTAGAACTTTTTACTTTCCTTTTCTTTGTGATTTTCCTCCAGTTCTTCTATTTTCCTATTCTCCATTTCTCTCTTTTTTTCCTACGTAGGGACTTGGCCATCTTTCGGAACCTTTTGTATTCTTTGACAGAGTTTTTTGTACTTCTCTGGAAAGTTTTTAATCTAGCTTGATTTCTTTTATTTATGGCTTCTTCACATTCATTATCAAACCATTCATTTCTCGATGTTTTTTTCTTCAGTCCCATCACTTTCTGTACAATATCTCTTATTGTTGGTTTTAAGGAATTCCATTTTTCATCTACTTAACAGTTTCTAGGTTCTTCGTTCTTAAAAAGTTTTTCTTCAAATTTCTTTTTTAACTCTTCCCTTGTTCGCTCTTCCGCTACCAACCTTACTTCATCAGCAAGATCCACATGTCTTGCCTTTTCTAATCCACAATGTATTCTCTACTATATTTTGCTCAGAACCAAGTAATGATCACTGTAACAGCTAGCACCTCGGTGCTTCTGTAGTCCAAAACAGCAGATGAGCCTCGAGTCGATGAGTACGTGATCTATTTGTTTTTTATTCTGCAGAATTAGGATATATCTTGTAGAGTAAGAATTTGTTCATCGTAGGGTCTTTGCATGCTGTTTCTAATAACTTCCCTTTTAATGGTACCACCTAAACCGTCACAAAGTTCTTCCCATGTGATAAAGCAAAAATAAATCCTTTCGGCTAATAAGCCTAAATCATTCTCATGTTGGGACATGTTAAAGAAATATTTGTTAATTTGGTAATGTCTGTTGAAGTAAATCATTAATATGTTTCTGAAATTCATATATTGTACATGTATCATGTTTGAGATGGTCACTTATGATAAAAAGGTTACAATGGAAACGGAAACAGTTACGATTGAAATGGAAAAGTTAATAATAGTTACAATTGACTTGGAAATACTATATACAAATAAAGAAGACCGGACTGGAATTATTAATGGCATCGTTCTGCTTTAAAGAAAATCCTATATACCGACTTTCAGCTCATTTGACACAAAAGGGGCTATTGGCGGTGCTCAAATGTAGCGAGAACAAATATATATATATATATATATATATATATATATATATATATATATATATATATATATATATATATATATATATATATATATATACCTGACCCTTCGTCGTATATGTTATCATTATATAACCGTTGGGGAGGTTACATACTATAAAGTGGGTACCTGACCCTTCCTCGTATAGTATATGATTATATATAACCGTTGAGGAGGTCACATAATATGAAGTGGGTACCTGACCGTTCATTGTGTAGGTTAGCCTAATATAACCGTTGGGGAGGTTACATACTATAAAGTGGGTACCTGACCTTTCCTCGTATACGTTATGATTACATAACCGTTGGGGAGGTTACACACTATAAAGTAGGTACCTGATCCTTAATGTTATAGATTATGATTATATAACCGTTGGGGAGGTTACAGACAATAAAGTGGGTACCTGACCTTCGTTTTATAGGTTATGATTATATAACCGTTGGGGAGGTTACAATATAACCGTTGAGGAGGTTACATACTATATAGTGGGTACCTGACCCTTCGTTGTATAGGTTATGATTATATAACCGTTGGGGATGTTACATACTATAAAGTGGGTACCTGACCCTTTGTTGTATAGGTTATGATTATATAACCGTAGGGGAGGTTACACACTATAAAGTAGGAACCTGATCCTTAATGTTATAGTTTATGATTATATAACCGTTGGGGAGGTTACATACTATAAAGTGGGAACCTGACCCTTCGTTGTATAGGTTATGATATTATAACCGTTGGAGAGGTTACATACTATAAAGTGGGTACCTGCCCCTTCATCGTATAGTTTATAATTATATAACCGTTGGGGAGGTTACATACTATAAAGTGGGTACCTGCCCCTTCATCCTATAGATACTGATTATATAACCGTTGGGGAGGTTACATACTATAAAGTGGGTACCTGTCCCATCATCGTATATGTTATGATTATATAACCTTTGGGGAGGTTACATACAATAAAGTGGGTACCTGATCCTTCATCGTATAGTTTATGAATATAAAACCTTTGGGAAGGTTACATACTATAAAGTGGGAACCTGACCCTTCGTTGTATAGGTTATGATATTATAACCGTTGGAGAGGTTACATACTATAAAGTGGGTACCTGCCCCTTCATCGTATAGTTTATAATTATATAACCGTTGGGGAGGTTACATACTATAAAGTGGGTACCTGCCCCTTCATCCTATAGATACTGATTATATAACCGTTGGGGAGGTTACATACTATAAAGTGGGTACCTGACCCTTCCTCGTATAGTTTATGATTATATAACCGTTGGGGAGGTTAAAGACTATAAAGTGGGTACCTGTTCCTTCGTTGTATAGGTTATGATTATATAACCGTTAAGTGGTTACAATATAACCGTTGGGGAGGTTACATACTATAAATTGGGTACCTACCCCTTGGTATAGGTTATGATTATTTAACCGTTGGAGAGGTTACACACTATAAAGTGGGTACCTGCCCCTTCGTCGTATAGGTTACGATTATATAACCGTTGGGGAGGTTACATACTATAAAGTGGGTACCTGCCCCTTCATCCTATAGATACTGATTATATAACCGTTGGGGAGGTTACATACTATAAAGTGTGTACCTGACCCTTCCTCGTATAGTTTATGATTATATAACCGTTGAGGAGGTTACATACTATAAAGTGGGTACCTGCCCCTTCATCGTATAGTTTATGATTATATAACCGTTGGGGAGGTTACATACTATAAAGTGGTTACCTGTCCCTTCCTCGTATAGTTTAAGACTATATAACCGTTGAGGAGGTTACACACTATAAAGTGGGTACCTGATCCTTAATTTTATAGTTTATGATTATATAACCGTTGGGCAGGTTACATACTATAAAATGGGTACCTCACCCTTCTTCGTATAGTTATGATTATATAACCGTTGGGGAGGTTAAAGACTATAAAGTGGGTACCTGTTCCTTCGTTGTATAGGTTATGATTATATAACCGTTAAGTGGTTACAATATAACCGTTGGGGAGGTTACATACTATAAATTGGGTACCTACCCCTTGGTATAGGTTATGATTATTTAACCGTTGGAGAGGTTACACACTATAAAGTGGGTACCTGCCCCTTCGTCGTATAGGTTACGATTATATAACCGTTGGGGAGGTTACATACTATAAAGTGGGTACCTGCCCCTTCATCCTATAGATACTGATTATATAACCGTTGGGGAGGTTACATACTATAAAGTGTGTACCTGACCCTTCCTCGTATAGTTTATGATTATATAACCGTTGAGGAGGTTACATACTATAAAGTGGGTACCTGCCCCTTCATCGTATAGTTTATGATTATATAACCGTTGGGGAGGTTACATACTATAAAGTGGTTACCTGTCCCTTCCTCGTATAGTTTAAGACTATATAACCGTTGAGGAGGTTACACACTATAAAGTGGGTACCTGATCCTTAATTTTATAGTTTATGATTATATAACCGTTGGGCAGGTTACATACTATAAAATGGGTACCTCACCCTTCTTCGTATAGTTATGATTATATAACCGTTGGGGAGGTTACATACTATAAAGTGGGTACCTGCCCCTTCATCCTATAGATACTGATTATATAACCGTTGGGGAGGTTACATACTATATAGTGGGTACCTGACCGTTCATTGTGTAGGTTAGCATAATATAACCGTTGGGGAGGTTACATACTATAAAGTGGGTACCTTACCCTTCCTCGTATAGGTTATGATTAAATATCAGTTGGGGAGGTTACACACTATAAAGTGGGCACCTGATCCTTAATTTTATAGTCTATGATTATATAACCGTTGGGGAGGTTACAGACAATAAAGTGGGTACCTGACCCTTCGTTTTATAGGTTATGATTATATAACCGTTAGGGAGGTTACATACTATAAAGTGGGTACCTGCCCCTTCATCCTATAGATACTGATTATATAACCGTTGGGGAGGTTACATACTATAAAGTGTGTACCTGACCCTTCCTCGTATAGTTTATGATTATATAACCGTTGAGGAGGTTACATACTATAAAGTGGGTACCTGCCCCTTCATCGTATAGTTTATGATTATATAACCGTTGGGGAGGTTACATACTATAAAGTGGTTACCTGTCCCTTCCTCGTATAGTTTAAGACTATATAACCGTTGAGGAGGTTACACACTATAAAGTGGGTACCTGATCCTTAATTTTATAGTTTATGATTATATAACCGTTGGGCAGGTTACATGCTATAAAATGGGTACCTCACCCTTCTTCGTATAGTTATGATTATATAACCGTTGGGGAGGTTACATACTATAAAGTGGGTACCTGCCCCTTCATCCTATAGATACTGATTATATATCCGTTGGGGAGGTTACATACTATATAGTGGGTACCTGACCGTTCATTGTGTAGGTTAGCATAATATAACCGTTGGGGAGGTTACATACTATAAAGTGGGTACCTTACCCTTCCTCGTATAGGTTATGATTAAATATCAGTTGGGGAGGTTACACACTATAAAGTGGGCACCTGACCCTTCGTTTTATAGGTTATGATTATATAACCGTTAGGGAGGTTACAATATAACTGATGGGGAGGTTACATACTATAAAGTGGGTACCTGTCCCTTCCTCGTATAGGTTATGATTATATAACCGTTGGGGAGGTTACATACTATAAAGTGGACACCTGATCCTTAATTTTATAGTTTATGATTATATAACCGTTGGGTAGGTTACAATATAACCGTTGAGGAGGTTGCATACTATAAAGTAGGTACCTGACCCTTCATCGTATAGGTTATGATTATATAACCGTTGGGGAGGTTACATACTATAAAGTGGGTACCTGACCCTTCGTTGTATAGGTTATGATTATATAACCGTTGGGGAGGTTACATACTATATAGTGAGTACCTGACCCTTCATTGTAGATGTTATGATTATATAATCGTTGGGGAGGTTACAGACAATAAAGTGGGTACCTGACCCTTCGTTTTATAGGTTATGATTATATAACCGTTAGGGAGGTTACATACTATAAAGTGGGTACCTGCCCCTTCATCCTATAGATACTGATTATATAACCGTTGGGGAGGTTACATACTATAAAGTGGTTACCTGTCCCTTCCTCGTATAGTTTAAGACTATATAACCGTTGAGGAGGTTACACACTATAAAGTAATCTCCCAGGATTCTTTCCACCCACTCATTCACTCTTCTACATAGGGCTATTGATAGAATTTTATACACAGTACTAAGGATGGATATTGGGCGATAGTTGCTACATTCTTGCTTGCTACCTTTTTTATATATTGTTCAGATGACTGATTCTGACCACTCATTGGGCATCTTCTCTTCCATCCTGCAGTCCCATATAACCTGGTTTACTTCTTCCCATAGGTCTTCCCCGGCATACTTTATCATTTCTGATTTGATATTGTCTAGTCCTGGAGATTTTTTATTCTTGAGACCAATTATTATTTTCCTAATTTCTTCCCTACCGGGAGGCAACTCTTCATCTACTTCGTCATCAGTGCTCTCTATCCTATTTCGATCTCTCACATCGATCCTCTCTGTTACATTATGCTCGTCCGCGAAGAATCTGACCCACCTTTGCAGCTTCAGGTCCATGTCCCCCACTAGGCATCCATTTTCGTCTTTTGTAAACTCTGTCCTCTGGCCGAGTTTTGATTTATTTTAGCCCTTTGTAGAACTTTTTACTTTCCTTTTCTTTGTGATTTTCCTCCAGTTCTTCTATTTTCCTATTCTCCATTTCTCTCTTTTTTTCCTACGTAGGGACTTGGCCATCTTTCGGAACCTTTTGTATTCTTTGACAGAGTTTTTTGTACTTCTCTGGAAAGTTTTTAATCTAGCTTGATTTCTTTTATTTATGGCTTCTTCACATTCATTATCAAACCATTCATTTCTCGATGTTTTTTTCTTCAGTCCCATCACTTTCTGTACAATATCTCTTATTGTTGGTTTTAAGGAATTCCATTTTTCATCTACTTAACAGTTTCTAGGTTCTTCGTTCTTAAAAAGTTTTTCTTCAAATTTCTTTTTTAACTCTTCCCTTGTTCGCTCTTCCGCTACCAACCTTACTTCATCAGCAAGATCCACATGTCTTGCCTTTTCTAATCCACAATGTATTCTCTGCTATATTTTGCTCAGAACCAAGTAATGATCACTGTAACAGCTAGCACCTCGGTGCTTCTGTAGTCCAAAACAGCAGATGAGCCTCGAGTCGATGAGTACGTGATCTATTTGTTTTTTATTCTGCAGAATTAGGATATATCTTGTAGAGTAAGAATTTGTTCATCGTAGGGTCTTTGCATGCTGTTTCTAATAACTTCCCTTTTAATGGTACCACCTAAACCGTCACAAAGTTCTTCCCATGTGATAAAGCAAAAATAAATCCTTTCGGCTAATAAGCCTAAATCATTCTCATGTTGGGACATGTTAAAGAAATATTTGTTAATTTGGTAATGTCTGTTGAAGTAAATCATTAATATGTTTCTGAAATTCATATATTGTACATGTATCATGTTTGAGATGGTCACTTATGATAAAAAGGTTACAATGGGAACGGAAACAGTTACGATTGAAATGGAAAAGTTAATAATAGTTACAATTGACTTGGAAATACTATATACAAATAAAGAAGACCGGACTGGAATTATTAATGGCATCGTTCTGCTTTAAAGAAAATCCTATATACCGACTTTCAGCTCATTTGACACAAAAGGGGCTATTGGCGGTGCTCAAATGTAGCGAGAACAAATATATATATATATATATATATATATATATATATATATATATATATATATATATATATATATATATATATATATATATATATATATATATATATATATACCTGACCCTTCGTCGTATATGTTATCATTATATAACCATTGGGGAGGTTACATACCATAAAGTGGGTACCTGACCCTTCGTTGCATAGCATATGATTATATAACCGTTGGGGAGGTTACAATATAACCGTTGGGAGGTTACAATATAACCCTTGTGGAGGTTCCAATATAACCGTTGGGAGGTTACAATATAACCGTGGGGGAGGTTACAAACTATAAAGTGGGTACCTGACCCTTCATCGTATATGTTATGATAATATAACCGTTGGGGAGGTTACATACTATAAAGTGGGTACCTGACCCTTCCTCGTATAGGTTATGATTATATAACCGTTGGGGAGGTTACATACCATAAAGTGGGTACCTGACCCTTCGTTGCATAGCATATGATTATATAACCGTTGGGGAGGTTACAATATAACCGTTGGGAGGTTACAATATAACCCTTGTGGAGGTTCCAATATAACCGTTGGGAGGTTACAATATAACCGTGGGGGAGGTTACAAACTATAAAGTGGGTACCTGACCCTTCATCGTATATGTTATGATAATATAACCGTTGGGGAGGTTACATACTATAAAGTGGGTACCTGACCCTTCCTCGTATAGGTTATGATTATATAACCGTTGGGGAGGTTACATACTATAAAGTGGGTACCTGACCCTTCCTCGTATAGTTTATGATTATATAACCGTTAAGGAGGTTACATACTATAAAGTGGGTGCCTGCCCCTTCATCGTATAGTTTATAATTATATAACCGTTGGGGAGGTTACATACTATAAAGTGGGTACCTGACCGTTCATTGTGTAGGTTAGGCTAATATAACCGTTGGGTGGTTACAATATAACGTTGGGGAGGTTACATACTAAAAAATCGGTACCTTCCCCTTCGTCGTATAGGTTATGATTCTATAACCGTTGGGGAGGTTACATACTATAAAGTGGGTACCTGACCCTCCCTCGTATAGGTTATGATTATATAACCGTTGGGGAGGTTACATACTATAAAATGCGTACCTGCCCCTTCATCGTATAGTTTATGATTATATAACCGTTGGGGAGGTTACATACTATAAAGTGGGTACCTGACCCTTCCTCGTATAGTATATGATTATATATAACCGTTGAGGAGGTCACATAATATGAAGTGGGTACCTGACCGTTCATTGTGTAGGTTAGCCTAATATAACCGTTGGGGAGGTTACATACTATAAAGTGGGTACCTGACCTTTCCTCGTATACGTTATGATTACATAACCGTTGGGGAGGTTACACACTATAAAGTAGGTACCTGATCCTTAATGTTATAGATTATGATTATATAACCGTTGGGGAGGTTACAGACAATAAAGTGGGTACCTGACCTTCGTTTTATAGGTTATGATTATATAACCGTTGGGGAGGTTACAATATAACCGTTGAGGAGGTTACATACTATATAGTGGGTACCTGACCCTTCGTTGTATAGGTTATGATTATATAACCGTTGGGGATGTTACATACTATAAAGTGGGTACCTGACCCTTTGTTGTATAGGTTATGATTATATAACCGTAGGGGAGGTTACACACTATAAAGTAGGAACCTGATCCTTAATGTTATAGTTTATGATTATATAACCGTTGGGGAGGTTACATACTATAAAGTGGGAACCTGACCCTTCGTTGTATAGGTTATGATATTATAACCGTTGGAGAGGTTACATACTATAAAGTGGGTACCTGCCCCTTCATCGTATAGTTTATAATTATATAACCGTTGGGGAGGTTACATACTATAAAGTGGGTACCTGCCCCTTCATCCTATAGATACTGATTATATAACCGTTGGGGAGGTTACATACTATAAAGTGGGTACCTGTCCCATCATCGTATATGTTATGATTATATAACCTTTGGGGAGGTTACATACAATAAAGTGGGTACCTGATCCTTCATCGTATAGTTTATGAATATAAAACCTTTGGGAAGGTTACATACTATAAAGTGGGAACCTGACCCTTCGTTGTATAGGTTATGATATTATAACCGTTGGAGAGGTTACATACTATAAAGTGGGTACCTGCCCCTTCATCGTATAGTTTATAATTATATAACCGTTGGGGAGGTTACATACTATAAAGTGGGTACCTGCCCCTTCATCCTATAGATACTGATTATATAACCGTTGGGGAGGTTACATACTATAAAGTGGGTACCTGACCCTTCCTCGTATAGTTTATGATTATATAACCGTTGGGGAGGTTAAAGACTATAAAGTGGGTACCTGTTCCTTCGTTGTATAGGTTATGATTATATAACCGTTAAGTGGTTACAATATAACCGTTGGGGAGGTTACATACTATAAATTGGGTACCTACCCCTTGGTATAGGTTATGATTATTTAACCGTTGGAGAGGTTACACACTATAAAGTGGGTACCTGCCCCTTCGTCGTATAGGTTACGATTATATAACCGTTGGGGAGGTTACATACTATAAAGTGGGTACCTGCCCCTTCATCCTATAGATACTGATTATATAACCGTTGGGGAGGTTACATACTATAAAGTGTGTACCTGACCCTTCCTCGTATAGTTTATGATTATATAACCGTTGAGGAGGTTACATACTATAAAGTGGGTACCTGCCCCTTCATCGTATAGTTTATGATTATATAACCGTTGGGGAGGTTACATACTATAAAGTGGTTACCTGTCCCTTCCTCGTATAGTTTAAGACTATATAACCGTTGAGGAGGTTACACACTATAAAGTGGGTACCTGATCCTTAATTTTATAGTTTATGATTATATAACCGTTGGGCAGGTTACATACTATAAAATGGGTACCTCACCCTTCTTCGTATAGTTATGATTATATAACCGTTGGGGAGGTTACATACTATAAAGTGGGTACCTGCCCCTTCATCCTATAGATACTGATTATATAACCGTTGGGGAGGTTACATACTATATAGTGGGTACCTGACCGTTCATTGTGTAGGTTAGCATAATATAACCGTTGGGGAGGTTACATACTATAAAGTGGGTACCTTACCCTTCCTCGTATAGGTTATGATTAAATATCAGTTGGGGAGGTTACACACTATAAAGTGGGCACCTGATCCTTAATTTTATAGTCTATGATTATATAACCGTTGGGGAGGTTACAGACAATAAAGTGGGTACCTGACCCTTCGTTTTATAGGTTATGATTATATAACCGTTAGGGAGGTTACATACTATAAAGTGGGTACCTGCCCCTTCATCCTATAGATACTGATTATATAACCGTTGGGGAGGTTACATACTATAAAGTGTGTACCTGACCCTTCCTCGTATAGTTTATGATTATATAACCGTTGAGGAGGTTACATACTATAAAGTGGGTACCTGCCCCTTCATCGTATAGTTTATGATTATATAACCGTTGGGGAGGTTACATACTATAAAGTGGTTACCTGTCCCTTCCTCGTATAGTTTAAGACTATATAACCGTTGAGGAGGTTACACACTATAAAGTGGGTACCTGATCCTTAATTTTATAGTTTATGATTATATAACCGTTGGGCAGGTTACATACTATAAAATGGGTACCTCACCCTTCTTCGTATAGTTATGATTATATAACCGTTGGGGAGGTTACATACTATAAAGTGGGTACCTGCCCCTTCATCCTATAGATACTGATTATATAACCGTTGGGGAGGTTACATACTATATAGTGGGTACCTGACCGTTCATTGTGTAGGTTAGCATAATATAACCGTTGGGGAGGTTACATACTATAAAGTGGGTACCTTACCCTTCCTCGTATAGGTTATGATTAAATATCAGTTGGGGAGGTTACACACTATAAAGTGGGCACCTGACCCTTCGTTTTATAGGTTATGATTATATAACCGTTAGGGAGGTTACAATATAACTGATGGGGAGGTTACATACTATAAAGTGGGTACCTGTCCCTTCCTCGTATAGGTTATGATTATATAACCGTTGGGGAGGTTACATACTATAAAGTGGATACCTGATCCTTAATTTTATAGTTTATGATTATATAACCGTTGGGTAGGTTACAATATAACCGTTGAGGAGGTTACATACTATAAAGTGGGTACCTGACCTTTCCTCGTATACGTTATGATTACATAACCGTTGGGGAGGTTACACACTATAAAGTAGGTACCTGATCCTTAATGTTATAGATTATGATTATATAACCGTTGGGGAGGTTACAGACAATAAAGTGGGTACCTGACCTTCGTTTTATAGGTTATGATTATATAACCGTTGGGGAGGTTACAATATAACCGTTGAGGAGGTTACATACTATATAGTGGGTACCTGACCCTTCGTTGTATAGGTTATGATTATATAACCGTTGGGGATGTTACATACTATAAAGTGGGTACCTGACCCTTTGTTGTATAGGTTATGATTATATAACCGTAGGGGAGGTTACACACTATAAAGTAGGAACCTGATCCTTAATGTTATAGTTTATGATTATATAACCGTTGGGGAGGTTACATACTATAAAGTGGGAACCTGACCCTTCGTTGTATAGGTTATGATATTATAACCGTTGGAGAGGTTACATACTATAAAGTGGGTACCTGCCCCTTCATCGTATAGTTTATAATTATATAACCGTTGGGGAGGTTACATACTATAAAGTGGGTACCTGCCCCTTCATCCTATAGATACTGATTATATAACCGTTGGGGAGGTTACATACTATAAAGTGGGTACCTGTCCCATCATCGTATATGTTATGATTATATAACCTTTGGGGAGGTTACATACAATAAAGTGGGTACCTGATCCTTCATCGTATAGTTTATGAATATAAAACCTTTGGGAAGGTTACATACTATAAAGTGGGAACCTGACCCTTCGTTGTATAGGTTATGATATTATAACCGTTGGAGAGGTTACATACTATAAAGTGGGTACCTGCCCCTTCATCGTATAGTTTATAATTATATAACCGTTGGGGAGGTTACATACTATAAAGTGGGTACCTGCCCCTTCATCCTATAGATACTGATTATATAACCGTTGGGGAGGTTACATACTATAAAGTGGGTACCTGACCCTTCCTCGTATAGTTTATGATTATATAACCGTTGGGGAGGTTAAAGACTATAAAGTGGGTACCTGTTCCTTCGTTGTATAGGTTATGATTATATAACCGTTAAGTGGTTACAATATAACCGTTGGGGAGGTTACATACTATAAATTGGGTACCTACCCCTTGGTATAGGTTATGATTATTTAACCGTTGGAGAGGTTACACACTATAAAGTGGGTACCTGCCCCTTCGTCGTATAGGTTACGATTATATAACCGTTGGGGAGGTTACATACTATAAAGTGGGTACCTGCCCCTTCATCCTATAGATACTGATTATATAACCGTTGGGGAGGTTACATACTATAAAGTGTGTACCTGACCCTTCCTCGTATAGTTTATGATTATATAACCGTTGAGGAGGTTACATACTATAAAGTGGGTACCTGCCCCTTCATCGTATAGTTTATGATTATATAACCGTTGGGGAGGTTACATACTATAAAGTGGTTACCTGTCCCTTCCTCGTATAGTTTAAGACTATATAACCGTTGAGGAGGTTACACACTATAAAGTGGGTACCTGATCCTTAATTTTATAGTTTATGATTATATAACCGTTGGGCAGGTTACATACTATAAAATGGGTACCTCACCCTTCTTCGTATAGTTATGATTATATAACCGTTGGGGAGGTTAAAGACTATAAAGTGGGTACCTGTTCCTTCGTTGTATAGGTTATGATTATATAACCGTTAAGTGGTTACAATATAACCGTTGGGGAGGTTACATACTATAAATTGGGTACCTACCCCTTGGTATAGGTTATGATTATTTAACCGTTGGAGAGGTTACACACTATAAAGTGGGTACCTGCCCCTTCGTCGTATAGGTTACGATTATATAACCGTTGGGGAGGTTAAATACTATAAAGTGGGTACCTGCCCCTTCATCCTATAGATACTGATTATATAACCGTTGGGGAGGTTACATACTATAAAGTGTGTACCTGACCCTTCCTCGTATAGTTTATGATTATATAACCGTTGAGGAGGTTACATACTATAAAGTGGGTACCTGCCCCTTCATCGTATAGTTTATGATTATATAACCGTTGGGGAGGTTACATACTATAAAGTGGTTACCTGTCCCTTCCTCGTATAGTTTAAGACTATATAACCGTTGAGGAGGTTACACACTATAAAGTGGGTACCTGATCCTTAATTTTATAGTTTATGATTATATAACCGTTGGGCAGGTTACATACTATAAAATGGGTACCTCACCCTTCTTCGTATAGTTATGATTATATAACCGTTGGGGAGGTTACATACTATAAAGTGGGTACCTGCCCCTTCATCCTATAGATACTGATTATATAACCGTTGGGGAGGTTACATACTATATAGTGGGTACCTGACCGTTCATTGTGTAGGTTAGCATAATATAACCGTTGGGGAGGTTACATACTATAAAGTGGGTACCTTACCCTTCCTCGTATAGGTTATGATTAAATATCAGTTGGGGAGGTTACACACTATAAAGTGGGCACCTGATCCTTAATTTTATAGTCTATGATTATATAACCGTTGGGGAGGTTACAGACAATAAAGTGGGTACCTGACCCTTCGTTTTATAGGTTATGATTATATAACCGTTAGGGAGGTTACATACTATAAAGTGGGTACCTGCCCCTTCATCCTATAGATACTGATTATATAACCGTTGGGGAGGTTACATACTATAAAGTGTGTACCTGACCCTTCCTCGTATAGTTTATGATTATATAACCGTTGAGGAGGTTACATACTATAAAGTGGGTACCTGCCCCTTCATCGTATAGTTTATGATTATATAACCGTTGGGGAGGTTACATACTATAAAGTGGTTACCTGTCCCTTCCTCGTATAGTTTAAGACTATATAACCGTTGAGGAGGTTACACACTATAAAGTGGGTACCTGATCCTTAATTTTATAGTTTATGATTATATAACCGTTGGGCAGGTTACATGCTATAAAATGGGTACCTCACCCTTCTTCGTATAGTTATGATTATATAACCGTTGGGGAGGTTACATACTATAAAGTGGGTACCTGCCCCTTCATCCTATAGATACTGATTATATATCCGTTGGGGAGGTTACATACTATATAGTGGGTACCTGACCGTTCATTGTGTAGGTTAGCATAATATAACCGTTGGGGAGGTTACATACTATAAAGTGGGTACCTTACCCTTCCTCGTATAGGTTATGATTAAATATCAGTTGGGGAGGTTACACACTATAAAGTGGGCACCTGACCCTTCGTTTTATAGGTTATGATTATATAACCGTTAGGGAGGTTACAATATAACTGATGGGGAGGTTACATACTATAAAGTGGGTACCTGTCCCTTCCTCGTATAGGTTATGATTATATAACCGTTGGGGAGGTTACATACTATAAAGTGGACACCTGATCCTTAATTTTATAGTTTATGATTATATAACCGTTGGGTAGGTTACAATATAACCGTTGAGGAGGTTGCATACTATAAAGTAGGTACCTGACCCTTCATCGTATAGGTTATGATTATATAACCGTTGGGGAGGTTACATACTATAAAGTGGGTACCTGACCCTTCGTTGTATAGGTTATGATTATATAACCGTTGGGGAGGTTACATACTATATAGTGAGTACCTGACCCTTCATTGTAGATGTTATGATTATATAATCGTTGGGGAGGTTACAGACAATAAAGTGGGTACCTGACCCTTCGTTTTATAGGTTATGATTATATAACCGTTAGGGAGGTTACATACTATAAAGTGGGTACCTGCCCCTTCATCCTATAGATACTGATTATATAACCGTTGGGGAGGTTACATACTATAAAGTGGTTACCTGTCCCTTCCTCGTATAGTTTAAGACTATATAACCGTTGAGGAGGTTACACACTATAAAGTAATCTCCCAGGATTCTTTCCACCCACTCATTCACTCTTCTACATAGGGCTATTGATAGAATTTTATACACAGTACTAAGGATGGATATTGGGCGATAGTTGCTACATTCTTGCTTGCTACCTTTTTTATATATTGTTCAGATGACTGATTCTGACCACTCATTGGGCATCTTCTCTTCCATCCTGCAGTCCCATATAACCTGGTTTACTTCTTCCCATAGGTCTTCCCCGGCATACTTTATCATTTCTGATTTGATATTGTCTAGTCCTGGAGATTTTTTATTCTTGAGACCAATTATTATTTTCCTAATTTCTTCCCTACCGGGAGGCAACTCTTCATCTACTTCGTCATCAGTGCTCTCTATCCTATTTCGATCTCTCACATCGATCCTCTCTGTTACATTATGCTCGTCCGCGAAGAATCTGACCCACCTTTGCAGCTTCAGGTCCATGTCCCCCACTAGGCATCCATTTTCGTCTTTTGTAAACTCTGTCCTCTGGCCGAGTTTTGATTTATTTTAGCCCTTTGTAGAACTTTTTACTTTCCTTTTCTTTGTGATTTTCCTCCAGTTCTTCTATTTTCCTATTCTCCATTTCTCTCTTTTTTTCCTACGTAGGGACTTGGCCATCTTTCGGAACCTTTTGTATTCTTTGACAGAGTTTTTTGTACTTCTCTGGAAAGTTTTTAATCTAGCTTGATTTCTTTTATTTATGGCTTCTTCACATTCATTATCAAACCATTCATTTCTCGATGTTTTTTTCTTCAGTCCCATCACTTTCTGTACAATATCTCTTATTGTTGGTTTTAAGGAATTCCATTTTTCATCTACTTAACAGTTTCTAGGTTCTTCGTTCTTAAAAAGTTTTTCTTCAAATTTCTTTTTTAACTCTTCCCTTGTTCGCTCTTCCGCTACCAACCTTACTTCATCAGCAAGATCCACATGTCTTGCCTTTTCTAATCCACAATGTATTCTCTGCTATATTTTGCTCAGAACCAAGTAATGATCACTGTAACAGCTAGCACCTCGGTGCTTCTGTAGTCCAAAACAGCAGATGAGCCTCGAGTCGATGAGTACGTGATCTATTTGTTTTTTATTCTGCAGAATTAGGATATATCTTGTAGAGTAAGAATTTGTTCATCGTAGGGTCTTTGCATGCTGTTTCTAATAACTTCCCTTTTAATGGTACCACCTAAACCGTCACAAAGTTCTTCCCATGTGATAAAGCAAAAATAAATCCTTTCGGCTAATAAGCCTAAATCATTCTCATGTTGGGACATGTTAAAGAAATATTTGTTAATTTGGTAATGTCTGTTGAAGTAAATCATTAATATGTTTCTGAAATTCATATATTGTACATGTATCATGTTTGAGATGGTCACTTATGATAAAAAGGTTACAATGGGAACGGAAACAGTTACGATTGAAATGGAAAAGTTAATAATAGTTACAATTGACTTGGAAATACTATATACAAATAAAGAAGACCGGACTGGAATTATTAATGGCATCGTTCTGCTTTAAAGAAAATCCTATATACCGACTTTCAGCTCATTTGACACAAAAGGGGCTATTGGCGGTGCTCAAATGTAGCGAGAACAAATATATATATATATATATATATATATATATATATATATATATATATATATATATATATATATATATATATATATATATATATATATATATATATATATATATATATATACCTGACCCTTCGTCGTATATGTTATCATTATATAACCATTGGGGAGGTTACATACCATAAAGTGGGTACCTGACCCTTCGTTGCATAGCATATGATTATATAACCGTTGGGGAGGTTACAATATAACCGTTGGGAGGTTACAATATAACCCTTGTGGAGGTTCCAATATAACCGTTGGGAGGTTACAATATAACCGTGGGGGAGGTTACAAACTATAAAGTGGGTACCTGACCCTTCATCGTATATGTTATGATAATATAACCGTTGGGGAGGTTACATACTATAAAGTGGGTACCTGACCCTTCCTCGTATAGGTTATGATTATATAACCGTTGGGGAGGTTACATACCATAAAGTGGGTACCTGACCCTTCGTTGCATAGCATATGATTATATAACCGTTGGGGAGGTTACAATATAACCGTTGGGAGGTTACAATATAACCCTTGTGGAGGTTCCAATATAACCGTTGGGAGGTTACAATATAACCGTGGGGGAGGTTACAAACTATAAAGTGGGTACCTGACCCTTCATCGTATATGTTATGATAATATAACCGTTGGGGAGGTTACATACTATAAAGTGGGTACCTGACCCTTCCTCGTATAGGTTATGATTATATAACCGTTGGGGAGGTTACATACTATAAAGTGGGTACCTGACCCTTCCTCGTATAGTTTATGATTATATAACCGTTAAGGAGGTTACATACTATAAAGTGGGTGCCTGCCCCTTCATCGTATAGTTTATAATTATATAACCGTTGGGGAGGTTACATACTATAAAGTGGGTACCTGACCGTTCATTGTGTAGGTTAGGCTAATATAACCGTTGGGTGGTTACAATATAACGTTGGGGAGGTTACATACTAAAAAATCGGTACCTTCCCCTTCGTCGTATAGGTTATGATTCTATAACCGTTGGGGAGGTTACATACTATAAAGTGGGTACCTGACCCTCCCTCGTATAGGTTATGATTATATAACCGTTGGGGAGGTTACATACTATAAAATGCGTACCTGCCCCTTCATCGTATAGTTTATGATTATATAACCGTTGGGGAGGTTACATACTATAAAGTGGGTACCTGACCCTTCCTCGTATAGTATATGATTATATATAACCGTTGAGGAGGTCACATAATATGAAGTGGGTACCTGACCGTTCATTGTGTAGGTTAGCCTAATATAACCGTTGGGGAGGTTACATACTATAAAGTGGGTACCTGACCTTTCCTCGTATACGTTATGATTACATAACCGTTGGGGAGGTTACACACTATAAAGTAGGTACCTGATCCTTAATGTTATAGATTATGATTATATAACCGTTGGGGAGGTTACAGACAATAAAGTGGGTACCTGACCTTCGTTTTATAGGTTATGATTATATAACCGTTGGGGAGGTTACAATATAACCGTTGAGGAGGTTACATACTATATAGTGGGTACCTGACCCTTCGTTGTATAGGTTATGATTATATAACCGTTGGGGATGTTACATACTATAAAGTGGGTACCTGACCCTTTGTTGTATAGGTTATGATTATATAACCGTAGGGGAGGTTACACACTATAAAGTAGGAACCTGATCCTTAATGTTATAGTTTATGATTATATAACCGTTGGGGAGGTTACATACTATAAAGTGGGAACCTGACCCTTCGTTGTATAGGTTATGATATTATAACCGTTGGAGAGGTTACATACTATAAAGTGGGTACCTGCCCCTTCATCGTATAGTTTATAATTATATAACCGTTGGGGAGGTTACATACTATAAAGTGGGTACCTGCCCCTTCATCCTATAGATACTGATTATATAACCGTTGGGGAGGTTACATACTATAAAGTGGGTACCTGTCCCATCATCGTATATGTTATGATTATATAACCTTTGGGGAGGTTACATACAATAAAGTGGGTACCTGATCCTTCATCGTATAGTTTATGAATATAAAACCTTTGGGAAGGTTACATACTATAAAGTGGGAACCTGACCCTTCGTTGTATAGGTTATGATATTATAACCGTTGGAGAGGTTACATACTATAAAGTGGGTACCTGCCCCTTCATCGTATAGTTTATAATTATATAACCGTTGGGGAGGTTACATACTATAAAGTGGGTACCTGCCCCTTCATCCTATAGATACTGATTATATAACCGTTGGGGAGGTTACATACTATAAAGTGGGTACCTGACCCTTCCTCGTATAGTTTATGATTATATAACCGTTGGGGAGGTTAAAGACTATAAAGTGGGTACCTGTTCCTTCGTTGTATAGGTTATGATTATATAACCGTTAAGTGGTTACAATATAACCGTTGGGGAGGTTACATACTATAAATTGGGTACCTACCCCTTGGTATAGGTTATGATTATTTAACCGTTGGAGAGGTTACACACTATAAAGTGGGTACCTGCCCCTTCGTCGTATAGGTTACGATTATATAACCGTTGGGGAGGTTACATACTATAAAGTGGGTACCTGCCCCTTCATCCTATAGATACTGATTATATAACCGTTGGGGAGGTTACATACTATAAAGTGTGTACCTGACCCTTCCTCGTATAGTTTATGATTATATAACCGTTGAGGAGGTTACATACTATAAAGTGGGTACCTGCCCCTTCATCGTATAGTTTATGATTATATAACCGTTGGGGAGGTTACATACTATAAAGTGGTTACCTGTCCCTTCCTCGTATAGTTTAAGACTATATAACCGTTGAGGAGGTTACACACTATAAAGTGGGTACCTGATCCTTAATTTTATAGTTTATGATTATATAACCGTTGGGCAGGTTACATACTATAAAATGGGTACCTCACCCTTCTTCGTATAGTTATGATTATATAACCGTTGGGGAGGTTACATACTATAAAGTGGGTACCTGCCCCTTCATCCTATAGATACTGATTATATAACCGTTGGGGAGGTTACATACTATATAGTGGGTACCTGACCGTTCATTGTGTAGGTTAGCATAATATAACCGTTGGGGAGGTTACATACTATAAAGTGGGTACCTTACCCTTCCTCGTATAGGTTATGATTAAATATCAGTTGGGGAGGTTACACACTATAAAGTGGGCACCTGATCCTTAATTTTATAGTCTATGATTATATAACCGTTGGGGAGGTTACAGACAATAAAGTGGGTACCTGACCCTTCGTTTTATAGGTTATGATTATATAACCGTTAGGGAGGTTACATACTATAAAGTGGGTACCTGCCCCTTCATCCTATAGATACTGATTATATAACCGTTGGGGAGGTTACATACTATAAAGTGTGTACCTGACCCTTCCTCGTATAGTTTATGATTATATAACCGTTGAGGAGGTTACATACTATAAAGTGGGTACCTGCCCCTTCATCGTATAGTTTATGATTATATAACCGTTGGGGAGGTTACATACTATAAAGTGGTTACCTGTCCCTTCCTCGTATAGTTTAAGACTATATAACCGTTGAGGAGGTTACACACTATAAAGTGGGTACCTGATCCTTAATTTTATAGTTTATGATTATATAACCGTTGGGCAGGTTACATACTATAAAATGGGTACCTCACCCTTCTTCGTATAGTTATGATTATATAACCGTTGGGGAGGTTACATACTATAAAGTGGGTACCTGCCCCTTCATCCTATAGATACTGATTATATAACCGTTGGGGAGGTTACATACTATATAGTGGGTACCTGACCGTTCATTGTGTAGGTTAGCATAATATAACCGTTGGGGAGGTTACATACTATAAAGTGGGTACCTTACCCTTCCTCGTATAGGTTATGATTAAATATCAGTTGGGGAGGTTACACACTATAAAGTGGGCACCTGACCCTTCGTTTTATAGGTTATGATTATATAACCGTTAGGGAGGTTACAATATAACTGATGGGGAGGTTACATACTATAAAGTGGGTACCTGTCCCTTCCTCGTATAGGTTATGATTATATAACCGTTGGGGAGGTTACATACTATAAAGTGGATACCTGATCCTTAATTTTATAGTTTATGATTATATAACCGTTGG
Source organism: Rhaphigaster nebulosa (assembly GCA_948150685.1). Taxonomy (NCBI): domain Eukaryota; kingdom Metazoa; phylum Arthropoda; class Insecta; order Hemiptera; family Pentatomidae; genus Rhaphigaster; species Rhaphigaster nebulosa. The sequence goes on along the minus strand of OX411307.1, from coordinate 184,932,716 downwards.
GTAGGTTACAATATAACCGTTGAGGAGGTTACATACTATAAAGTGGGTACCTGACCTTTCCTCGTATACGTTATGATTACATAACCGTTGGGGAGGTTACACACTATAAAGTAGGTACCTGATCCTTAATGTTATAGATTATGATTATATAACCGTTGGGGAGGTTACAGACAATAAAGTGGGTACCTGACCTTCGTTTTATAGGTTATGATTATATAACCGTTGGGGAGGTTACAATATAACCGTTGAGGAGGTTACATACTATATAGTGGGTACCTGACCCTTCGTTGTATAGGTTATGATTATATAACCGTTGGGGATGTTACATACTATAAAGTGGGTACCTGACCCTTTGTTGTATAGGTTATGATTATATAACCGTAGGGGAGGTTACACACTATAAAGTAGGAACCTGATCCTTAATGTTATAGTTTATGATTATATAACCGTTGGGGAGGTTACATACTATAAAGTGGGAACCTGACCCTTCGTTGTATAGGTTATGATATTATAACCGTTGGAGAGGTTACATACTATAAAGTGGGTACCTGCCCCTTCATCGTATAGTTTATAATTATATAACCGTTGGGGAGGTTACATACTATAAAGTGGGTACCTGCCCCTTCATCCTATAGATACTGATTATATAACCGTTGGGGAGGTTACATACTATAAAGTGGGTACCTGTCCCATCATCGTATATGTTATGATTATATAACCTTTGGGGAGGTTACATACAATAAAGTGGGTACCTGATCCTTCATCGTATAGTTTATGAATATAAAACCTTTGGGAAGGTTACATACTATAAAGTGGGAACCTGACCCTTCGTTGTATAGGTTATGATATTATAACCGTTGGAGAGGTTACATACTATAAAGTGGGTACCTGCCCCTTCATCGTATAGTTTATAATTATATAACCGTTGGGGAGGTTACATACTATAAAGTGGGTACCTGCCCCTTCATCCTATAGATACTGATTATATAACCGTTGGGGAGGTTACATACTATAAAGTGGGTACCTGACCCTTCCTCGTATAGTTTATGATTATATAACCGTTGGGGAGGTTAAAGACTATAAAGTGGGTACCTGTTCCTTCGTTGTATAGGTTATGATTATATAACCGTTAAGTGGTTACAATATAACCGTTGGGGAGGTTACATACTATAAATTGGGTACCTACCCCTTGGTATAGGTTATGATTATTTAACCGTTGGAGAGGTTACACACTATAAAGTGGGTACCTGCCCCTTCGTCGTATAGGTTACGATTATATAACCGTTGGGGAGGTTACATACTATAAAGTGGGTACCTGCCCCTTCATCCTATAGATACTGATTATATAACCGTTGGGGAGGTTACATACTATAAAGTGTGTACCTGACCCTTCCTCGTATAGTTTATGATTATATAACCGTTGAGGAGGTTACATACTATAAAGTGGGTACCTGCCCCTTCATCGTATAGTTTATGATTATATAACCGTTGGGGAGGTTACATACTATAAAGTGGTTACCTGTCCCTTCCTCGTATAGTTTAAGACTATATAACCGTTGAGGAGGTTACACACTATAAAGTGGGTACCTGATCCTTAATTTTATAGTTTATGATTATATAACCGTTGGGCAGGTTACATACTATAAAATGGGTACCTCACCCTTCTTCGTATAGTTATGATTATATAACCGTTGGGGAGGTTACATACTATAAAGTGGGTACCTGCCCCTTCATCCTATAGATACTGATTATATAACCGTTGGGGAGGTTACATACTATATAGTGGGTACCTGACCGTTCATTGTGTAGGTTAGCATAATATAACCGTTGGGGAGGTTACATACTATAAAGTGGGTACCTTACCCTTCCTCGTATAGGTTATGATTAAATATCAGTTGGGGAGGTTACACACTATAAAGTGGGCACCTGATCCTTAATTTTATAGTCTATGATTATATAACCGTTGGGGAGGTTACAGACAATAAAGTGGGTACCTGACCCTTCGTTTTATAGGTTATGATTATATAACCGTTAGGGAGGTTACATACTATAAAGTGGGTACCTGCCCCTTCATCCTATAGATACTGATTATATAACCGTTGGGGAGGTTACATACTATAAAGTGTGTACCTGACCCTTCCTCGTATAGTTTATGATTATATAACCGTTGAGGAGGTTACATACTATAAAGTGGGTACCTGCCCCTTCATCGTATAGTTTATGATTATATAACCGTTGGGGAGGTTACATACTATAAAGTGGTTACCTGTCCCTTCCTCGTATAGTTTAAGACTATATAACCGTTGAGGAGGTTACACACTATAAAGTGGGTACCTGATCCTTAATTTTATAGTTTATGATTATATAACCGTTGGGCAGGTTACATACTATAAAATGGGTACCTCACCCTTCTTCGTATAGTTATGATTATATAACCGTTGGGGAGGTTACATACTATAAAGTGGGTACCTGCCCCTTCATCCTATAGATACTGATTATATAACCGTTGGGGAGGTTACATACTATATAGTGGGTACCTGACCGTTCATTGTGTAGGTTAGCATAATATAACCGTTGGGGAGGTTACATACTATAAAGTGGGTACCTTACCCTTCCTCGTATAGGTTATGATTAAATATCAGTTGGGGAGGTTACACACTATAAAGTGGGCACCTGACCCTTCGTTTTATAGGTTATGATTATATAACCGTTAGGGAGGTTACAATATAACTGATGGGGAGGTTACATACTATAAAGTGGGTACCTGTCCCTTCCTCGTATAGGTTATGATTATATAACCGTTGGGGAGGTTACATACTATAAAGTGGATACCTGATCCTTAATTTTATAGTTTATGATTATATAACCGTTGGGTAGGTTACAATATAACCGTTGAGGAGGTTGCATACTATAAAGTAGGTACCTGACCCTTCATCGTATAGGTTATGATTATATAACCGTTGGGGAGGTTACATACTATAAAGTGGGTACCTGACCCTTCGTTGTATAGGTTATGATTATATAACCGTTGGGGAGGTTACATACTATATAGTGAGTACCTGACCCTTCATTGTAGATGTTATGATTATATAATCGTTGGGGAGGTTACAGACAATAAAGTGGGTACCTGACCCTTCGTTTTATAGGTTATGATTATATAACCGTTAGGGAGGTTACATACTATAAAGTGGGTACCTGCCCCTTCATCCTATAGATACTGATTATATAACCGTTGGGGAGGTTACATACTATAAAGTGGTTACCTGTCCCTTCCTCGTATAGTTTAAGACTATATAACCGTTGAGGAGGTTACACACTATAAAGTAATCTCCCAGGATTCTTTCCACCCACTCATTCACTCTTCTACATAGGGCTATTGATAGAATTTTATACACAGTACTAAGGATGGATATTGGGCGATAGTTGCTACATTCTTGCTTGCTACCTTTTTTATATATTGTTCAGATGACTGATTCTGACCACTCATTGGGCATCTTCTCTTCCATCCTGCAGTCCCATATAACCTGGTTTACTTCTTCCCATAGGTCTTCCCCGGCATACTTTATCATTTCTGATTTGATATTGTCTAGTCCTGGAGATTTTTTATTCTTGAGACCAATTATTATTTTCCTAATTTCTTCCCTACCGGGAGGCAACTCTTCATCTACTTCGTCATCAGTGCTCTCTATCCTATTTCGATCTCTCACATCGATCCTCTCTGTTACATTAAGCTCGTCCGCGAAGAATCTGACCCACCTTTGCAGCTTCAGGTCCATGTCCCCCACTAGGCATCCATTTTCGTCTTTTGTAAACTCTGTCCTCTGGCCGAGTTTTGATTTATTTTAGCCCTTTGTAGAACTTTTTACTTTCCTTTTCTTTGTGATTTTCCTCCAGTTCTTCTATTTTCCTATTCTCCATTTCTCTCTTTTTTTCCTACGTAGGGACTTGGCCATCTTTCGGAACCTTTTGTATTCTTTGACAGAGTTTTTTGTACTTCTCTGGAAAGTTTTTAATCTAGCTTGATTTCTTTTATTTATGGCTTCTTCACATTCATTATCAAACCATTCATTTCTCGATGTTTTTTTCTTCAGTCCCATCACTTTCTGTACAATATCTCTTATTGTTGGTTTTAAGGAATTCCATTTTTCATCTACTTAACAGTTTCTAGGTTCTTCGTTCTTAAAAAGTTTTTCTTCAAATTTCTTTTTTAACTCTTCCCTTGTTCGCTCTTCCGCTACCAACCTTACTTCATCAGCAAGATCCACATGTCTTGCCTTTTCTAATCCACAATGTATTCTCTGCTATATTTTGCTCAGAACCAAGTAATGATCACTGTAACAGCTAGCACCTCGGTGCTTCTGTAGTCCAAAACAGCAGATGAGCCTCGAGTCGATGAGTACGTGATCTATTTGTTTTTTATTCTGCAGAATTAGGATATATCTTGTAGAGTAAGAATTTGTTCATCGTAGGGTCTTTGCATGCTGTTTCTAATAACTTCCCTTTTAATGGTACCACCTAAACCGTCACAAAGTTCTTCCCATGTGATAAAGCAAAAATAAATCCTTTCGGCTAATAAGCCTAAATCATTCTCATGTTGGGACATGTTAAAGAAATATTTGTTAATTTGGTAATGTCTGTTGAAGTAAATCATTAATATGTTTCTGAAATTCATATATTGTACATGTATCATGTTTGAGATGGTCACTTATGATAAAAAGGTTACAATGGGAACGGAAACAGTTACGATTGAAATGGAAAAGTTAATAATAGTTACAATTGACTTGGAAATACTATATACAAATAAAGAAGACCGGACTGGAATTATTAATGGCATCGTTCTGCTTTAAAGAAAATCCTATATACCGACTTTCAGCTCATTTGACACAAAAGGGGCTATTGGCGGTGCTCAAATGTAGCGAGAACAAATATATATATATATATATATATATATATATATATATATATATATATATATATATATATATATACCTGACCCTTCGTCGTATATGTTATCATAATATAACCATTGGGGAGGTTACATACCATAAAGTGGGTACCTGACCGTTCATTGTGTAGGTTAGCATAATATAACCGTTGGGGAGGTTACATACTATAAAGTGGGTACCTTACCCTTCCTCGTATAGGTTATGATTAAATATCAGTTGGGGAGGTTACACACTATAAAGTGGGCACCTGATCCTTAATTTTATAGTCTATGATTATATAACCGTTGGGGAGGTTACAGACAATAAAGTGGGTACCTGACCCTTCGTTTTATAGGTTATGATTATATAACCGTTAGGGAGGTTACATACTATAAAGTGGGTACCTGCCCCTTCATCCTATAGATACTGATTATATAACCGTTGGGGAGGTTACATACTATAAAGTGTGTACCTGACCCTTCCTCGTATAGTTTATGATTATATAACCGTTGAGGAGGTTACATACTATAAAGTGGGTACCTGCCCCTTCATCGTATAGTTTATGATTATATAACCGTTGGGGAGGTTACATACTATAAAGTGGTTACCTGTCCCTTCCTCGTATAGTTTAAGACTATATAACCGTTGAGGAGGTTACACACTATAAAGTGGGTACCTGATCCTTAATTTTATAGTTTATGATTATATAACCGTTGGGCAGGTTACATACTATAAAATGGGTACCTCACCCTTCTTCGTATAGTTATGATTATATAACCGTTGGGGAGGTTACATACTATAAAGTGGGTACCTGCCCCTTCATCCTATAGATACTGATTATATAACCGTTGGGGAGGTTACATACTATATAGTGGGTACCTGACCGTTCATTGTGTAGGTTAGCATAATATAACCGTTGGGGAGGTTACATACTATATAGTGAGTACCTGACCCTTCATTGTAGATGTTATGATTATATAATCGTTGGGGAGGTTACAGACAATAAAGTGGGTACCTGACCCTTCGTTTTATAGGTTATGATTATATAACCGTTAGGGAGGTTACATACTATAAAGTGGGTACCTGCCCCTTCATCCTATAGATACTGATTATATAACCGTTGGGGAGGTTACATACTATAAAGTGGTTACCTGTCCCTTCCTCGTATAGTTTAAGACTATATAACCGTTGAGGAGGTTACACACTATAAAGTAATCTCCCAGGATTCTTTCCACCCACTCATTCACTCTTCTACATAGGGCTATTGATAGAATTTTATACACAGTACTAAGGATGGATATTGGGCGATAGTTGCTACATTCTTGCTTGCTACCTTTTTTATATATTGTTCAGATGACTGATTCTGACCACTCATTGGGCATCTTCTCTTCCATCCTGCAGTCCCATATAACCTGGTTTACTTCTTCCCATAGGTCTTCCCCGGCATACTTTATCATTTCTGATTTGATATTGTCTAGTCCTGGAGATTTTTTATTCTTGAGACCAATTATTATTTTCCTAATTTCTTCCCTACCGGGAGGCAACTCTTCATCTACTTCGTCATCAGTGCTCTCTATCCTATTTCGATCTCTCACATCGATCCTCTCTGTTACATTAAGCTCGTCCGCGAAGAATCTGACCCACCTTTGCAGCTTCAGGTCCATGTCCCCCACTAGGCATCCATTTTCGTCTTTTGTAAACTCTGTCCTCTGGCCGAGTTTTGATTTATTTTAGCCCTTTGTAGAACTTTTTACTTTCCTTTTCTTTGTGATTTTCCTCCAGTTCTTCTATTTTCCTATTCTCCATTTCTCTCTTTTTTTCCTACGTAGGGACTTGGCCATCTTTCGGAACCTTTTGTATTCTTTGACAGAGTTTTTTGTACTTCTCTGGAAAGTTTTTAATCTAGCTTGATTTCTTTTATTTATGGCTTCTTCACATTCATTATCAAACCATTCATTTCTCGATGTTTTTTTCTTCAGTCCCATCACTTTCTGTACAATATCTCTTATTGTTGGTTTTAAGGAATTCCATTTTTCATCTACTTAACAGTTTCTAGGTTCTTCGTTCTTAAAAAGTTTTTCTTCAAATTTCTTTTTTAACTCTTCCCTTGTTCGCTCTTCCGCTACCAACCTTACTTCATCAGCAAGATCCACATGTCTTGCCTTTTCTAATCCACAATGTATTCTCTGCTATATTTTGCTCAGAACCAAGTAATGATCACTGTAACAGCTAGCACCTCGGTGCTTCTGTAGTCCAAAACAGCAGATGAGCCTCGAGTCGATGAGTACGTGATCTATTTGTTTTTTATTCTGCAGAATTAGGATATATCTTGTAGAGTAAGAATTTGTTCATCGTAGGGACTTTGCATGCTGTTTCTAATAACTTCCCTTTTAATGGTACCACCTAAACCGTCACAAAGTTCTTCCCATGTGATAAAGCAAAAATAAATCCTTTCGGCTAATAAGCCTAAATCATTCTCATGTATATATATATACCTGACCCTTCGTCGTATATGTTATCATTATATAACCATTGGGGAGGTTACATACCATAAAGTGGGTACCTGACCCTTCGTTGCATAGCATATGATTATATAACCGTTGGGGAGGTTACAATATAACCGTTGGGAGGTTACAATATAACCCTTGTGGAGGTTCCAATATAACCGTTGGGAGGTTACAATATAACCGTGGGGGAGGTTACAAACTATAAAGTGGGTACCTGACCCTTCATCGTATATGTTATGATAATATAACCGTTGGGGAGGTTACATACTATAAAGTGGGTACCTGACCCTTCCTCGTATAGGTTATGATTATATAACCGTTGGGGAGGTTACATACTATAAAGTGGGTACCTGACCCTTCCTCGTATAGTTTATGATTATATAACCGTTAAGGAGGTTACATACTATAAAGTGGGTGCCTGCCCCTTCATCGTATAGTTTATAATTATATAACCGTTGGGGAGGTTACATACTATAAAGTGGGTACCTGACCGTTCATTGTGTAGGTTAGGCTAATATAACCGTTGGGTGGTTACAATATAACGTTGGGGAGGTTACATACTAAAAAATCGGTACCTTCCCCTTCGTCGTATAGGTTATGATTCTATAACCGTTGGGGAGGTTACATACTATAAAGTGGGTACCTGACCCTCCCTCGTATAGGTTATGATTATATAACCGTTGGGGAGGTTACATACTATAAAATGCGTACCTGCCCCTTCATCGTATAGTTTATGATTATATAACCGTTGGGGAGGTTACATACTATAAAGTGGGTACCTGACCCTTCCTCGTATAGTATATGATTATATATAACCGTTGAGGAGGTCACATAATATGAAGTGGGTACCTGACCGTTCATTGTGTAGGTTAGCCTAATATAACCGTTGGGGAGGTTACATACTATAAAGTGGGTACCTGACCTTTCCTCGTATACGTTATGATTACATAACCGTTGGGGAGGTTACACACTATAAAGTAGGTACCTGATCCTTAATGTTATAGATTATGATTATATAACCGTTGGGGAGGTTACAGACAATAAAGTGGGTACCTGACCTTCGTTTTATAGGTTATGATTATATAACCGTTGGGGAGGTTACAATATAACCGTTGAGGAGGTTACATACTATATAGTGGGTACCTGACCCTTCGTTGTATAGGTTATGATTATATAACCGTTGGGGATGTTACATACTATAAAGTGGGTACCTGACCCTTTGTTGTATAGGTTATGATTATATAACCGTAGGGGAGGTTACACACTATAAAGTAGGAACCTGATCCTTAATGTTATAGTTTATGATTATATAACCGTTGGGGAGGTTACATACTATAAAGTGGGAACCTGACCCTTCGTTGTATAGGTTATGATATTATAACCGTTGGAGAGGTTACATACTATAAAGTGGGTACCTGCCCCTTCATCGTATAGTTTATAATTATATAACCGTTGGGGAGGTTACATACTATAAAGTGGGTACCTGCCCCTTCATCCTATAGATACTGATTATATAACCGTTGGGGAGGTTACATACTATAAAGTGGGTACCTGTCCCATCATCGTATATGTTATGATTATATAACCTTTGGGGAGGTTACATACAATAAAGTGGGTACCTGATCCTTCATCGTATAGTTTATGAATATAAAACCTTTGGGAAGGTTACATACTATAAAGTGGGAACCTGACCCTTCGTTGTATAGGTTATGATATTATAACCGTTGGAGAGGTTTCATACTATAAAGTGGGTACCTGCCCCTTCATCGTATAGTTTATAATTATATAACCGTTGGGGAGGTTACATACTATAAAGTGGGTACCTGCCCCTTCATCCTATAGATACTGATTATATAACCGTTGGGGAGGTTACATACTATAAAGTGGGTACCTGACCCTTCCTCGTATAGTTTATGATTATATAACCGTTGGGGAGGTTAAAGACTATAAAGTGGGTACCTGTTCCTTCGTTGTATAGGTTATGATTATATAACCGTTAAGTGGTTACAATATAACCGTTGGGGAGGTTACATACTATAAATTGGGTACCTACCCCTTGGTATAGGTTATGATTATTTAACCGTTGGAGAGGTTACACACTATAAAGTGGGTACCTGCCCCTTCGTCGTATAGGTTACGATTATATAACCGTTGGGGAGGTTACATACTATAAAGTGGGTACCTGCCCCTTCATCCTATAGATACTGATTATATAACCGTTGGGGAGGTTACATACTATAAAGTGTGTACCTGACCCTTCCTCGTATAGTTTATGATTATATAACCGTTGAGGAGGTTACATACTATAAAGTGGGTACCTGCCCCTTCATCGTATAGTTTATGATTATATAACCGTTGGGGAGGTTACATACTATAAAGTGGTTACCTGTCCCTTCCTCGTATAGTTTAAGACTATATAACCGTTGAGGAGGTTACACACTATAAAGTGGGTACCTGATCCTTAATTTTATAGTTTATGATTATATAACCGTTGGGCAGGTTACATACTATAAAATGGGTACCTCACCCTTCTTCGTATAGTTATGATTATATAACCGTTGGGGAGGTTACATACTATAAAGTGGGTACCTGCCCCTTCATCCTATAGATACTGATTATATAACCGTTGGGGAGGTTACATACTATATAGTGGGTACCTGACCGTTCATTGTGTAGGTTAGCATAATATAACCGTTGGGGAGGTTACATACTATAAAGTGGGTACCTTACCCTTCCTCGTATAGGTTATGATTAAATATCAGTTGGGGAGGTTACACACTATAAAGTGGGCACCTGATCCTTAATTTTATAGTCTATGATTATATAACCGTTGGGGAGGTTACAGACAATAAAGTGGGTACCTGACCCTTCGTTTTATAGGTTATGATTATATAACCGTTAGGGAGGTTACATACTATAAAGTGGGTACCTGCCCCTTCATCCTATAGATACTGATTATATAACCGTTGGGGAGGTTACATACTATAAAGTGTGTACCTGACCCTTCCTCGTATAGTTTATGATTATATAACCGTTGAGGAGGTTACATACTATAAAGTGGGTACCTGCCCCTTCATCGTATAGTTTATGATTATATAACCGTTGGGGAGGTTACATACTATAAAGTGGTTACCTGTCCCTTCCTCGTATAGTTTAAGACTATATAACCGTTGAGGAGGTTACACACTATAAAGTGGGTACCTGATCCTTAATTTTATAGTTTATGATTATATAACCGTTGGGCAGGTTACATACTATAAAATGGGTACCTCACCCTTCTTCGTATAGTTATGATTATATAACCGTTGGGGAGGTTACATACTATAAAGTGGGTACCTGCCCCTTCATCCTATAGATACTGATTATATAACCGTTGGGGAGGTTACATACTATAAAGTGGGTACCTGACCGTTCATTGTGTAGGTTAGCATAATATAACCGTTGGGGAGGTTACATACTATAAAGTGGGTACCTTACCCTTCCTCGTATAGGTTATGATTAAATATCAGTTGGGGAGGTTACACACTATAAAGTGGGCACCTGACCCTTCGTTTTATAGGTTATGATTATATAACCGTTAGGGAGGTTACAATATAACTGATGGGGAGGTTACATACTATAAAGTGGGTACCTGTCCCTTCCTCGTATAGGTTATGATTATATAACCGTTGGGGAGGTTACATACTATAAAGTGGACACCTGATCCTTAATTTTATAGTTTATGATTATATAACCGTTGGGTAGGTTACAATATAACCGTTGAGGAGGTTGCATACTATAAAGTAGGTACCTGACCCTTCATCGTATAGGTTATGATTATATAACCGTTGGGGAGGTTACATACTATAAAGTGGGTACCTGACCCTTCGTTGTATAGGTTATGATTATATAACCGTTGGGGAGGTTACATACTATATAGTGAGTACCTGACCCTTCATTGTAGATGTTATGATTATATAATCGTTGGGGAGGTTACAGACAATAAAGTGGGTACCTGACCCTTCGTTTTATAGGTTATGATTATATAACCGTTAGGGAGGTTACATACTATAAAGTGGGTACCTGCCCCTTCATCCTATAGATACTGATTATATAACCGTTGGGGAGGTTACATACTATAAAGTGGTTACCTGTCCCTTCCTCGTATAGTTTAAGACTATATAACCGTTGAGGAGGTTACACACTATAAAGTAATCTCCCAGGATTCTTTCCACCCACTCATTCACTCTTCTACATAGGGCTATTGATAGAATTTTATACACAGTACTAAGGATGGATATTGGGCGATAGTTGCTACATTCTTGCTTGCTACCTTTTTTATATATTGTTCAGATGACTGATTCTGACCACTCATTGGGCATCTTCTCTTCCATCCTGCAGTCCCATATAACCTGGTTTACTTCTTCCCATAGGTCTTCCCCGGCATACTTTATCATTTCTGATTTGATATTGTCTAGTCCTGGAGATTTTTTATTCTTGAGACCAATTATTATTTTCCTAATTTCTTCCCTACCGGGAGGCAACTCTTCATCTACTTCGTCATCAGTGCTCTCTATCCTATTTCGATCTCTCACATCGATCCTCTCTGTTACATTAAGCTCGTCCGCGAAGAATCTGACCCACCTTTGCAGCTTCAGGTCCATGTCCCCCACTAGGCATCCATTTTCGTCTTTTGTAAACTCTGTCCTCTGGCCGAGTTTTGATTTATTTTAGCCCTTTGTAGAACTTTTTACTTTCCTTTTCTTTGTGATTTTCCTCCAGTTCTTCTATTTTCCTATTCTCCATTTCTCTCTTTTTTTCCTACGTAGGGACTTGGCCATCTTTCGGAACCTTTTGTATTCTTTGACAGAGTTTTTTGTACTTCTCTGGAAAGTTTTTAATCTAGCTTGATTTCTTTTATTTATGGCTTCTTCACATTCATTATCAAACCATTCATTTCTCGATGTTTTTTTCTTCAGTCCCATCACTTTCTGTACAATATCTCTTATTGTTGGTTTTAAGGAATTCCATTTTTCATCTACTTAACAGTTTCTAGGTTCTTCGTTCTTAAAAAGTTTTTCTTCAAATTTCTTTTTTAACTCTTCCCTTGTTCGCTCTTCCGCTACCAACCTTACTTCATCAGCAAGATCCACATGTCTTGCCTTTTCTAATCCACAATGTATTCTCTGCTATATTTTGCTTAGAACCAAGTAATGATCACTGTAACAGCTAGCACCTCGGTGCTTCTGTAGTCCAAAACAGCAGATGAGCCTCGAGTCGATGAGTACGTGATCTATTTGTTTTTTATTCTGCAGAATTAGGATATATCTTGTAGAGTAAGAATTTGTTCATCGTAGGGTCTTTGCATGCTGTTTCTAATAACTTCCCTTTTAATGGTACCACCTAAACCGTCACAAAGTTCTTCCCATGTGATAAAGCAAAAATAAATCCTTTCGGCTAATAAGCCTAAATCATTCTCATGTTGGGACATGTTAAAGAAATATTTGTTAATTTGGTAATGTCTGTTGAAGTAAATCATTAATATGTTTCTGAAATTCATATATTGTACATGTATCATGTTTGAGATGGTCACTTATGATAAAAAGGTTACAATGGGAACGGAAACAGTTACGATTGAAATGGAAAAGTTAATAATAGTTACAATTGACTTGGAAATACTATATACAAATAAAGAAGACCGGACTGGAATTATTAATGGCATCGTTCTGCTTTAAAGAAAATCCTATATACCGACTTTCAGCTCATTTGACACAAAAGGGGCTATTGGCGGTGCTCAAATGTAGCGAGAACAAATATATATATATATATATATATATATATATACCTGACCCTTCGTCGTATATGTTATCATTATATAACCATTGGGGAGGTTACATACCATAAAGTGGGTACCTGACCCTTCGTTGCATAGCATATGATTATATAACCGTTGGGGAGGTTACAATATAACCGTTGGGAGGTTACAATATAACCCTTGTGGAGGTTCCAATATAACCGTTGGGAGGTTACAATATAACCGTGGGGGAGGTTACAAACTATAAAGTGGGTACCTGACCCTTCATCGTATATGTTATGATAATATAACCGTTGGGGAGGTTACATACTATAAAGTGGGTACCTGACCCTTCCTCGTATAGGTTATGATTATATAACCGTTGGGGAGGTTACATACTATAAAGTGGGTACCTGACCCTTCCTCGTATAGTTTATGATTATATAACCGTTAAGGAGGTTACATACTATAAAGTGGGTGCCTGCCCCTTCATCGTATAGTTTATAATTATATAACCGTTGGGGAGGTTACATACTATAAAGTGGGTACCTGACCGTTCATTGTGTAGGTTAGGCTAATATAACCGTTGGGTGGTTACAATATAACGTTGGGGAGGTTACATACTAAAAAATCGGTACCTTCCCCTTCGTCGTATAGGTTATGATTCTATAACCGTTGGGGAGGTTACATACTATAAAGTGGGTACCTGACCCTCCCTCGTATAGGTTATGATTATATAACCGTTGGGGAGGTTACATACCATAAAATGCGTACCTGCCCCTTCATCGTATAGTTTATGATTATATAACCGTTGGGGAGGTTACATACTATAAAGTGGGTACCTGACCCTTCCTCGTATAGTATATGATTATATATAACCGTTGAGGAGGTTACACACTATAAAGTAGGTACCTGATCCTTAATGTTATAGATTATGATTATATAACCGTTGGGGAGGTTACAGACAATAAAGTGGGTACCTGACCTTCGTTTTATAGGTTATGATTATATAACCGTTGGGGAGGTTACAATATAACCGTTGAGGAGGTTACATACTATATAGTGGGTACCTGACCCTTCGTTGTATAGGTTATGATTATATAACCGTTGGGATGTTACATACTATAAAGTGGGTACCTGACCCTTTGTTGTATAGGTTATGATTATATAACCGTAGGGGAGGTTACACACTATAAAGTAGGAACCTGATCCTTAATGTTATAGTTTATGATTATATAACCGTTGGGGAGGTTACATACTATAAAGTGGGTACCTGCCCCTTCATCCTATAGATACTGATTATATAACCGTTGGGGAGGTTACATACTATATAGTGGGTACCTGACCCTTCCTCGTATAGTTTATGATTATATAACCGTTGGGGAGGTTAAAGACTATAAAGTGGGTACCTGTTCCTTCGTTGTATAGGTTATGATTATATAACCGTTAAGTGGTTACAATATAACCGTTGGGGAGGTTACATACTATAAATTGGGTACCTACCCCTTGGTATAGGTTATGATTATTTAACCGTTGGAGAGGTTACACACTATAAAGTGGGTACCTGCCCCTTCGTCGTATAGGTTACGATTATATAACCGTTGGGGAGGTTACATACTATAAAGTGGGTACCTGCCCCTTCATCCTATAGATACTGATTATATAACCGTTGGGGAGGTTACATACTATAAAGTGTGTACCTGACCCTTCCTCGTATAGTTTATGATTATATAACCGTTGAGGAGGTTACATACTATAAAGTGGGTACCTGCCCCTTCATCGTATAGTTTATGATTATATAACCGTTGGGGAGGTTACATACTATAAAGTGGTTACCTGTCCCTTCCTCGTATAGTTTAAGACTATATAACCGTTGAGGAGGTTACACACTATAAAGTGGGTACCTGATCCTTAATTTTATAGTTTATGATTATATAACCGTTGGGCAGGTTACATACTATAAAATGGGTACCTCACCCTTCTTCGTATAGTTATGATTATATAACCGTTGGGGAGGTTACATACTATAAAGTGGGTACCTGCCCCTTCATCCTATAGATACTGATTATATAACCGTTGGGGAGGTTACATACTATATAGTGGGTACCTGACCGTTCATTGTGTAGGTTAGCATAATATAACCGTTGGGGAGGTTACATACTATAAAGTGGGTACCTTACCCTTCCTCGTATAGGTTATGATTAAATATCAGTTGGGGAGGTTACACACTATAAAGTGGGCACCTGATCCTTAATTTTATAGTCTATGATTATATAACCGTTGGGGAGGTTACAGACAATAAAGTGGGTACCCGACCCTTCGTTTTATAGGTTATGATTATATAACCGTTAGGGAGGTTACATACTATAAAGTGGGTACCTGCCCCTTCATCCTATAGATACTGATTATATAACCGTTGGGGAGGTTACATACTATAAAGTGTGTACCTGACCCTTCCTCGTATAGTTTATGATTATATAACCGTTGAGGAGGTTACATACTATAAAGTGGGTACCTGCCCCTTCATCGTATAGTTTATGATTATATAACCGTTGGGGAGGTTACATACTATAAAGTGGTTACCTGTCCCTTCCTCGTATAGTTTAAGACTATATAACCGTTGAGGAGGTTACACACTATAAAGTGGGTACCTGATCCTTAATTTTATAGTTTATGATTATATAACCGTTGGGCAGGTTACATACTATAAAATGGGTACCTCACCCTTCTTCGTATAGTTATGATTATATAACCGTTGGGGAGGTTACATACTATAAAGTGGGTACCTGCCCCTTCATCCTATAGATACTGATTATATAACCGTTGGGGAGGTTACATACTATATAGTGGGTACCTGACCGTTCATTGTGTAGGTTAGCATAATATAACCGTTGGGGAGGTTACATACTATAAAGTGGGTACCTTACCCTTCCTCGTATAGGTTATGATTAAATATCAGTTGGGGAGGTTACACACTATAAAGTGGGCACCTGATCCTTAATTTTATAGTCTATGATTATATAACCGTTGGGGAGGTTACAGACAATAAAGTGGGTACCTGACCCTTCGTTTTATAGGTTATGATTATATAACCGTTAGGGAGGTTACAATATAACTGATGGGGAGGTTACATACTATAAAGTGGGTACCTGTCCCTTCCTCGTATAGGTTATGATTATATAACCGTTGGGGAGGTTACATACTATAAAGTGGACACCTGATCCTTAATTTTATAGTTTATGATTATATAACCGTTGGGTAGGTTACAATATAACCGTTGAGGAGGTTGCATACTATAAAGTAGGTACCTGACCCTTCATCGTATAGGTTATGATTATATAACCGTTGGGGAGGTTACATACTATAAAGTGGGTACCTGACCCTTCGTTGTATAGGTTATGATTATATAACCGTTGGGGAGGTTACATACTATATAGTGAGTACCTGACCCTTCATTGTAGATGTTATGATTATATAATCGTTGGGGAGGTTACAGACAATAAAGTGGGTACCTGACCCTTCGTTTTATAGGTTATGATTATATAACCGTTAGGGAGGTTACATACTATAAAGTGGGTACCTGCCCCTTCATCCTATAGATACTGATTATATAACCGTTGGGGAGGTTACATACTATAAAGTGGTTACCTGTCCCTTCCTCGTATAGTTTAAGACTATATAACCGTTGAGGAGGTTACACACTATAAAGTAATCTCCCAGGATTCTTTCCACCCACTCATTCACTCTTCTACATAGGGCTATTGATAGAATTTTATACACAGTACTAAGGATGGATATTGGGCGATAGTTGCTACATTCTTGCTTGCTACCTTTTTTATATATTGTTCAGATGACTGATTCTGACCACTCATTGGGCATCTTCTCTTCCATCCTGCAGTCCCATATAACCTGGTTTACTTCTTCCCATAGGTCTTCCCCGGCATACTTTATCATTTCTGATTTGATATTGTCTAGTCCTGGAGATTTTTTATTCTTGAGACCAATTATTATTTTCCTAATTTCTTCCCTACCGGGAGGCAACTCTTCATCTACTTCGTCATCAGTGCTCTCTATCCTATTTCGATCTCTCACATCGATCCTCTCTGTTACATTAAGCTCGTCCGCGAAGAATCTGACCCACCTTTGCAGCTTCAGGTCCATGTCCCCCACTAGGCATCCATTTTCGTCTTTTGTAAACTCTGTCCTCTGGCCGAGTTTTGATTTATTTTAGCCCTTTGTAGAACTTTTTACTTTCCTTTTCTTTGTGATTTTCCTCCAGTTCTTCTATTTTCCTATTCTCCATTTCTCTCTTTTTTTCCTACGTAGGGACTTGGCCATCTTTCGGAACCTTTTGTATTCTTTGACAGAGTTTTTTGTACTTCTCTGGAAATTTTTTAATCTAGCTTGATTTCTTTTATTTATGGCTTCTTCACATTCATTATCAAACCATTCATTTCTCGATGTTTTTTTCTTCAGTCCCATCACTTTCTGTACAATATCTCTTATTGTTGGTTTTAAGGAATTCCATTTTTCATCTACTTAACAGTTTCTAGGTTCTTCGTTCTTAAAAAGTTTTTCTTCAAATTTCTTTTTTAACTCTTCCCTTGTTCGCTCTTCCGCTACCAACCTTACTTCATCAGCAAGATCCACATGTCTTGCCTTTTCTAATCCACAATGTATTCTCTGCTATATTTTGCTTAGAACCAAGTAATGATCACTGTAACAGCTAGCACCTCGGTGCTTCTGTAGTCCAAAACAGCAGATGAGCCTCGAGTCGATGAGTACGTGATCTATTTGTTTTTTATTCTGCAGAATTAGGATATATCTTGTAGAGTAAGAATTTGTTCATCGTAGGGTCTTTGCATGCTGTTTCTAATAACTTCCCTTTTAATGGTACCACCTAAACCGTCACAAAGTTCTTCCCATGTGATAAAGCAAAAATAAATCCTTTCGGCTAATAAGCCTAAATCATTCTCATGTTGGGACATGTTAAAGAAATATTTGTTAATTTGGTAATGTCTGTTGAAGTAAATCATTAATATGTTTCTGAAATTCATATATTGTACATGTATCATGTTTGAGATGGTCACTTATGATAAAAAGGTTACAATGGGAACGGAAACAGTTACGATTGAAATGGAAAAGTTAATAATAGTTACAATTGACTTGGAAATACTATATACAAATAAAGAAGACCGGACTGGAATTATTAATGGCATCGTTCTGCTTTAAAGAAAATCCTATATACCGACTTTCAGCTCATTTGACACAAAAGGGGCTATTGGCGGTGCTCAAATGTAGCGAGAACAAATATATATATATATATATATATATATATATACCTGACCCTTCGTCGTATATGTTATCATTATATAACCATTGGGGAGGTTACATACCATAAAGTGGGTACCTGACCCTTCGTTGCATAGCATATGATTATATAACCGTTGGGGAGGTTACAATATAACCGTTGGGAGGTTACAATATAACCCTTGTGGAGGTTCCAATATAACCGTTGGGAGGTTACAATATAACCGTGGGGGAGGTTACAAACTATAAAGTGGGTACCTGACCCTTCATCGTATATGTTATGATAATATAACCGTTGGGGAGGTTACATACTATAAAGTGGGTACCTGACCCTTCCTCGTATAGGTTATGATTATATAACCGTTGGGGAGGTTACATACTATAAAGTGGGTACCTGACCCTTCCTCGTATAGTTTATGATTATATAACCGTTAAGGAGGTTACATACTATAAAGTGGGTGCCTGCCCCTTCATCGTATAGTTTATAATTATATAACCGTTGGGGAGGTTACATACTATAAAGTGGGTACCTGACCGTTCATTGTGTAGGTTAGGCTAATATAACCGTTGGGTGGTTACAATATAACGTTGGGGAGGTTACATACTAAAAAATCGGTACCTTCCCCTTCGTCGTATAGGTTATGATTCTATAACCGTTGGGGAGGTTACATACTATAAAGTGGGTACCTGACCCTCCCTCGTATAGGTTATGATTATATAACCGTTGGGGAGGTTACATACCATAAAATGCGTACCTGCCCCTTCATCGTATAGTTTATGATTATATAACCGTTGGGGAGGTTACATACTATAAAGTGGGTACCTGACCCTTCCTCGTATAGTATATGATTATATATAACCGTTGAGGAGGTTACACACTATAAAGTAGGTACCTGATCCTTAATGTTATAGATTATGATTATATAACCGTTGGGGAGGTTACAGACAATAAAGTGGGTACCTGACCTTCGTTTTATAGGTTATGATTATATAACCGTTGGGGAGGTTACAATATAACCGTTGAGGAGGTTACATACTATATAGTGGGTACCTGACCCTTCGTTGTATAGGTTATGATTATATAACCGTTGGGATGTTACATACTATAAAGTGGGTACCTGACCCTTTGTTGTATAGGTTATGATTATATAACCGTAGGGGAGGTTACACACTATAAAGTAGGAACCTGATCCTTAATGTTATAGTTTATGATTATATAACCGTTGGGGAGGTTACATACTATAAAGTGGGAACCTGACCCTTCGTTGTATAGGTTATGATATTATAACCGTTGGAGAGGTTACATACTATAAAGTGGGTACCTGCCCCTTCATCGTATAGTTTATAATTATATAACCGTTGGGGAGGTTACATACTATAAAGTGGGTACCTGCCCCTTCATCCTATAGATACTGATTATATAACCGTTGGGGAGGTTACATACTATAAAGTGGGTACCTGTCCCATCATCGTATATGTTATGATTATATAACCTTTGGGGAGGTTACATACAATAAAGTGGGTACCTGATCCTTCATCGTATAGTTTATGAATATAAAACCTTTGGGAAGGTTACATACTATAAAGTGGGAACCTGACCCTTCGTTGTATAGGTTATGATATTATAACCGTTGGAGAGGTTACATACTATAAAGTGGGTACCTGCCCCTTCATCGTATAGTTTATAATTATATAACCGTTGGGGAGGTTACATACTATAAAGTGGGTACCTGCCCCTTCATCCTATAGATACTGATTATATAACCGTTGGGGAGGTTACATACTATATAGTGGGTACCTGACCCTTCCTCGTATAGTTTATGATTATATAACCGTTGGGGAGGTTAAAGACTATAAAGTGGGTACCTGTTCCTTCGTTGTATAGGTTATGATTATATAACCGTTAAGTGGTTACAATATAACCGTTGGGGAGGTTACATACTATAAATTGGGTACCTACCCCTTGGTATAGGTTATGATTATTTAACCGTTGGAGAGGTTACACACTATAAAGTGGGTACCTGCCCCTTCGTCGTATAGGTTACGATTATATAACCGTTGGGGAGGTTACATACTATAAAGTGGGTACCTGCCCCTTCATCCTATAGATACTGATTATATAACCGTTGGGGAGGTTACATACTATAAAGTGTGTACCTGACCCTTCCTCGTATAGTTTATGATTATATAACCGTTGAGGAGGTTACATACTATAAAGTGGGTACCTGCCCCTTCATCGTATAGTTTATGATTATATAACCGTTGGGGAGGTTACATACTATAAAGTGGTTACCTGTCCCTTCCTCGTATAGTTTAAGACTATATAACCGTTGAGGAGGTTACACACTATAAAGTGGGTACCTGATCCTTAATTTTATAGTTTATGATTATATAACCGTTGGGCAGGTTACATACTATAAAATGGGTACCTCACCCTTCTTCGTATAGTTATGATTATATAACCGTTGGGGAGGTTACATACTATATAGTGGGTACCTGACCGTTCATTGTGTAGGTTAGCATAATATAACCGTTGGGGAGGTTACATACTATAAAGTGGGTACCTTACCCTTCCTCGTATAGGTTATGATTAAATATCAGTTGGGGAGGTTACACACTATAAAGTGGGCACCTGATCCTTAATTTTATAGTCTATGATTATATAACCGTTGGGGAGGTTACAGACAATAAAGTGGGTACCTGACCCTTCGTTTTATAGGTTATGATTATATAACCGTTAGGGAGGTTACATACTATAAAGTGGGTACCTGCCCCTTCATCCTATAGATACTGATTATATAACCGTTGGGGAGGTTACATACTATAAAGTGTGTACCTGACCCTTCCTCGTATAGTTTATGATTATATAACCGTTGAGGAGGTTACATACTATAAAGTGGGTACCTGCCCCTTCATCGTATAGTTTATGATTATATAACCGTTGGGGAGGTTACATACTATAAAGTGGTTACCTGTCCCTTCCTCGTATAGTTTAAGACTATATAACCGTTGAGGAGGTTACACACTATAAAGTGGGTACCTGATCCTTAATTTTATAGTTTATGATTATATAACCGTTGGGCAGGTTACATACTATAAAATGGGTACCTCACCCTTCTTCGTATAGTTATGATTATATAACCGTTGGGGAGGTTACATACTATAAAGTGGGTACCTGCCCCTTCATCCTATAGATACTGATTATATAACCGTTGGGGAGGTTACATACTATATAGTGGGTACCTGACCGTTCATTGTGTAGGTTAGCATAATATAACCGTTGGGGAGGTTACATACTATAAAGTGGGTACCTTACCCTTCCTCGTATAGGTTATGATTAAATATCAGTTGGGGAGGTTACATACTATAAAGTGGGCACCTGATCCTTAATTTTATAGTCTATGATTATATAACCGTTGGGGAGGTTACAGACAATAAAGTGGGTACCTGACCCTTCGTTTTATAGGTTATGATTATATAACCGTTAGGGAGGTTACAATATAACTGATGGGGAGGTTACATACTATAAAGTGGGTACCTGTCCCTTCCTCGTATAGGTTATGATTATATAACCGTTGGGGAGGTTACATACTATAAAGTGGACACCTGATCCTTAATTTTATAGTTTATGATTATATAACCGTTGGGTAGGTTACAATATAACCGTTGAGGAGGTTGCATACTATAAAGTAGGTACCTGACCCTTCATCGTATAGGTTATGATTATATAACCGTTGGGGAGGTTACATACTATAAAGTGGGTACCTGACCCTTCGTTGTATAGGTTATGATTATATAACCGTTGGGGAGGTTACATACTATATAGTGAGTACCTGACCCTTCATTGTAGATGTTATGATTATATAATCGTTGGGGAGGTTACAGACAATAAAGTGGGTACCTGACCCTTCGTTTTATAGGTTATGATTATATAACCGTTAGGGAGGTTACATACTATAAAGTGGGTACCTGCCCCTTCATCCTATAGATACTGATTATATAACCGTTGGGGAGGTTACATACTATAAAGTGGTTACCTGTCCCTTCCTCGTATAGTTTAAGACTATATAACCGTTGAGGAGGTTACACACTATAATGTGGGTACCTGATCCTTAATTTTATAGTTTATGATTATATAACCGTTGGGCAGGTTACATACTATAAAATGGGTACCTCACCCTTCTTCGTATAGTTATGATTATATAACCGTTGGGGAGGTTACATACTATAAAGTGGGTACCTGCCCCTTCATCCTATAGATACTGATTATATAACCGTTGGGGAGGTTACATACTATATAGTGGGTACCTGACCCTTCCTCGTATAGTTTATGATTATATAACCGTTGGGGAGGTTAAAGACTATAAAGTGGGTACCTGTTCCTTCGTTGTATAGGTTATGATTATATAACCGTTAAGTGGTTACAATATAACCGTTGGGGAGGTTACATACTATAAATTGGGTACCTACCCCTTGGTATAGGTTATGATTATTTAACCGTTGGAGAGGTTACACACTATAAAGTGGGTACCTGCCCCTTCGTCGTATAGGTTACGATTATATAACAGTTGGGGAGGTTACATACTATAAAGTGGGTACCTGCCCCTTCATCCTATAGATACTGATTATATAACCGTTGGGGAGGTTACATACTATAAAGTGTGTACCTGACCCTTCCTCGTATAGTTTATGATTATATAACCGTTGAGGAGGTTACATACTATAAAGTGGGTACCTGCCCCTTCATCGTATAGTTTATGATTATATAACCGTTGGGGAGGTTACATACTATAAAGTGGTTACCTGTCCCTTCCTCGTATAGTTTAAGACTATATAACCGTTGAGGAGGTTACACACTATAAAGTGGGTACCTGATCCTTAATTTTATAGTTTATGATTATATAACCGTTGGGCAGGTTACATACTATAAAATGGGTACCTCACCCTTCTTCGTATAGTTATGATTATATAACCGTTGGGGAGGTTACATACTATAAAGTGGGTACCTGCCCCTTCATCCTATAGATACTGATTATATAACCGTTGGGGAGGTTACATACTATATAGTGGGTACCTGACCGTTCATTGTGTAGGTTAGCATAATATAACCGTTGGGGAGGTTACATACTATAAAGTGGGTACCTTACCCTTCCTCGTATAGGTTATGATTAAATATCAGTTGGGGAGGTTACACACTATAAAGTGGGCACCTGATCCTTAATTTTATAGTCTATGATTATATAACCGTTGGGGAGGTTACAGACAATAAAGTGGGTACCCGACCCTTCGTTTTATAGGTTATGATTATATAACCGTTAGGGAGGTTACATACTATAAAGTGGGTACCTGCCCCTTCATCCTATAGATACTGATTATATAACCGTTGGGGAGGTTACATACTATAAAGTGTGTACCTGACCCTTCCTCGTATAGTTTATGATTATATAACCGTTGAGGAGGTTACATACTATAAAGTGGGTACCTGCCCCTTCATCGTATAGTTTATGATTATATAACCGTTGGGGAGGTTACATACTATAAAGTGGTTACCTGTCCCTTCCTCGTATAGTTTAAGACTATATAACCGTTGAGGAGGTTACACACTATAAAGTGGGTACCTGATCCTTAATTTTATAGTTTATGATTATATAACCGTTGGGCAGGTTACATACTATAAAATGGGTACCTCACCCTTCTTCGTATAGTTATGATTATATAACCGTTGGGGAGGTTACATACTATAAAGTGGGTACCTGCCCCTTCATCCTATAGATACTGATTATATAACCGTTGGGGAGGTTACATACTATATAGTGGGTACCTGACCGTTCATTGTGTAGGTTAGCATAATATAACCGTTGGGGAGGTTACATACTATAAAGTGGGTACCTTACCCTTCCTCGTATAGGTTATGATTAAATATCAGTTGGGGAGGTTACACACTATAAAGTGGGCACCTGATCCTTAATTTTATAGTCTATGATTATATAACCGTTGGGGAGGTTACAGACAATAAAGTGGGTACCTGACCCTTCGTTTTATAGGTTATGATTATATAACCGTTAGGGAGGTTACAATATAACTGATGGGGAGGTTACATACTATAAAGTGGGTACCTGTCCCTTCCTCGTATAGGTTATGATTATATAACCGTTGGGGAGGTTACATACTATAAAGTGGACACCTGATCCTTAATTTTATAGTTTATGATTATATAACCGTTGGGTAGGTTACAATATAACCGTTGAGGAGGTTGCATACTATAAAGTAGGTACCTGACCCTTCATCGTATAGGTTATGATTATATAACCGTTGGGGAGGTTACATACTATAAAGTGGGTACCTGACCCTTCGTTGTATAGGTTATGATTATATAACCGTTGGGGAGGTTACATACTATATAGTGAGTACCTGACCCTTCATTGTAGATGTTATGATTATATAATCGTTGGGGAGGTTACAGACAATAAAGTGGGTACCTGACCCTTCGTTTTATAGGTTATGATTATATAACCGTTAGGGAGGTTACATACTATAAAGTGGGTACCTGCCCCTTCATCCTATAGATACTGATTATATAACCGTTGGGGAGGTTACATACTATAAAGTGGTTACCTGTCCCTTCCTCGTATAGTTTAAGACTATATAACCGTTGAGGAGGTTACACACTATAAAGTAATCTCCCAGGATTCTTTCCACCCACTCATTCACTCTTCTACATAGGGCTATTGATAGAATTTTATACACAGTACTAAGGATGGATATTGGGCGATAGTTGCTACATTCTTGCTTGCTACCTTTTTTATATATTGTTCAGATGACTGATTCTGACCACTCATTGGGCATCTTCTCTTCCATCCTGCAGTCCCATATAACCTGGTTTACTTCTTCCCATAGGTCTTCCCCGGCATACTTTATCATTTCTGATTTGATATTGTCTAGTCCTGGAGATTTTTTATTCTTGAGACCAATTATTATTTTCCTAATTTCTTCCCTACCGGGAGGCAACTCTTCATCTACTTCGTCATCAGTGCTCTCTATCCTATTTCGATCTCTCACATCGATCCTCTCTGTTACATTAAGCTCGTCCGCGAAGAATCTGACCCACCTTTGCAGCTTCAGGTCCATGTCCCCCACTAGGCATCCATTTTCGTCTTTTGTAAACTCTGTCCTCTGGCCGAGTTTTGATTTATTTTAGCCCTTTGTAGAACTTTTTACTTTCCTTTTCTTTGTGATTTTCCTCCAGTTCTTCTATTTTCCTATTCTCCATTTCTCTCTTTTTTTCCTACGTAGGGACTTGGCCATCTTTCGGAACCTTTTGTATTCTTTGACAGAGTTTTTTGTACTTCTCTGGAAATTTTTTAATCTAGCTTGATTTCTTTTATTTATGGCTTCTTCACATTCATTATCAAACCATTCATTTCTCGATGTTTTTTTCTTCAGTCCCATCACTTTCTGTACAATATCTCTTATTGTTGGTTTTAAGGAATTCCATTTTTCATCTACTTAACAGTTTCTAGGTTCTTCGTTCTTAAAAAGTTTTTCTTCAAATTTCTTTTTTAACTCTTCCCTTGTTCGCTCTTCCGCTACCAACCTTACTTCATCAGCAAGATCCACATGTCTTGCCTTTTCTAATCCACAATGTATTCTCTGCTATATTTTGCTTAGAACCAAGTAATGATCACTGTAACAGCTAGCACCTCGGTGCTTCTGTAGTCCAAAACAGCAGATGAGCCTCGAGTCGATGAGTACGTGATCTATTTGTTTTTTATTCTGCAGAATTAGGATATATCTTGTAGAGTAAGAATTTGTTCATCGTAGGGTCTTTGCATGCTGTTTCTAATAACTTCCCTTTTAATGGTACCACCTAAACCGTCACAAAGTTCTTCCCATGTGATAAAGCAAAAATAAATCCTTTCGGCTAATAAGCCTAAATCATTCTCATGTTGGGACATGTTAAAGAAATATTTGTTAATTTGGTAATGTCTGTTGAAGTAAATCATTAATATGTTTCTGAAATTCATATATTGTACATGTATCATGTTTGAGATGGTCACTTATGATAAAAAGGTTACAATGGGAACGGAAACAGTTACGATTGAAATGGAAAAGTTAATAATAGTTACAATTGACTTGGAAATACTATATACAAATAAAGAAGACCGGACTGGAATTATTAATGGCATCGTTCTGCTTTAAAGAAAATCCTATATACCGACTTTCAGCTCATTTGACACAAAAGGGGCTATTGGCGGTGCTCAAATGTAGCGAGAACAAATATATATATATATATATATATATATATATATATATATATATATATACCTGACCCTTCGTCGTATATGTTATCATTATATAACCATTGGGGAGGTTACATACCATAAAGTGGGTACCTGACCCTTCGTTGCATAGCATATGATTATATAACCGTTGGGGAGGTTACAATATAACCGTTGGGAGGTTACAATATAACCCTTGTGGAGGTTCCAATATAACCGTTGGGAGGTTACAATATAACCGTGGGGGAGGTTACAAACTATAAAGTGGGTACCTGACCCTTCATCGTATATGTTATGATAATATAACCGTTGGGGAGGTTACATACTATAAAGTGGGTACCTGACCCTTCCTCGTATAGGTTATGATTATATAACCGTTGGGGAGGTTACATACTATAAAGTGGGTACCTGACCCTTCCTCGTATAGTTTATGATTATATAACCGTTAAGGAGGTTACATACTATAAAGTGGGTGCCTGCCCCTTCATCGTATAGTTTATAATTATATAACCGTTGGGGAGGTTACATACTATAAAGTGGGTACCTGACCGTTCATTGTGTAGGTTAGGCTAATATAACCGTTGGGTGGTTACAATATAACGTTGGGGAGGTTACATACTAAAAAATCGGTACCTTCCCCTTCGTCGTATAGGTTATGATTCTATAACCGTTGGGGAGGTTACATACTATAAAGTGGGTACCTGACCCTCCCTCGTATAGGTTATGATTATATAACCGTTGGGGAGGTTACATACCATAAAATGCGTACCTGCCCCTTCATCGTATAGTTTATGATTATATAACCGTTGGGGAGGTTACATACTATAAAGTGGGTACCTGACCCTTCCTCGTATAGTATATGATTATATATAACCGTTGAGGAGGTCACATAATATGAAGTGGGTACCTGACCGTTCATTGTGTAGGTTAGCCTAATATAACCGTTGGGGAGGTTACATACTATAAAGTGGGTACCTGACCTTTCCTCGTATACGTTATGATTACATAACCGTTGGGGAGGTTACACACTATAAAGTAGGTACCTGATCCTTAATGTTATAGATTATGATTATATAACCGTTGGGGAGGTTACAGACAATAAAGTGGGTACCTGACCTTCGTTTTATAGGTTATGATTATATAACCGTTGGGGAGGTTACAATATAACCGTTGAGGAGGTTACATACTATATAGTGGGTACCTGACCCTTCGTTGTATAGGTTATGATTATATAACCGTTGGGGATGTTACATACTATAAAGTGGGTACCTGACCCTTTGTTGTATAGGTTATGATTATATAACCGTAGGGGAGGTTACACACTATAAAGTAGGAACCTGATCCTTAATGTTATAGTTTATGATTATATAACCGTTGGGGAGGTTACATACTATAAAGTGGGAACCTGACCCTTCGTTGTATAGGTTATGATATTATAACCGTTGGAGAGGTTACATACTATAAAGTGGGTACCTGCCCCTTCATCGTATAGTTTATAATTATATAACCGTTGGGGAGGTTACATACTATAAAGTGGGTACCTGCCCCTTCATCCTATAGATACTGATTATATAACCGTTGGGGAGGTTACATACTATAAAGTGGGTACCTGTCCCATCATCGTATATGTTATGATTATATAACCTTTGGGGAGGTTACATACAATAAAGTGGGTACCTGATCCTTCATCGTATAGTTTATGAATATAAAACCTTTGGGAAGGTTACATACTATAAAGTGGGAACCTGACCCTTCGTTGTATAGGTTATGATATTATAACCGTTGGAGAGGTTACATACTATAAAGTGGGTACCTGCCCCTTCATCGTATAGTTTATAATTATATAACCGTTGGGGAGGTTACATACTATAAAGTGGGTACCTGCCCCTTCATCCTATAGATACTGATTATATAACCGTTGGGGAGGTTACATACTATAAAGTGGGTACCTGACCCTTCCTCGTATAGTTTATGATTATATAACCGTTGGGGAGGTTAAAGACTATAAAGTGGGTACCTGTTCCTTCGTTGTATAGGTTATGATTATATAACCGTTAAGTGGTTACAATATAACCGTTGGGGAGGTTACATACTATAAATTGGGTACCTACCCCTTGGTATAGGTTATGATTATTTAACCGTTGGAGAGGTTACACACTATAAAGTGGGTACCTGCCCCTTCGTCGTATAGGTTACGATTATATAACCGTTGGGGAGGTTACATACTATAAAGTGGGTACCTGCCCCTTCATCCTATAGATACTGATTATATAACCGTTGGGGAGGTTACATACTATAAAGTGTGTACCTGACCCTTCCTCGTATAGTTTATGATTATATAACCGTTGAGGAGGTTACATACTATAAAGTGGGTACCTGCCCCTTCATCGTATAGTTTATGATTATATAACCGTTGGGGAGGTTACATACTATAAAGTGGTTACCTGTCCCTTCCTCGTATAGTTTAAGACTATATAACCGTTGAGGAGGTTACACACTATAAAGTGGGTACCTGATCCTTAATTTTATAGTTTATGATTATATAACCGTTGGGCAGGTTACATACTATAAAATGGGTACCTCACCCTTCTTCGTATAGTTATGATTATATAACCGTTGGGGAGGTTACATACTATAAAGTGGGTACCTGCCCCTTCATCCTATAGATACTGATTATATAACCGTTGGGGAGGTTACATACTATATAGTGGGTACCTGACCGTTCATTGTGTAGGTTAGCATAATATAACCGTTGGGGAGGTTACATACTATAAAGTGGGTACCTTACCCTTCCTCGTATAGGTTATGATTAAATATCAGTTGGGGAGGTTACACACTATAAACTGGGCACCTGATCCTTAATTTTATAGTCTATGATTATATAACCGTTGGGGAGGTTACAGACAATAAAGTGGGTACCTGACCCTCCGTTTTATAGGTTATGATTATATAACCGTTAGGGAGGTTACATACTATAAAGTGGGTACCTGCCCCTTCATCCTATAGATACTGATTATATAACCGTTTGGGAGGTTACATACTATAAAGTGTGTACCTGACCCTTCCTCGTATAGTTTATGATTATATAACCGTTGAGGAGGTTACATACTATAAAGTGGGTACCTGCCCCTTCATCGTATAGTTTAAGACTATATAACCGTTGAGGAGGTTACACACTATAAAGTGGGTACCTGATCTTTAATTTTATAGTTTATGATTATATAACCGTTGGGCAGGTTACATACTATAAAATGGGTACCTCACCCTTCTTCGTATAGTTATGATTATATAACCGTTGGGGAGGTTACATACTATAAAGTGGGTACCTGCCCCTTCATCCTATAGATACTGATTATATAACCGTTGGGGAGGTTACATACTATATAGTGGGTACCTGACCGTTCATTGTGTAGGTTAGCATAATATAACCGTTGGGGAGGTTACATACTATAAAGTGGGTACCTTACCCTTCCTCGTATAGGTTATGATTAAATATCAGTTGGGGAGGTTACACACTATAAAGTGGGCACCTGATCCTTAATTTTATAGTCTATGATTATATAACCGTTGGGGAGGTTACAGACAATAAAGTGGGTACCTGACCCTTCGTTTTATAGGTTATGATTATATAACCGTTAGGGAGGTTACAATATAACTGATGGGGAGGTTACATACTATAAAGTGGGTACCTGTCCCTTCCTCGTATAGGTTATGATTATATAACCGTTGGGGAGGTTACATACTATAAAGTGGACACCTGATCCTTAATTTTATAGTTTATGATTATATAACCGTTGGGTAGGTTACAATATAACCGTTGAGGAGGTTGCATACTATAAAGTAGGTACCTGACCCTTCATCGTATAGGTTATGATTATATAACCGTTGGGGAGGTTACATACCATAAAGTGGGTACCTGACCCTTCGTTGTATAGGTTATGATTATATAACCGTTGGGGAGGTTACATACTATATAGTGAGTACCTGACCCTTCATTGTAGATGTTATGATTATATAATCGTTGGGGAGGTTACAGACAATAAAGTGGGTACCTGACCCTTCGTTTTATAGGTTATGATTATATAACCGTTAGGGAGGTTACATACTATAAAGTGGGTACCTGCCCCTTCATCCTATAGATACTGATTATATAACCGTTGGGGAGGTTACATACTATAAAGTGGTTACCTGTCCCTTCCTCGTATAGTTTAAGACTATATAACCGTTGAGGAGGTTACACACTATAAAGTGGGTACCTGATCCTTAATTTTATAGTTTATGATTATATAACCGTTGGGCAGGTTACATACTATAAAATGGGTACCTCACCCTTCTTCGTATAGTTATGATTATATAACCGTTGGGGAGGTTACATACTATAAAGTGGGTACCTGCCCCTTCATCCTATAGATACTGATTATATAACCGTTGGGGAGGTTACATACTATATAGTGGGTACCTGACCGTTCATTGTGTAGGTTAGCATAATATAACCGTTGGGGAGGTTACATACTATAAAGTGGGTACCTTACCCTTCCTCGTATAGGTTATGATTAAATATCAGTTGGGGAGGTTACACACTATAAAGTGGGCACCTGATCCTTAATTTTATAGTCTATGATTATATAACCGTTGGGGAGGTTACAGACAATAAAGTGGGTACCTGACCCTTCGTTTTATAGGTTATGATTATATAACCGTTAGGGAGGTTACAATATAACTGATGGGGAGGTTACATACTATAAAGTGGGTACCTGACCTTCGTTTTATAGGTTATGATTATATAACCGTTGGGGAGGTTACAATATAACCGTTGAGGAGGTTACATACTATATAGTGGGTACCTGACCCTTCGTTGTATAGGTTATGATTATATAACCGTTGGGGATGTTACATACTATAAAGTGGGTACCTGACCCTTTGTTGTATAGGTTATGATTATATAACCGTAGGGGAGGTTACACACTATAAAGTAGGAACCTGATCCTTAATGTTATAGTTTATGATTATATAACCGTTGGGGAGGTTACATACTATAAAGTGGGAACCTGACCCTTCGTTGTATAGGTTATGATATTATAACCGTTGGAGAGGTTACATACTATAAAGTGGGTACCTGCCCCTTCATCGTATAGTTTATAATTATATAACCGTTGGGGAGGTTACATACTATAAAGTGGGTACCTGCCCCTTCATCC
The DNA here is from genome assembly GCA_948150685.1 of Rhaphigaster nebulosa. Classification (NCBI taxonomy): domain Eukaryota; kingdom Metazoa; phylum Arthropoda; class Insecta; order Hemiptera; family Pentatomidae; genus Rhaphigaster; species Rhaphigaster nebulosa. The sequence goes on along the minus strand of OX411307.1, from coordinate 184,900,724 downwards.
TATAGATACTGATTATATAACCGTTGGGGAGGTTACATACTATAAAGTGGGTACCTGTCCCATCATCGTATATGTTATGATTATATAACCTTTGGGGAGGTTACATACAATAAAGTGGGTACCTGATCCTTCATCGTATAGTTTATGAATATAAAACCTTTGGGAAGGTTACATACTATAAAGTGGGAACCTGACCCTTCGTTGTATAGGTTATGATATTATAACCGTTGGAGAGGTTACATACTATAAAGTGGGTACCTGCCCCTTCATCGTATAGTTTATAATTATATAACCGTTGGGGAGGTTACATACTATAAAGTGGGTACCTGCCCCTTCATCCTATAGATACTGATTATATAACCGTTGGGGAGGTTACATACTATAAAGTGGGTACCTGACCCTTCCTCGTATAGTTTATGATTATATAACCGTTGGGGAGGTTAAAGACTATAAAGTGGGTACCTGTTCCTTCGTTGTATAGGTTATGATTATATAACCGTTAAGTGGTTACAATATAACCGTTGGGGAGGTTACATACTATAAATTGGGTACCTACCCCTTGGTATAGGTTATGATTATTTAACCGTTGGAGAGGTTACACACTATAAAGTGGGTACCTGCCCCTTCGTCGTATAGGTTACGATTATATAACCGTTGGGGAGGTTACATACTATAAAGTGGGTACCTGCCCCTTCATCCTATAGATACTGATTATATAACCGTTGGGGAGGTTACATACTATAAAGTGTGTACCTGACCCTTCCTCGTATAGTTTATGATTATATAACCGTTGAGGAGGTTACATACTATAAAGTGGGTACCTGCCCCTTCATCGTATAGTTTATGATTATATAACCGTTGGGGAGGTTACATACTATAAAGTGGTTACCTGTCCCTTCCTCGTATAGTTTAAGACTATATAACCGTTGAGGAGGTTACACACTATAAAGTGGGTACCTGATCCTTAATTTTATAGTTTATGATTATATAACCGTTGGGCAGGTTACATACTATAAAATGGGTACCTCACCCTTCTTCGTATAGTTATGATTATATAACCGTTGGGGAGGTTACATACTATAAAGTGGGTACCTGCCCCTTCATCCTATAGATACTGATTATATAACCGTTGGGGAGGTTACATACTATATAGTGGGTACCTGACCGTTCATTGTGTAGGTTAGCATAATATAACCGTTGGGGAGGTTACATACTATAAAGTGGGTACCTTACCCTTCCTCGTATAGGTTATGATTAAATATCAGTTGGGGAGGTTACACACTATAAACTGGGCACCTGATCCTTAATTTTATAGTCTATGATTATATAACCGTTGGGGAGGTTACAGACAATAAAGTGGGTACCTGACCCTCCGTTTTATAGGTTATGATTATATAACCGTTAGGGAGGTTACATACTATAAAGTGGGTACCTGCCCCTTCATCCTATAGATACTGATTATATAACCGTTTGGGAGGTTACATACTATAAAGTGTGTACCTGACCCTTCCTCGTATAGTTTATGATTATATAACCGTTGAGGAGGTTACATACTATAAAGTGGGTACCTGCCCCTTCATCGTATAGTTTAAGACTATATAACCGTTGAGGAGGTTACACACTATAAAGTGGGTACCTGATCTTTAATTTTATAGTTTATGATTATATAACCGTTGGGCAGGTTACATACTATAAAATGGGTACCTCACCCTTCTTCGTATAGTTATGATTATATAACCGTTGGGGAGGTTACATACTATAAAGTGGGTACCTGCCCCTTCATCCTATAGATACTGATTATATAACCGTTGGGGAGGTTACATACTATATAGTGGGTACCTGACCGTTCATTGTGTAGGTTAGCATAATATAACCGTTGGGGAGGTTACATACTATAAAGTGGGTACCTTACCCTTCCTCGTATAGGTTATGATTAAATATCAGTTGGGGAGGTTACACACTATAAAGTGGGCACCTGATCCTTAATTTTATAGTCTATGATTATATAACCGTTGGGGAGGTTACAGACAATAAAGTGGGTACCTGACCCTTCGTTTTATAGGTTATGATTATATAACCGTTAGGGAGGTTACAATATAACTGATGGGGAGGTTACATACTATAAAGTGGGTACCTGTCCCTTCCTCGTATAGGTTATGATTATATAACCGTTGGGGAGGTTACATACTATAAAGTGGACACCTGATCCTTAATTTTATAGTTTATGATTATATAACCGTTGGGTAGGTTACAATATAACCGTTGAGGAGGTTGCATACTATAAAGTAGGTACCTGACCCTTCATCGTATAGGTTATGATTATATAACCGTTGGGGAGGTTACATACCATAAAGTGGGTACCTGACCCTTCGTTGTATAGGTTATGATTATATAACCGTTGGGGAGGTTACATACTATATAGTGAGTACCTGACCCTTCATTGTAGATGTTATGATTATATAATCGTTGGGGAGGTTACAGACAATAAAGTGGGTACCTGACCCTTCGTTTTATAGGTTATGATTATATAACCGTTAGGGAGGTTACATACTATAAAGTGGGTACCTGCCCCTTCATCCTATAGATACTGATTATATAACCGTTGGGGAGGTTACATACTATAAAGTGGTTACCTGTCCCTTCCTCGTATAGTTTAAGACTATATAACCGTTGAGGAGGTTACACACTATAAAGTGGGTACCTGATCCTTAATTTTATAGTTTATGATTATATAACCGTTGGGCAGGTTACATACTATAAAATGGGTACCTCACCCTTCTTCGTATAGTTATGATTATATAACCGTTGGGGAGGTTACATACTATAAAGTGGGTACCTGCCCCTTCATCCTATAGATACTGATTATATAACCGTTGGGGAGGTTACATACTATATAGTGGGTACCTGACCGTTCATTGTGTTGGTTAGCATAATATAACCGTTGGGGAGGTTACATACTATAAAGTGGGTACCTTACCCTTCCTCGTATAGGTTATGATTAAATATCAGTTGGGGAGGTTACACACTATAAAGTGGGCACCTGATCCTTAATTTTATAGTCTATGATTATATAACCGTTGGGGAGGTTACAGACAATAAAGTGGGTACCTGACCCTTCGTTTTATAGGTTATGATTATATAACCGTTAGGGAGGTTACAATATAACTGATGGGGAGGTTACATACTATAAAGTGGGTACCTGTCCCTTCCTCGTATAGGTTATGATTATATAACCGTTGGGGAGGTTACATACTATAAAGTGGACACCTGATCCTTAATTTTATAGTTTATGATTATATAACCGTTGGGTAGGTTACAATATAACCGTTGAGGAGGTTGCATACTATAAAGTGGGTACCTGACCCTTCATCGTATAGGTTATGATTATATAACCGTTGGGGAGGTTACATACTATAAAGTGGGTACCTGACCCTTCGTTGTATAGGTTATGATTATATAACCGTTGGGGAGGTTACATACTATATAGTGAGTACCTGACCCTTCATTGTAGATGTTATGATTATATAATCGTTGGGGAGGTTACATACTATAAAGTGGGTACCTGATCCTTAATTTTATAGTTTATGATTATATAACCGTTGGGTAGGTTACAATATAACCGTTGAGGAGGTTGCGTACTATAAAGTGGGTACCTGACCCTTCATCGTATAGGTTATGATTATATAACCGTTGGGGAGGTTACATACTATAAAGTGGGTACCTGACCCTTCGTTGTATAGGTTATGATTATATAACCGTTGGGGAGGTTACATACTATATAGTGAGTACCTGACCCTTCATTGTAGATGTTATGATTATATAATCGTTGGGGAGGTTACATACTATAAAGTGGGTACCTGATCCTTAATTTTATAGTTTATGATTATATAACCGTTGGGGAGTTTACAATGTAACCGTTGGGGAGGTTACATACTATAAAGTGGGTACCTGACCCTTCATCGAATAGTTTATGATTATATAACCGTTGGGGAGGTTACATACTATAAAGTGGGTACCTGTCCCATCATCGTATATGTTATGATTATATAACCTTTGGGGAGGTTACATACAATAAAGTGGGTACCTGATCCTTCATCGTATAGTTTATGAATATAAAACCTTTGGGAAGGTTACATACTATAAAGTGGGAACCTGACCCTTCGTTGTATAGGTTATGATTGTATAATCGTTGGAGAGGTTTCATACTATAAAGTGGGTACCTGACCCTCCCTCGTATAGGTTATGATTATATAACCGTTGGGGAGGTTACATACTATAAAGTGGGTACCTGCCCCTTCATCGTATTGTTTATGATTATATATCCGTTGGGGAGGTTACATAATATGAAGTGGGTACCTGACCGTTCATTGTGTAGGTTAGGCTAATATAACCATTGGGAAGGTTACATACTATAAAGTGGGTACCTGACCTTTCCTCGTATAGGTTATGATTACATAACCGTTGGGGAGGTTACACACTATAAAGTAGGTACCTGATCCTTAATGTTATAGTTTATGATTATATAACCGTTGGGGAGGTTACAAACTATAAAGTGGGTACCTGACCCTTCGTTTTATAGGTTATGATTATATAACCGTTGGGGAGGTTACAATATAACCGTTGGGGAGGTTACAATATAACCGTTGGGGAGGTTACATACTATAAACTGGGTACCTGACCCTTCATCGTATAGGTTATGATTATATAACCGTTGGGGAGGTTACATACTATAAACTGGGTACCTGACCTTTCATTGTATATGTTATGATTATATAAACGTTGGGGAGGTTACAATATAACCGTGGGGGAGGTTACATACTATAAAGTGGGTACCTGACCTTATATCATATTTGTTATGATTGTATAACCGTTGGGGAGGTTACATACTATAAAGTGGGTACCTGACCCTTCATTGTAGATGTTATGATTATATAATTGTTAAGGAGCTTACATACTATAAAGTGGGTACCTGATCCTTAATTTTATAGTTTATGATTATATTACCGTTGGGGAGTTTACAATATAACCGTTGGGGAGGTTACATACTCTAAAGTGGGTCCTTTCCCTTCATCTTATATGTTATGATTATATAACCTTTGGGAAGTTTACATACTATAAAGTGGGTACCTGATCCTTCAACGTATAGTTTATGATAATAAAACCATTGGGGAGGTTACACACTATAAAGTGGGTTCCTGATCCTTCGTTGTATAGGTTATGATTATATAACCGTTGGGTGGTTACAATATAACGTTGGGGAGGTTACATACTATAAAATGGGTACCTGACCCTTCCTCGTATAGTATATGATTATATATAACCGTTGAGGAGGTCACATAATATGAAGTGGGTACCTGACCGTTCATTGTGTAGGTTAGGCTAATATAACCGTTGAGGAGGTTACATACTATAAAGTGGGTACCTGACCTTTCCTCGTATAGGTTATGATTGTATAACCGTTGGGGAGGTTACATACTATAAAGTGGGTACCTGACCCTTCCTCGTATAGTATATGATTATATATAACCGTTGAGGAGGTCACATAATATGAAGTGGGTACCTGATCCTTAATTTTATAGTTTATGATTATATAACCGTTGGGCAGGTTACATACTATAAAATGGGTACCTCACCCTTCTTCGTATAGTTATGATTATATAACCGTTGGGGAGGTTACATACTATAAAGTGGGTACCTGACCGTTCATTGTGTAGGTTAGCATAATATAACGGTTGGGGAGGTTACATACTATAAAGTGGGTACCTTACCCTTCCTCGTATAGTTTAAGACTATATAACCGTTGAGGAGGTTACACACTATAAAGTGGGTACCTGATCCTTAATTTTATAGTTTATGATTATATAACCGTCTGGCAGGTTACATACTATAAAATGGGTACCTCACCCTTCTTCGTATAGTTATGATTATATAACCGTTGGGGAGGTTACATACTATAAAGTGGGTACCTGCCCCTTCATCCTATAGATACTGATTATTAACCGTTGGGGAGGTTACATACTATAAAGTGGGTACCTGACCGTTCATTGTGTAGGTTAGCATAATATAACCGTTGGGGAGGTTACATACTATAAAGTGGGTACCTGACCGTTCATTGTGTAGGTTAGCATAATATAACGGTTGGGGAGGTTACCTACTATAAAGTGGGTACCTTACCCTTCCTCGTATAGGTTATGATTAAATATCAGTTGGGGAGGTTACACACTATAAAGTGGGCACCTGATCCTTAATTTTATAGTTTATGATTATATAACCGTTGGGGAGGTTACAGACAATAATGTGGGTACCTGACCCTTCGTTTTATAGGTTATGATTATATAACCGTTAGGGAGGTTGCAATATAACTGATGGGGAGGTTACATACTATAAAGTGGGTACCTGTCCCTTCCTCGTATAGGTTATGATTATATAACCGTTGGGGAGGTTACACACTATATAGTGGGACCTGACCCTTCGTTGTATAGCTTATAATTATATAACCGTTGGGAAGGTTACATACTATAAAGTGGGTACCTGACCTTTCATTGTATATGTTATGATTATATAAACGTTGGGGAGGTTACATACTATAAAGTGGGTACCTGACCCTTCGTTGTATAGGTTATGATTATATAACCGTTGGGGAGGTTACATTATAACCGTGGGGGAGGTTACATACTATAAAGTGGGTACCTGACCTTATATCATATTTGTTATGATTGTATAACCGTTGGGGAGGTTACATACTATATAGTGAGTACCTGACACTTCATTGTAGATGTTATGATTATATAATTGTTACGGAGCTTACATACTATAAAGTGGGTACCTGATCCTTAATTTTATAGTTAATGATTATATAACCGTTGGGGAGTTTACAATATAACCGTTGGGGAGGTTACATACTATAAAGTGGGTACCTGACCCTTCATCGAATAGTTAATGATTATATAACCGTTGGGAAGGTTACATACTATAAAGTGGGTACCTGTCCCATCATCGTATATGTTATGATTATATAACCTTTGGGGAGGTTACATACTATAAAGTGGGAACCTGACCCTTCGTAGTATAGGTTATGATTATATAACCGTTGGGTGGTTACAATATAACGTTGGGGAGGTTACATACTATAAATTGGGTACCTGCCCCTTGGTCGTATAGGTTATGATTATTTGACCGTTGGAGAGGTTACATACTCTAAAGTGGGCACCTGTCCCTTCATCTTATATGTTATGATTATATAACCTTTGGGAAGTTTACATACTATAAAGTGGGTACCTGATCCATCAACGTATAGTTCATGATAATAAAACCATTGGGGAGGTTACATACTATAAAGTGGGAACCTGACCCTTCCTCGTATAGTTTAAGACTATATAACCGTTGAGGAGGTTACACACTATAAAGTGGGTACCTGATCCTTAATTTTATAGTTTATGATTATATAACCGTCTGGCAGGTTACATACTATAAAATGGGTACCTCACCCTTCTTCGTATAGTTATGATTATATAACCGTTGGGGAGGTTACATACTATAAAGTGGGTACCTGCCCCTTCATCCTATAGATACTGATTATATAACCGTTGGGGAGGTTACATACTATAAAGTGGGTACCTGACCGTTCATTGTGTAGGTTAGCATAATATAACCGTTGGGGAGGTTACATACTATAAAGTGGGTACCTGACCGTTCATTGTGTAGGTTAGCATAATATAACGGTTTGGGAGGTTACATACTATAAAGTGGGTACCTTACCCTTCCTCGTATAGGTTATGATTAAATATCAGTTGGGGAGGTTACACACTATAAAGTGGGCACCTGATCCTTAATTTTATAGTTTATGATTATATAACCGTTGGGGAGGTTACAGACAATAAAGTGGGTACCTGACCCTTCGTTTTATAGGTTATGATTATATAACCGTTAGGGAGGTTACAATATAACTGATGGGGAGGTTACATACTATAAAGTGGGTACCTGTCCCTTCCTCGTATAGGTTATGATTATATAACCGTTGGGGAGGTTACACACTATATAGTGGGACCTGACCCTTCGTTGTATAGCTTATAATTATATAACCGTTGGGAATGTTACATACTATAAAGTGGGTACCTGACCTTTCATTGTATATGTTATGATTATATAAACGTTGGGGAGGTTACATACTATAAAGTGGGTACCTGATCCTTCAACGTATAGTTTATGATAATAAAACCATTGGGGAGGTTACATACTATAAAGTGGGAACCTGACCCTTCCTCGTGTAGTTTAAGATTCTATAACCGTAGAGGAGGTTACACACTATAAAGTGGGTACCTGATCCTTCGTTGTATAGGTTATGATTATATAACCGTTGTGTGGTTACAATATAACGTTGGGGAGGTTACATACTATAAATTGGGTACCTACCCCTTGGTATATGTTATGATTATATAACCTTTGGGGAGGTTACATACAATATAGTGGGTACCTGATCCTTCATCGTATAGTTTATGAATAAAATACCTTTGGGAAGGTTACATACTATAAAGAGGGAACCTGACCCTTCGTTGTATAGGTTATGATTATATAACCGTTGGGTGGTTACAATATAACGTTGGGGAGGTTACATACTATAAATTGGGTACCTACCCCTTGGTATAGGTTATGATTATTTAACCGTTGGAGAGGTTACACACTATAAAGTGGGTACCTGCCCCTTCGTCGTATAGGTTACGATTATATAACCGTTGGGGAGGTTACATACTATAAAGTGGGTACCTGCCCCTTCATCCTATAGATACTGATTATATAACCGTTGGGGAGGTTACATACTATAAAGTGTGTACCTGACCCTTCCTCGTATTGTTTATGATTATATAACCGTTGAGGAGGTTACATACTATAAAGTGGTTACCTGCCCCTTCATCGTATAGTTTATGATTATATAACCGTTGGGGAGGTTACATACTATAAAGTGGTTACCTGTCCCTTCCTCGTATAGTTTAAGACTATATAACCGTTGAGGAGGTTACACACTATAAAGTGGGTACCTGATCCTTAATTTTATAGTTTATGATTATATAACCGTCTGGCAGGTTACATACTATAAAATGGGTACCTCACCCTTCTTCGTATAGTTATGATTATATAACCGTTGGGGAGGTTACATACTATAAAGTGGGTACCTGCCCCTTCATCCTATAGATACTGATTATATAACCGTTGGGGAGGTTACATACTATAAAGTGGGTACCTGACCGTTCATTGTGTAGGTTAGCATAATATAACCGTTGGGGAGGTTACATACTATAAAGTGGGTACCTGACCGTTCATTGTGTAGGATAGCATAATATAACGGTTGGGGAGGTTACATACTATAAAGTGGGTACCTTACCCTTCCTCGTATAGGTTATGATTAAATATCAGTTGGGGAGGTTACACACTATAAAGTGGGCACCTGATCCTTAATTTTATAGTTTATGATTATATAACCGTTGGGGAGGTTACAGACAATAAAGTGGGTACCTGACCCTTCGTTTTATAGGTTATGATTATATAACCGTTAGGGAGGTTACAATATAACTGATGGGGAGGTTACATACTATAAAGTGGGTACCTGTCCCTTCCTCGTATAGGTTATGATTATATAACCGTTGGGGAGGTTACACACTATATAGTGGGACCTGACCCTTCGTTGTATAGCTTATAATTATATAACCGTTGGGAAGGTTACATACTATAAAGTGGGTACCTGACCTTTCATTGTATATGTTATGATTATATAAACGTTGGGGAGGTTACATACTATAAAGTGGGTACCTGACCCTTCGTTGTATAGGTTATGATTATATAACCGTTGGGGAGGTTACATTATAACCGTGGGGGAGGTTACATACTATAAAGTGGGTACCTGACCTTATATCATATTTGTTATGATTGTATAACCGTTGGGGAGGTTACATACTATATAGTGAGTACCTGACACTTCATTGTAGATGTTATGATTATATAATTGTTAAGGAGCTTACATACTATAAAGTGGGTACCTGATCCTTAATTTTATAGTTTATGATTATATAACCGTTGGGGAGTTTACAATATAACCGTTGGGGAGGTTACATACTATAAAGTGGGTACCTGACCCTTCATCGAATAGTTAATGATTATATAACCGTTGGGAAGGTTACATACTATAAAGTGGGTACCTGTCCCATCATCGTATATGTTATGATTATATAACCTTTGGGGAGGTTACATACTATAAAGTGGGAACCTGACCCTTCGTAGTATAGGTTATGATTATATAACCGTTGGGTGGTTACAATATAACGTTGGGGAGGTTACATACTATAAATTGGGTACCTGCCCCTTGGTCGTATAGGTTATGATTATTTGACCGTTGGAGAGGTTACATACTCTAAAGTGGGCACCTGTCCCTTCATCTTATATGTTATGATTATATAACCTTTGGGAAGTTTACATAGTATAAAGTGGGTACCTGATCCTTCAACGTATAGTTCATGATAATAAAACCATTGGGGAGGTTACATACTATAAAGTGGGAACCTGACCCTTCCTCGTCTAGTTTAAGATTATATAACCGTAGAGGAGGTTACACACTATAAAGTGGGTACCTGATCCTTCGTTGTATAGGTTATGATTATATAACCGTTGGGTGGTTACAATATAACGTTGGGGAGGTTACATACTAAAAAATCGGTACCTGCCCCTTGGTCATATAGGTTATGATTATTTAACCGTTGGAGAGGTTACATACTATAAAGTGGGTACCTTCCCCTTCGTCGTATAGGTTATGATTCTATAACCGTTGGGGAGGTTACATACTATAAAGTGGGTACCTGACCCTCCCTCGTATAGGTTATGATTATATAACCGTTGGGGAGGTTACATACTATAAAATGCGTACCTGCCCCTTCATCGTATAGTTTATGATTATATAACCGTTGAGGAGGTCACATAATATGAAGTGGGTACCTGACCGTTCATTGTGTAGGTTAGCCAAATATAACCGTTGGGGAGGTTACATACTATAAAGTGGGTACCTGACCTTTCCTCGTATACGTTATGATTACATAACCGTTGGGGAGGTTACACACTATAAAGTAGGTACCTGATCCTTAATGTTATAGATTATGATTATATAACCGTTGGGGAGGTTACAGACAATAAAGTGGGTACCTGACCTTCGTTTTATAGGTTATGATTATATAACCGTTGGGGAGGTTACAATATAACCGTTGAGGAGGTTACATACTATATAGTGGGTACCTGACCCTTCGTTGTATAGGTTATGATTATATAACCGTTGGGGAGGTTACATAATATAAAGTGGGTACCTGACCCTTTGTTGTATAGGTTATGATTATATAACCGTAGGGGAGGTTAAAATACAATCGTGGGGAGGTTACATACTATAAAGTTGGTACCTGACCTTATATCATATTTGTTATGATTGTATAACCGTTGGGGAGGTTACATACTATATAGTGAGTACCTGACCCTTCATTGTAGATGTTATGATTATATAATCGTTGGGGAGGTTACATACTATAAAGTGGGTACAGATCCTTAATTTTATAGTTTATGATTACATAACCGTTGGGGAGTTTAAAATATAACCGTTGGGGAGGTTACATACTATAAAGTGGGTACCTGACCCTTCATCGAATAGTTTATGATTATATAACCGTTGGGGAGGTTACATACTATAAAGTGGGTACCTGTCCCATCATCGTATATGTTATGATTATATAACCTTTGGGGAGGTTACATACAATAAAGTGGGTACCTGATCCTTCATCGTATAGTTTATGAATATAATACCTTTGGGAAGGTTACATACTATAAAGTGGGTACCTGATCCTCAATTTTATAGTTTATGATTATATAACCGTTGGGGAGTTTACAATATAACCGTTGGGGAGGTTGCATACTATAAAGTGGGTACCTGACCCTTCATCGAATAGTTAATGATTATATAACCGTTGGGAAGGTTACATACTATAAAGTGGGTACCTGTCCCATCGTCGTATAGGTTATGATTGTATAACCGTTGGAGAGGTTACATACTATAAAGTGGGTACCTGACCCTTCGTTGTATAGGTTATGATTATATAACCGTTGGGTGGTTACAATATAACGTTGGGGAGGTTACATACTATAAATTGGGTACCTGCCCCTTGGTCGTATAGGTTATGATTATTTAACCGTTGGAGAGGTTACATACTCTAAAGTGGGCACCTGTCCCTTCATCTTATATGTTATGATTATATAACCTTTGGGAAGTTTACATACTATAAAGTGGGTACCTGATCCTTCAACGTATAGTTTATGATAATAAAACCATTGGGGAGGTTACATACTATAAAGTGGGAACCTGACCCTTCCTCGTGTAGTTTAAGATTCTATAACCGTAGAGGAGGTTACACACTATAAAGTGGGTACCTGATCCTTCGTTGTATAGGTTATGATTATATAACCGTTGGGTGGTTACAATATAACGTTGGGGAGGTTACATACTAAAAAATCGGTACCTGCCCCTTGGTCATATAGGTTATGATTATTTAACCGTTGGAGAGGTTACATACTATAAAGTGGGTACCTTCCCCTTCGTCGTATAGGTTATGATTCTATAACCGTTGGGGAGGTTACATACTATAAAGTGGGTACCTGACCCTCCCTCGTATAGGTTATGATTGTATAACCGTTGGGGAGGTTACATACTATAAAATGCGTACCTGCCCCTTCATCGTATAGTTTATGATTATATAACCGTTGGGGAGGTTACATACTATAAAGTGGGTACCTGACCCTTCCTCGTATAGTATATGATTATATATAACCGTTGAGGAGGTCACATAATATGAAGTGGGTACCTGACCGTTCATTGTGTAGGTTAGCCTAATATAACCGTTGGGGAGGATACATACTATAAAGTGGGTACCTGACCTTTCCTCGAATACGTTATGATTACATAACCGTTGGGGAGGTTACACACTATAAAGTAGGTACCTGATCCTTAATGTTATAGATTATGATTATATAACCGTTGGGGAGGTTACAATATAACCGTTGAGGAGGTTACAAACTATATAGTGGGTACCTGACCCTTCGTTGTATAGGTTATGATTATATAACCGTTGGGGAGGTTACATACTATAAAGTGGGTACCTGACCCTTTGTTGTATAGGTTATGATTATATAACCGTAGGGGAGGTTAAAATACAATCGTGGGGAGGTTACATACTATAAAGTTGGTACCTGACCTTATATCATATTTGTTATGATTGTATAACCGTTGGGGAGGTTACATACTATATAGTGAGTACCTGACCCTTCATTGTAGATGTTATGATTATATAATCGTTGGGGAGGTTACATACTATAAAGTGGGTACCTGACCCTTCATCGAATAGTTTATGATTATATAACCGTTGGGGAGGTTACATACTATAAAGTGGGTACCTGTCCCATCATCGTATATGTTATGATTATATAACCTTTGGGGAGGTTACATACAATATAGTGGGTACCTGATCCTTCATCGTATAGTTTATGAATATAATACCTTTGGGAAGGTTACATACTATAAAGAGGGAACCTGACCCTTCGTTGTATAGGTTATGATTATATAACCGTTGGGTGGTTACAATATAACGTTGGGGAGGTTACATACTATAAATTGGGTACCTACCCCTTGGTATAGGTTATGATTATTTAACCGTTGGAGAGGTTACACACTATAAAGTGGGTACCTGCCCCTTCGTCGTATAGGTTACGATTATATAACCGTTGGGGAGGTTACATACTATAAAGTGGGTACCTGCCCCTTCATCCTATAGATACTGATTATATAACCGTTGGGGAGGTTACATACTATAAAGTGTGTACCTGACCCTTCCTCGTATTGTTTATGATTATATAACCGTTGAGGAGGTTACATACTATAAAGTGGTTACCTGCCCCTTCATCGTATAGTTTATGATTATATAACCGTTGGGGAGGTTACATACTATAAAGTGGTTACCTGTCCCTTCCTCGTATAGTTTAAGACTATATAACCGTTGAGGAGGTTACACACTATAAAGTGGGTACCTGATCCTTAATTTTATAGTTTATGATTATATAACCGTCTGGCAGGTTACATACTATAAAATGGGTACCTCACCCTTCTTCGTATAGTTATGATTATATAACCGTTGGGGAGGTTACATACTATAAAGTGGGTACCTGCCCCTTCATCCTATAGATACTGATTATATAACCGTTGGGGAGGTTACATACTATAAAGTGGGTACCTGACCGTTCATTGTGTAGGTTAGCATAATATAACCGTTGGGGAGGTTACATACTATAAAGTGGGTACCTTACCCTTCCTCGTATAGGTTATGATTAAATATCAGTTGGGGAGGTTACACACTATAAAGTGGGCACCTGATCCTTAATTTTATAGTTTATGATTATATAACCGTTGGGGAGGTTACAGACAATAAAGTGGGTACCTGACCCTTCGTATTATAGGTTATGATTATATAACTGTTAGGGAGGTTACAATATAACTGATGGGGAGGTTACATACTATAAAGTGGGTACCTGTCCCTTCCTCGTATAGGTTATGATTATATAACCGTTGGGGAGGTTACATACTATAAAGTGGGTACCTGATCCTTAATTTTATAGTTTATGATTATATAACCGTTGGGTAGGTTACAATATAACCGTTGGGGAGGTTACACACTATATAGTGGGACCTGACCCTTCGTTGTATAGCTTATAATTATATAACCTTTGGGAAGGTTACATACTATAAAGTGGGTACCTGACCTTTCATTGTATATGTTATGATTATATAAACGTTGGGGAGGTTACATACTATAAAGTGGGTACCTGACCCTTCGTTGTATAGGTTATGATTATATAACCGTTGGGGAGGTTACAATATAACCGTGGGGGAGGTTACATACTATAAAGTGGGTACCTGACCTTATATCATATTTGTTATGATTGTATAACCGTTGGGGAGGTTACATACTATATAGTGAGTACCTGACACTTCATTGTAGATGTTATGATTATATAATTGTTAAGGAGCTTACATACTATAAAGTGGGTACCTGATCCTTAATTTTATAGTTTATGATTATATAACCGTTGGGGAGTTTACAATATAACCGGTGGGGAGGTTACATACTATAAAATGGGTACCTGACCCTTCATCGAATAGTTAATGATTATATAACCGTTGGGAAGGTTACATACTATAAAGTGGGTACCTGTCCCATCATCGTATATGTTATGATTATATAACCTTTGGGGAGGTTACATACTATAAAGTGGGAACCTGACCCTTCGTTGTATAGGTTATGATTATATAACCGTTGGGTGGTTACAATATAACGTTGGGGAGGTTACATACTATAAATTGGGTACCTGCCCCTTGGTCGTATAGGTTATGAATATTTAACCGTTGGAGAGGTTACATACTCTAAAGTGGGCACCTGTCCCTTCATCTTATATGTTATGATTATATAACCTTTGGGAAGTTTACATACTATAAAGTGGGTACCTGATCCTTCAACGTATAGTTTATGATAATAAAACCATTGGGGAGGTTACATACTATAAAGTGGGAACCTGACCCTTCCTCGTGTAGTTTAAGATTCTATAACCGTAGAGGAGGTTACACACTATAAAGTGGGTACCTGATCCTTCGTTGTATAGGTTATGATTATATAACCGTTGGGTGGTTACAATATAACGTTGGGGAGGTTACATACTAAAAAATCGGTACCTGCCCCTTGGTCATATAGGTTATGATTATTTAACCGTTGGAGAGGTTACATACTATAAAGTGGGTACCTTCCCCTTCGTCGTATAGGTTATGATTCTATAACCGTTGGGGAGGTTACATACTATAAAGTGGGTACCTGACCCTCCCTCGTATAGGTTATGATTGTATAACCGTTGGGGAGGTTACATACTATAAAATGCGTACCTGCCCCTTCATCGTATAGTTTATGATTATATAACCGTTGGGGAGGTTACATACTATAAAGTGGATACCTGACCCTTCCTCGTATAGTATATGATTATATATAACCGTTGAGGAGGTTACATAATATGAAGTGGGTACCTGACCGTTCATTGTGTAGGTTAGCCTAATATAACCGTAATATAACCTGACCTTTCCTCGTATACGTTATGATTACATAACCGTTGGGGAGGTTACACACTATAAAGTAGGTACCTGATCCTTAATGTTATAGATTATGATTATATAACCGTTGGGGAGGTTACAATATAACCATTGAGGAGGTTACATACTATATAGTGGGTACCTGACCCTTCGTTGTATAGGTTATGATTATATAACCGTTGGTGAGGTTACATACTATAAAGTGTTTACCTGACCCTTTGTTGTATAGGTTATGATTATATAACCGTAGGGGAGGTTAAAATACAATCGTGGGGAGGTTACATACTATAAAGTTGGTACCTGACCTTATATCATATTTGTAATGATTGTATAACCGTGGGTACCTGACCCTTCGTTGTATAGGTTATGATTATATAACCGTAGGGGAGGTTACACACTATAAAGTAGGAACCTGATCCTTAATGTTATAGTTTATGATTATATAACCGTTGGGGAGGTTACAGACTATAAAATGGGTACCTGACCCTTCGTTTTATAGGTTATGATTATATAACCGTTGGGGAGGTTACAATATAACCGTTGGGGAGGTTACAGACAATAAAGTGGGTACCTGACCCTTCATCGTATAGGTTATGATTATATAACCGTTGGGGAGGTTAAAATATAACCGTGGGGGAGGTTACATACTATAAAGTTGGTACCAGACCTTATATCATATTTGTTATGATTGTATAACCGTTGGGGAGGTTACATACTATATAGTGAGTTCCTGACCCTTCATTGTAGATGTTATGATTATATAATCGTTGGGAGGTTACATACTATAAAGTGGGTACCTGATCCTTAATTTTATAGTTTATGATTATATAACCGTTGGGGAGTTTACAATGTAACCGTTGGGGAGGTTACATACTATAAAGTGGGTACCTGACCCTTCATCGAATAGTTTATGATTATATAACCGTTGGGGAGGTTACATACTATAAAGTGGGTACCTGTCCCATCATCGTATATGTTATGATTATATAACCTTTGGGGAGGTTACATACAATAAAGTGGGTACCTGATCCTTCATCGTATAGTTTATGAATATAAAACCTTTGGGAAGGTTACATACTATAAAGTGGGAACCTGACCCTTCGTTGTATAGGTTATGATATTATAACCGTTGGAGAGGTTACATACTATAAAGTGGGTACCTGCCCCTTCATCCTATAGATACTGATTATATAACCGTTGGGGAGGTTACATACTATTAAGTGGGTACCTGACCCTTCGTTGTATAGGTTATGATTATATAACCGTTGGGGAGGTTATATACTATAAAGTGGGTACCTGACCCTTCGTTGTATAGGTTATGATTATATAACCGTAGGGGAGGTTACACACTATAAAGTAGGAACCTGATCCTTAATGTTATAGTTTATGATTTTATAACCGTTGGGGAGGTTACAGACTATAAAATGGGTACCTGACCCTTCGTTTTATAGGTTATGATTATATAACCGTTGGGGAGGTTACAATATAACCGTTGGGGAGGTTACATACTATAAACTGGGTACCTGACCCTTCATCGTATAGGTTATGATTATATAACCGTTGGGGAGGTTATAATATAACCGTGGGGGAGGTTACATACTATAAAGTTGGTGCCAGACCTTATATCATATTTGTTATGATTGTATAACCGTTGGGGAGGTTACATACTATATAGTGAGTACCTGACCCTTCATTGTAGATGTTATGATTATATAATCGTTGGGGAGGTTACATACTATAAAGTGGGTACCTGATCCTTCGTTTTATAGGTTATGATTATATAACCGTTGGGGAGGTTACAATATAACCGTTGGGGAGGTTACATACTATAAAGTGGGTACCTGACCCTTCATCGTATAGGTTATGATTATATAACCGTTGGGGAGGTTAAAATATAACCGTGGGGGAGGTTACATACTATAAAGTTGGTACCAGACCTTATATCATATTTGTTATGATTGTATAACCGTTGGGGAGGTTACATACTATATAGTGAGTACCTGACCCTTCATTGTAGATGTTATGATTATATAATCGTTGGGGAGGTTACATACTATAAAGTGGGTACCTGATCCTTAATTTTATAGTTTATGATTATATAACCGTTGGGGAGTTTACAATGTAACCGTTGGGGAGGTTACATACTATAAAGTGGGTACCTGCCCCTTCATCCTATAGATACTGATTATATAACCGTTGGGGAGGTTACATACTATAAAGTGGGTACCTGTCCCATCATCGTATATGTTATGATTATATAACCTTTGGGGAGGTTACATACAATAAAGTGGGTACCTGATCCTTCATCGTATAGTTTTTGAATATAAAACCTTTGGGAAGGTTACATACTATAAAGTGGGAACCTGACCCTTCGTTGTATAGGTTATGATATTATAACCGTTGGAGAGGTTACATACTATAAAGTGGGTACCTGCCCCTTCATCCTATAGATACTGATTATATAACCGTTGGGGAGGTTACATACTATAAAGTGGGTACCTGACCCTTCCTCGTATAGTTTATGATTATATAACCGTTGGGGAGGTTAAAGACTATAAAGTGGGTACCTGTTCCTTCGTTGTATAGGTTATGATTATATAACCGTTGGGTGGTTACAATATAACCGTTGGGGAGGTTACATACTATAAATTGGGTACCTACCCCTTGGTATAGGTTATGATTATTTAACCGTTGGAGAGGTTACACACTATAAAGTGGGTACCTGCCCCTTCGTCGTATAGGTTACGATTATATAACCGTTGGGGAGGTTACATACTATAAAGTGGGTACCTGCCCCTTCATCCTATAGATACTGATTATATAACCGTTGGGGAGGTTACATACTATATTGTGTGTACCTGACCCTTCCTCGTGTAGTTTATGATTATATAACCGTTGAGGAGGTTACATACTATAAAGTGGGTACCTGATCCTTAATTTTATAGTTTATGATTATATAACCGTTGGGCAGGTTACATACTATAAAATGGGTACCTACCCCTTGGTATAGGTTATGATTATTTAACCGTTGGAGAGGTTACACACTATAAAGTGGGTACCTGCCCCTTCGTCGTATAGGTTACGATTATATAACCGTTGGGGAGGTTACATACTATAAAGTGGGTACCTGCCCCTTCATCCTATAGATACTGATTATATAACCGTTGGGGAGGTTACATACTATAAAGTGGTTACCTGTCCCTTCCTCGTATAGTTTAAGACTATATAACCGTTTAGGAGGTTACACACTATAAAGTGGGTACCTGATCCTTAATTTTATAGTTTATGATTATATAACCGTTGGGCAGGTTACATACTATAAAATGGGTACCTCACCCTTCTTCGTATAGTTATGGTTATATAACCGTTGGGGAGGTTACATACTATAAAGTGGGTACCTGCCCCTTCATCCTATAGATACTGATTATATAACCGTTGGGGAGGTTACATACTATAAAGTGGGTACCTGACCGTTCATTGTGTAGGTTAGCATAATATAACCGTTGGGGAGGTTACATACTATAAAGTGGGTAACTTACCCTTCCTCGTATAGGTTATGATTAAATATCAGTTGGGGAGGTTACACACTATAAAGTGGGCACCTGATCCTTAATTTTATAGTTTATGATTATATAACCGTTGGGGAGGTTACAGACAATAAAGTGGGTACCTGACCCTTCGTTTTATAGGTTATGATTATATAACCGTTAGGGAGGTTACAATATAACTGATGGGGAGGTTACAGACAATAAAGTGGGTACCTGACCCTTCATCGTATAGGTTATGATTATATAACCGTTGGGGAGGTTAAAATATAACCGTGGGGGAGGTTACATACTATAAAGTTGGTACCAGACCTTATATCATATGTTATGATTGTATAACCGTTGGGGAGGTTACATACTATATAGTGAGTACCTGACCCTTCATTGTAGATGTTATGATTATATAATCGTTGGGAGGTTACATACTATAAAGTGGGTACCTGATCCTTAATTTTATAGTTTATGATTATATAACCGTTGGGGAGTTTACAATGTAACCGTTGGGGAGGTTACATACTATAAAGTGGGTACCTGACCCTTCATCGAATAGTTTATGATTATATAACCGTTGGGGAGGTTACATACTATAAAGTGGGTACCTGTCCCATCATCGTATATGTTATGATTATATAACCTTTGGGGAGGTTACATACAATAAAGTGGGTACCTGATCCTTCATCGTATAGTTTATGAATATAAAACCTTTGGGAAGGTTACATACTATAAAGTGGGAACCTGACCCTTCGTTGTATAGGTTTTGATATTATAACCGTTGGAGAGGTTACATACTATAAAGTGGGTACCTGCCCCTTCATCCTATAGATACTGATTATATAACCGTTGGGGAGGTTACATACTATAAAGTGGGTACCTGACCCTTCGTTGTATAGGTTATGATTATATAACCGTTGGGGAGGTTACATACTATAAAGTGGGTACCTGACCCTTCGTTGTATAGGTTATGATTATATAACCGTAGGGGAGGTTACACACTATAAAGTAGGAACCTGATCCTTAATGTTATAGTTTATGATTATATAACCGTTGGGGAGGTTACAGACTATAAAATGGGTACCTGACCCTTCGTTTTATAGGTTATGATTATATAACCGTTGGGGAGGTTACAATATAACCGTTGGGGAGGTTACATACTATAAACTGGGTACCTGACCCTTCATCGTATAGGTTATGATTATATAACCGTTGGGGAGGTTAAAATATAACCGTGGGGGAGGTTACATACTATAAAGTTGGTGCCAGACCTTATATCATATTTGTTATGATTGTATAACCGTTGGGGAGGTTACATACTATATAGTGAGTACCTGACCCTTCATTGTAGATGTTATGATTATATAATCGTTGGGGAGGTTACATACTATAAAGTGGGTACCTGATCCTTCGTTTTATAGGTTATGATTATATAACCGTTGGGGAGGTTACAATATAACCGTTGGGGAGGTTACATACTATAAAGTGGGTACCTGACCCTTCATCGTATAGGTTATGATTATATAACCGTTGGGGAGGTCAAAATATAACCGTGGGGGAGGTTACATACTATAAAGTTGGTACCAGACCTTATATCATATTTGTTATGATTGTATAACCGTTGGGGAGGTTACATACTATATAGTGAGTACCTGACCCTTCATTGTAGATGTTATGATTATATAATCGTTGGGGAGGTTACATACTATAAAGTGGGTACCTGATCCTTAATTTTATAGTTTATGATTATATAACCGTTGGGGAGTTTACAATGTAACCGTTGGGGAGGTTACATACTATAAAGTGGGTACCTGACCCTTCATCGAATAGTTTATGATTATATAACCGTTGGGGAGGTTACATACTATAAAGTGGGTACCTGTCCCATCATCGTATATGTTATGATTATATAACCTTTGGGGAGGTTACATACAATAAAGTGGGTACCTGATCCTTCATCGTATAGTTTTTGAATATGAAACCTTTGGGAAGGTTACATACTATAAAGTGGGAACCTGACCCTTCGTTGTATAGGTTATGATATTATAACCGTTGGAGAGGTTACATACTATAAAGTGGGTACCTGCCCCTTCATCCTATAGATACTGATTATATAACCGTTGGGGAGGTTACATACTATAAAGTGGGTACCTGACCCTTCCTCGTATAGTTTATGATTATATAACCGTTGGGGAGGTTAAAGACTATAAAGTGGGTACCTGTTCCTTCGTTGTATAGGTTATGATTATATAACCGTTGGGTGGTTACAATATAACCGTTGGGGAGGTTACATACTATAAATTGGGTACCTACCCCTTGGTATAGGTTATGATTATTTAACCGTTGGAGAGGTTACACACTATAAAGTGGGTACCTGCCCCTTCGTCGTATAGGTTACGATTATATAACCGTTGGGGAGGTTACATACTATAAAGTGGGTACCTGCCCCTTCATCCTATAGATACTGATTATATAACCGTTGGGGAGGTTACATACTATATTGTGTGTACCTGACCCTTCCTCGTGTAGTTTATGATTATATAACCGTTGAGGAGGTTACATACTATAAAGTGGGTACTTTCCCCTTCATCGTATAGTTTATGATTATATAACCGTTGGGGAGGTTACATACTATAAAGTGGTTACCTGTCCCTTCCTCGTATAGTTTAAGACTATATAACCGTTTAGGAGGTTACACACTATAAAGTGGGTACCTGATCCTTAATTTTATAGTTTATGATTATATAACCGTTGGGCAGGTTACATACTATAAAATGGGTACCTCACCCTTCTTCGTATAGTTATGATTATATAACCGTTGGGGAGGTTACATACTATAAAGTGGGTACCTGCCCCTTCATCCTATAGATACTGATTATATAACCGTTGGGGAGGTTACATACTATAAAGTGGGTACCTGACCGTTCATTGTGTAGGTTAGCATAATATAACCGTTGGGGAGGTTACATACTATAAAGTGGGTAACTTACCCTTCCTCGTATAGGTTATGATTAAATATCAGTTGGGGAGGTTACACACTATAAAGTGGGCACCTGATCCTTAATTTTATAGTTTATGATTATATAACCGTTGGGGAGGTTACAGACAATAAAGTGGGTACCTGACCCTTCGTTTTATAGGTTATGATTATATAACCGTTAGGGAGGTTACAATATAACTGATGGGGAGGTTACATACTATAAAGTGGGTACCTGTCCCTTCCTCGTATAGGTTATGATTATATAACCGTTGGGGAGGTTACATACTATAAAGTGGACACCTGATCCTTAATTTTATAGTTTATGATTATATAACCGTTGGGGAGGTTACATACTATAAAGTGGGTACCTTACCCTTCATCGAATAGTTTATGATTATATAACCGTTGGGGAGGTTACATACTATAAAGTGGGTACCTGTCCCATCATCGTATATGTTATGATTATATAACCTTTGGGGAGGTTACATACAATATAGTGGGTACCTGATCCTTCATCGTATAGTTTATGAATATAATACCTTTGGGAAGGTTACATACTATAAAGAGGGAACCTGACCCTTCGTTGTATAGGTTATGATTATATAACCGTTGGGTGGTTACAATATAACGTTGGGGAGGTTACATACTATAAATTGGGTACCTGCACCTTGGTCATATAGGTTATGATTATTTAACCGTTGGAGAGGTTACATACTATAAAGTGGGTACCTTCCCCTTCGTCGTATAGGTTATGATTGTATAACCGTTGGAGATGTTACATACTATAAAGTGGGTACCTGACCCTCCCTCGTATAGGTTATGATTATATAACCGTTGGGGAGGTTACATACTATAAAGTGGGTACCTGACCTTTCCTCGTATAGGTTATGATTACATAACCGTTGGGAAGGTTACACACTATAAAGTAGGTACCTGATCCTTAATGTTATAGATTATGATTATATAACCGTTGGGGAGGTTACAGACTATAAAGTAGGTACCTGACCTTCGATTTATAGGTTATGATTATATAACCGTTGGGGAGGTTACAATATAACCGTTGAGGAGGTTGCATACTATAAAGTGGGTACCTGACCCTTCCTCGTATAGTTTATGATTATATAACCGTTGGGGAGGTTAAAGACTATAAAGTGGGTACCTGAACCTTCGTTGTATAGGTTATGATTATATAACCGTTGGGGAGGTTAAAGACTATAAAGTGGGTACCTGAACCTTCGTTGTATAGGTTATGATTATATAACCGTTGGGTGGTTACAATATAACCGTTGGGGAGGTTACATACTATAAATTGGGTACCTACCCCTTGGTATAGGTTATGATTATTTAACCGTTGGAGAGGTTACACACTATAAAGTGGGTACCTGCCCCTTCGTCGTATAGGTTACGATTATATAACCGTTGGGAAGGTTACATACTATAAAGTGGGTACCTGCCCCTTCATCCTATAGATACTGATTATATAACCGTTGGGGAGGTTACATACTATAAAGTGTGTACCTGACCCTTCCTCGTATTGTTTATGATTATATAACCGTTGAGGAGGTTACATACTATAAAGTGGTTACCTGCCCCTTCATCGTATAGTTTATGATTATATAACTGTTGGGGAGGTTACATACTATAAAGTGGTTACCTGTCCCTTCCTCGTATAGTTTAAGACTATATAACCGTTGAGGAGGTTACACACTATAAAGTGGGTACCTGATCCTTAATTTTATAGTTTATGATTATATAACCGTCTGGCAGGTTACATACTATAAAATGGGTACCTCACCCTTCTTCGTATAGTTATGATTATATAACCGTTGGGGAGGTTACATACTATAAAGTGGGTACCTGCCCCTTCATCCTATAGATACTGATTATATAACCGATGGGGAGGTTACATACTATAAAGTGGGTACCTGACCGTTCATTGTGTAGGTTAGCATAATATAACCGTTGGGGAGGTTACATACTATAAAGTGGGTACCTTACCCTTCCTCGTATAGGTTATGATTAAATATCAGTTGGGGAGGTTACACACTATTAAGTGGGCACCTGATCCTTAATTTTATAGTTTATGATTATATAACCGTTTGGGAGGTTACAGACAATAAAGTGGGTACCTGACCCTTCGTATTATAGGTTATGATTATATAACCGTTAGGGAGGTTACAATATAACTGATGGGGAGGTTACATACTATAAAGTGGGTACCTGTCCCTTCCTCGTATAGGTTATGATTATATAACCGTTGGGGAGGTTACATACTATAAAGTGGGTACCTGATCCTTAATTTTATAGTTTATGATTATATAACCGTTGGGTAGGTTACAATATAACCGTTGGGGAGGTTACACACTATATAGTGGGACCTGACCCTTCGTTGTATAGCTTATAATTATATAACCTTTGGGAAGGTTACATACTATAAAGTGGGTACCTGACCTTTCATTGTATATGTTATGATTATTTAAACGTTGGGGAGGTTACATACTATAAAGTGGGTACCTGACCCTTCGTTGTATAGGTTATGATTATATAACCGTTGGGGAGGTTACAATATAACCGTGGGGGAGGTTACATACTATAAAGTGGGTACCTGACCTTATATCATATTTGTTATGATTGTATAACCGTTGGGGAGGTTACATACTATATAGTGAGTACCTGACACTTCATTGTAGATGTTATGATTATATAATTGTTAAGGAGCTTACATACTATAAAGTGGGTACCTGTCCCATCATCGTATATGTTATGATTATATAACCTTTGGGGAGGTTACATACAATAAAGTGGGTACCTGATCCTTCATCGTATAGTTTATGAATATAAAACCTTTGGGAAGGTTACATACTATAAATTGGGAACCTGACCCTTCGTTGTATAGGTTATGATATTATAACCGTTGGAGAGGTTACATACTATAAAGTGGGTACCTGCCCCTTCATCCTATAGATACTGATTATATAACCGTTGGGGAGGTTACATACTATAAAGTGGGTACCTGACCCTTCCTCGTATAGTTTATGATTATATAACCGTTGGGGAGGGTAAAGACTATAAAGTGGGTACCTGTTCCTTCGTTGTATAGGTTATGATTATATAACCGTTGGGTGGTTACAATATAACCGTTGGGGAGGTTACATACTATAAATTGGGTACCTACCCCTTGGTATAGGTTATGATTATTTAACCGTTGGAGAGGTTACACACTATAAAGTGGGTACCTGCCCCTTCGTCGTATAGGTTACGATTATATAACCGTTGGGGAGGTTACATACTATAAAGTGGGTACCTGCCCCTTCATCCTATAGATACTGATTATATAACCGTTGGGGAGGTTACATACTATATTGTGTGTACCTGACCCTTCCTCGTGTAGTTTATGATTATATAACCGTTGAGGAGGTTACATACTATAAAGTGGGTACTTTCCCCTTCATCGTATAGTTTATGATTATATAACCGTTGGGGAGGTTACATACTATAAAGTGGTTACCTGTCCCTTCCTCGTATAGTTTAAGACTATATAACCATTTAGGAGGTTACACACTATAAAGTGGGTACCTGATCCTTAATTTTATAGTTTATGATTATATAACCGTTGGGCAGGTTACATACTATAAAATGGGTACCTCACCCTTCTTCGTATAGTTATGATTATATAACCGTTGGGGAGGTTACATACTATAAAGTGGGTACCTGCCCCTTCATCCTATAGATACTGATTATATAACCGTTGGGGAGGTTACATACTATAAAGTGGGTACCTGACCGTTCATTGTGTAGGTTAGCATAATATAACCGTTGGGGAGGTTACATACTATAAAGTGGGTAACTTACCCTTCCTCGTATAGGTTATGATTAAATATCAGTTGGGGAGGTTACACACTATAAAGTGGGCACCTGATCCTTAATTTTATAGTTTATGATTATATAACCGTTGGGGAGGTTACAGACAATAAAGTGGGTACCTGACCCTTCGTTTTATAGGTTATGATTATATAACCGTTAGGGAGGTTACAATATAACTGATGGGGAGGTTACATACTATAAAGTGGGTACCTGTCCCTTCCTCGTATAGGTTATGATTATATAACCGTTGGGGAGGTTACATACTATAAAGTGGACACCTGATCCTTAATTTTATAGTTTATGATTATATAACCGTTGGGGAGGTTACATACTATAAAGTGGGTACCTGACCCTTCATCGAATAGTTTATGATTATATAACCGTTGGGGAGGTTACATACTATAAAGTGGGTACCTGTCCCATCATCGTATATGTTATGATTATATAACCTTTGGGGAGGTTACATACAATATAGTGGGTACCTGATCCTTCATCGTATAGTTTATGAATATAATACCTTTGGGAAGGTTACATACTATAAAGAGGGAACCTGACCCTTCGTTGTATAGGTTATGATTATATAACCGTTGGGTGGTTACAATATAACGTTGGGGAGGTTACATACTATAAATTGGGTACCTGCACCTTGGTCATATAGGTTATGATTATTTAACCGTTGGAGAGGTTACATACTATAAAGTGGGTACCTTCCCCTTCGTCGTATAGGTTATGATTGTATAACCGTTGGAGATGTTACATACTATAAAGTGGGTACCTGACCCTCCCTCGTATAGGTTATGATTATATAACCGTTGGGGAGGTTACATACTATAAAGTGGGTACCTGACCTTTCCTCGTATAGGTTATGATTACATAACCGTTGGGAAGGTTACACACTATAAAGTGGGTACCTGCCCCTTCATCCTATAGATACTGATTATATAACCGTTGGGGAGGTTACATACTATAAAGTGGGTACCTGACCCTTCGTTGTATAGGTTATGATTATATAACCGTTGGGGAGGTTACATACTATAAAGTGGGTACCTGACCCTTCGTTGTATAGGTTATGATTATATAACCGTAGGGGAGGTTACACACTATAAAGTAGGAACCTGATCCTTAATGTTATAGTTTATGATTATATAACCGTTGGGGAGGTTACAGACTATAAAATGGGTACCTGACCCTTCGTTTTATAGGTTATGATTATATAACCGTTGGGGAGGTTACAATATAACCGTTGGGGAGGTTACATACTATAAACTGGGTACCTGACCCTTCATCGTATAGGATATGATTATATAACCGTTGGGGAGGTTAAAATATAACCGTGGGGGAGGTTACATACTATAAAGTTGGTGCCAGACCTTATATCATATTTGTTATGATTGTATAACCGTTGGGGAGGTTACATACTATATAGTGAGTACCTGACCCTTCATTGTAGATGTTATGATTATATAATCGTTGGGGAGGTTACATACTATAAAGTGGGTACCTGATCCTTCGTTTTATAGGTTATGATTATATAACCGTTGGGGAGGTTACAATATAACCGTTGGGGAGGTTACATACTATAAAGTGGGTACCTGACCCTTCATCGTATAGGTTATGATTATATAACCGTTGGGGAGGTTAAAATATAACCGTGGGGGAGGTTACATACTATAAAGTTGGTACCAGACCTTATATCATATTTGTTATGATTGTATAACCGTTGGGGAGGTTACATACTATATAGTGAGTACCTGACCCTTCATTGTAGATGTTATGATTATATAATCGTTGGGGAGGTTACATACTATAAAGTGGGTACCTGATCCTTAATTTTATAGTTTATGATTATATAACCGTTGGGGAGTTTACAATGTAACCGTTGGGGAGGTTACATACTATAAAGTGGGTACCTGACCCTTCATCGAATAGTTTATGATTATATAACCGTTGGGGAGGTTACATACTATAAATTGGGTACCTGCACCTTGGTCATATAGGTTATGATTATTTAACCGTTGGAGAGGTTACATACTATAAAGTGGGTACCTTCCCCTTCGTCGTATAGGTTATGATTGTATAACCGTTGGAGATGTTACATACTATAAAGTGGGTACCTGACCCTCCCTCGTATAGGTTATGATTATATAACCGTTGGGGAGGTTACATACTATAAAGTGGGTACCTGACCTTTCCTCGTATAGGTTATGATTACATAACCGTTGGGAAGGTTACACACTATAAAGTAGGTACCTGATCCTTAATGTTATAGATTATGATTATATAACCGTTGGGGAGGTTACAGACTATAAAGTAGGTACCTGACCTTCGATTTATAGGTTATGATTATATAACCGTTGGGGAGGTTACAATATAACCGTTGAGGAGGTTGCATACTATAAAGTGGGTACCTGACCCTTCCTCGTATAGTTTATGATTATATAACCGTTGGGGAGGTTAAAGACTATAAAGTGGGTACCTGAACCTTCGTTGTATAGGTTATGATTATATAACCGTTGGGGAGGTTAAAGACTATAAAGTGGGTACCTGAACCTTCGTTGTATAGGTTATGATTATATAACCGTTGGGTGGTTACAATATAACCGTTGGGGAGGTTACATACTATAAATTGGGTACCTACCCCTTGGTATAGGTTATGATTATTTAACCGTTGGAGAGGTTACACACTATAAAGTGGGTACCTGCCCCTTCGTCGTATAGGTTACGATTATATAACCGTTGGGAAGGTTACATACTATAAAGTGGGTACCTGCCCCTTCATCCTATACATACTGATTATATAACCGTTGGGGAGGTTACATACTATAAAGTGTGTACCTGACCCTTCCTCGTATTGTTTATGATTATATAACCGTTGAGGAGGTTACATACTATAAAGTGGTTACCTGCCCCTTCATCGTATAGTTTATGATTATATAACCGTTGGGGAGGTTACATACTATAAAGTGGTTACCTGTCCCTTCCTCGTATAGTTTAAGACTATATAACCGTTGAGGAGGTTACACACTATAAAGTGGGTACCTGATCCTTAATTTTATAGTTTATGATTATATAACCGTCTGGCAGGTTACATACTATAAAATGGGTACCTCACCCTTCTTCGTATAGTTATGATTATATAACCGTTGGGGAGGTTACATACTATAAAGTGGGTACCTGCCCCTTCATCCTATAGATACTGATTATATAACCGATGGGGAGGTTGCATACTATAAAGTGGGTACCTGACCGTTCATTGTGTAGGTTAGCATAATATAACCGTTGGAGAGGTTACATACTATAAAGTGGGTACCTTACCCTTCCTCGTATAGGTTATGATTAAATATCAGTTGGGGAGGTTACACACTATTAAGTGGGCACCTGATCCTTAATTTTATAGTTTATGATTATATAACCGTTTGGGAGGTTACAGACAATAAAGTGGGTACCTGATCCTTCATCGTATAGTTTATGAATATAATACCTTTGGGAAGGTTACATACTAAAAAGAGGGTACCTGCCCCTTCATCCTATAGATACTGATTATATAACCGTTGGGGAGGTTACATACTATAAAGTGGGTACCTGACCGTTCATTGTGTAGGTTAGCATAATATAACCGTTGGGGAGGTTACATACCATAAAGTGGGTACCTTACCCTTCCTCGTATAGGTTATGATTAAATATCAGTTGGGGAGGTTACACACTATAAAGTGGGCACCTGATCCTTAATTTTATAGTTTATGATTATATAACCGTTGGGGAGGTTACAGACAATAAAGTGGGTACCTGACCCTTCGTATTATAGGTTATGATTATATAACCGTTAGGGAGGTTACAATATAACTGATGGGGAGGTTACATACTATAAAGTGGGTACCTGTCCCTTCCTCGTATAGGTTATGATTATATAACCGTTGGGGAGGTTACATACTATAAAGTGGGTACCTGATCCTTAATTTTATAGTTTATGATTATATAACCGTTGGGTAGGTTACAATATAACCGTTGGGGAGGTTACACACTATATAGTGGGACCTGACCCTTCGTTGTATAGCTTATAATTATATAACCTTTGGGAAGGTTACATACTATAAAGTGGGTACCTGACCTTTCATTGTATATGTTATGATTATATAAACGTTGGGGAGGTTACATACTATAAAGTGGGTACCTGACCCTTCGTTGTATAGGTTATGATTATATAACCGTTGGGGAGGTTACAATATTACCGTGGGGGAGGTTACATACTATAAAGTGGGTACCTGACCTTATATCATATTTGTTATGATTGTATAACCGTTGGGGAGGTTACATACTATATAGTGAGTACCTGACACTTCATTGTAGATGTTATGATTATATAATTGTTAAGGAGCTTACATACTATAAGGTGGGTACCTGATCCTTAATTTTATAGTTTATGATTATATAACCGTTGGGGAGTTTACAATATAACCGGTGGGGAGGTTACATACTATAAAGTGGGTACCTGACCCTTCATCGAATAGTTAATGATTATATAACCGTTGGGAAGGTTACATACTATAAAGTGGGTACCTGTCCCATCATCGTATATGTTATGATTATATAACCTTTGGGGAGGTTACATACTATAAAGTGGGAACCTGACCCTTCGTTGTATAGGTTATGATTATATAACCGTTGGGTGGTTACAATATAACGTTGGGGAGGTTGCATACTATAAATTGGGTACCTGCCCCTTGGTCGTATAGGTTATGATTATTTAACCGTTGGAGAGGTTACATACTCTAAAGTGGGCACCTGTCCCTTCATCTTATATGTTATGATTATATAACCTTTGGGAAGTTTACATACTATAAAGTGGGTACCTGATCCTTCAACGTATAGTTTATGATAATAAAACCATTGGGGAGGTTACATACTATAAAGTGGGAACCTGACCCTTCCTCGTGTAGTTTAAGATTCTATAACCGTAGAGGAGGTTACACACTATAAAGTGGGTACCTGATCCTTCGTTGTATAGGTTATGATTATATAACCGTTGGGTGCTTACAATATAACGTTGGGGAGGTTACATACTAAAAAATCGGTACCTGCCCCTTGGTCATATAGGTTATGATTATTTAACCGTTGGAGAGGTTACATACTATAAAGTGGGTACCTTCCCCTTCGTCGTATAGGTTATGATTCTATAACCGTTGGGGAGGTTACATACTATAAAGTGGGTACCTGATCCTTCGTTGTATAGGTTATGATTATATAACCGTTGGGTGCTTACAATATAACGTTGGGGAGGTTACATACTAAAAAATCGGTACCTGCCCCTTGGTCATATAGGTTATGATTATTTAACCGTTGGAGAGGTTACATACTATAAAGTGGGTACCTTCCCCTTCGTCGTATAGGTTATGATTCTATAACCGTTGGGGAGGTTACATACTATAAAGTGGGTACCTGACCCTCCCTCGTATAGGTTATGATTGTATAACCGTTGGGGAGGTTACATACTATAAAATGCGTACCTGCCCCTTCATCGTATAGTTTATGATTATATAACCGTTGGGGAGGTTACATACTATAAAGTGGGTACCTGACCCTTCCTCGTATAGTATATGATTATATATAACCGTTGAGGAGGTCACATAATATGAAGTGGGTACCTGACCGTTCATTGTGTAGGTTAGCCTAATATAACCGTTGGGGAGGTTACATACTATAAAGTGGGTACCTGACCTTTCCTCGTATACGTTATGATTACATAACCGTTGGGGAGGTTACACACTATAAAGTAGGTACCTGATCCTTAATGTTATAGATTATGATTATATAACCGTTGGGGAGGTTACAATATAACCGTTGAGGAGGTTACATACTATAAAGTGGGTACCTGACCCTTTGTTGTATAGGTTATGATTATATAACCGTTGGGGAGGTTACATACTATAAAGTGGGTACCTGACCCTTTGTTGTATAGGTTATGATTATATAACCGTAGGGGAGGTTAAAATACAATCGTGGGGAGGTTACATACTATAAAGTTGGTACCTGACCTTATATCATATTTGTTATGATTGTATAACCGTTGGGGAGGTTACATACTATATAGTGAGTACCTGACCCTTCATTGTAGATGTTATGATTATATAATCGTTGGGGAGGTTACATACTATAAAGTGGGTACAGATCCTTAATTTTATAGTTTATGATTATATAACCGTTGGGGAGTTTAAAATATAACCGTTGGGGAGGTTACATACTATAAAGTGGGTACCTGACCCTTCATCGAATAGTTTATGATTATATAACCGTTGGGGAGGTTACATACTATAAAGTGGGTACCTGTCCCATCATCGTATATGTTATGATTATATAACCTTTGGGGAGGTTACATACAATAAAGTGGGTACCTGATCCTTCATCGTATAGTTTATGAATATAATACCTTTGGGAAGGTTACATACTATAAAGAGGGAACCTGACCCTTCGTTGTATAGGTTATGATTATATAACCGTTGGGTGGTTACAATATAACGTTGGGGAGGTTATATACTATAAATTGGGTACCTGCACCTTGGTCATATAGGTTATGATTATTTAACCGTTGGAGAGGTTTCATACTATAAAGTGGGTACCTTCCCCTTCGTCGTATAGGTTATGATTGTATAACCGTTGGAGAGGTTACATACTATAAAGTGGGTACCTGACCCTCCCTCGTATAGGTTATGATTATATAACCGTTGGGGAGGTTACATACTATAAAGTGGGTACCTGCCCCTTCATCGTATAGTTTATGATTATATATCCGTTGGGGAGGTTACATACTATAAAGTGGGTACCTGACCCTTCCTCGTATAGTATATGATTATATATAACCGTTGAGGAGGTGACATAATATGAAGTGGGTACCTGATCCTTAATGTTATAGATTATGATGATATAACCGTTGGGGAGGTTACAGACTATAAAGTAGGTACCCGACCTTCGTTTTATAGGTTATGATTATATAACCGTTGGGGAGGTTACAATATAACCGTTGAGGAGGTTGCATACTATAAAGTGGGTACCTGACCCTTCATCGTATAGGTTATGATTATATGACCGTTGGGGAGGTTACATACTATAAAGTGGTTACCTGCCCCTTCATCGTATAGTTTATGATTATATAACCGTTGGGGAGGTTACATACTATAAAGTGGTTACCTGTCCCTTCCTCGTATAGTTTAAGACTATATAACCGTTGAGGAGGTTACACACTATAAAGTGGGTACCTGATCCTTAATTTTATAGTTTATGATTATATAACCGTCTGGCAGGTTACATACTATAAAATGGGTACCTCACCCTTCTTCGTATAGTTATGATTATATAACCGTTGGGGAGGTTACATACTATAAAGTGGGTACCTGCCCCTTCATCCTATAGATACTGATTATATAACCGTTGGGGAGGTTACATACTATAAAGTGGGTACCTGACCGTTCATTGTGTAGGTTAGCATAATATAACCGTTGGGGAGGTTACATACTATAAAGTGGGTACCTTACCCTTCCTCGTATAGGTTATGATTAAATATCAGTTGGGGAGGTTACACACTATTAAGTGGGCACCTGATCCTTAATTTTATAGTTTATGATTATATAACCGTTGGGGAGGTTACAGACAATAAAGTGGGTACCTGACCCTTCGTATTATAGGTTATGATTATATAACCGTTAGGGAGGTTACAATATAACTGATGGGGAGGTTACATACTATAAAGTGGGTACCTGTCCCTTCCTCGTATAGGTTATGATTATATAACCGTTGGGGAGGTTACATACTATAAAGTGGGTACCTGATCCCTAATTTTATAGTTTATGATTATATAACCGTTGGGTAGGTTACAATATAACCGTTGGGGAGGTTACACACTATATAGTGGGTTACATACTTTATAGTATGTAACCTCCCCAACGGTTATATTTTAAACTCCCCAACGGTTATATAATCATAAACTATAAAATTAAGGATCTGTACCCACTTTATAGTATGTAACCTCCCCAACGATTATATAATCATAACATCTACAATGAAGGGTCAGGTACTCACTATATAGTATGTAACCTCATACTATATAGTGAGTACCTGACCCTTCATTGTAGATGTTATGATTATATAATCGTTGGGGAGGTTACATACTATAAAGTGGGTACAGATCCTTAATTTTATAGTTTATGATTATATAACCGTTGGGGAGTTTAAAATATAACCGTTGGGGAGGTTACATACTATAAAGTGGGTACCTGACCCTTCATCGAATAGTTTATGATTATATAACCGTTGGGGAGGTTACATACTATAAAGTGGGTACCTGTCCCATCATCGTATATGTTATGATTATATAACCTTTGGGGAGGTTACATACAATAAAGTGGGTACCTGATCCTTCATCGTATAGTTTATGAATATAATACCTATGGGAAGGTTACATACTAAAAAGAGGGTACCTGACCCTTCGTTGTATAGGTTATGATTATATAACCGTTGGGTGGTTACAATATAACGTTGGGGAGGTTACATACTATAAATTGGGTACCTGCACCTTGGTCTTATAGGTTATGATTATTTAACCGTTGGAGAGGTTACATACTATAAAGTGGGTACCTTCCCCTTCGTCGTATAGGTTATGATTATATAACCGTTGGGGAGGTTACATACTATTAAGTGGACACCTGATCCTTAATTTTATAGTTTATGATTATATAACCGTTGGGGAGGTTACATACTATAAAGTGGGTACCTGACCCTTCATCGAATAGTTTATGATTATATAACCGTTGGGGAGGTTACATACTATAAAGTGGGTACCTGTCCCATCATCGTATATGTTATGATTATATAACCTTTGGGGAGGTTACATACAATATAGTGGGTACCTGATCCTTCATCGTATAGTTTATGAATATAATACCTTTGGGAAGGTTACATACTATAAAGAGGGAACCTGACCCTTCGTTGTATAGGTTATGATTATATAACCGTTGGGTGGTTACAATATAACGTTGGGGAGGTTACATACTATAAATTGGGTACCTACCCCTTGGTATAGGTTATGATTATTTAACCGTTGGAGAGGTTACACACTATAAAGTGGGTACCTGCCCCTTCGTCGTATAGGTTACGATTATATAACCGTTGGGGAGGTTACATACTATAAAGTGGGTACCTGCCCCTTCATCCTATAGATACTGATTATATAACCGTTGGGGAGGTTACATGTTATAAAGTGTGTACCTGACCCTTCCTCGTATTGTTTATGATTATATAACCGTTGAGGAGGTTACATACTATAAAGTGGTTACCTGCCCCTTCATCGTATAGTTTATGATTATATAACCGTTGGGGAGGTTACATACTATAAAGTGGTTACCTGTCCCTTCCTCGTATAGTTTAAGACTATATAACCGTTGAGAAGGTTACACACTATAAAGTGGGTACCTGATCCTTAATTTTATAGTTTATGATTATATAACCGTCTGGCAGGTTACATACAATAAAGTGGGTACCTGATCCTTCATCGTATAGTTTATGAATATAATACCTTTGGGAAGGTTACATACTAAAAAGAGGGTACCTGCCCCTTCATCCTATAGATACTGATTATATAACCGTTGGGGAGGTTACATACTATAAAGTGGGTACCTGACCGTTCATTGTGTAGGTTAGCATAATATAACCGTTGGGGAGGTTACATACCATAAAGTGGGTACCTTACCCTTCCTCGTATAGGTTATGATTAAATATCAGTTGGGGAGGTTACACACTATAAAGTGGGCACCTGATCCTTAATTTTATAGTTTATGATTATATAACCGTTGGGGAGGTTACAGACAATAAAGTGGGTACCTGACCCTTCGTATTATAGGTTATGATTATATAACCGTTAGGGAGGTTACAATATAACTGATGGGGAGGTTACATACTATAAAGTGGGTACCTGTCCCTTCCTCGTATAGGTTATGATTATATAACCGTTGGGGAGGTTACATACTATAAAGTGGGTACCTGATCCTTAATTTTATAGTTTATGATTATATAACCGTTGGGTAGGTTACAATATAACCGTTGGGGAGGTTACACACTATATAGTGGGACCTGACCCTTCGTTGTATAGCTTATAATTATATAACCTTTGGGAAGGTTACATACTATAAAGTGGGTACCTGACCTTTCATTGTATATGTTATGATTATATAAACGTTGGGGAGGTTACATACTATAAAGTGGGTACCTGACCCTTCGTTGTATAGGTTATGATTATATAACCGTTGGGGAGGTTACAATATTACCGTGGGGGAGGTTACATACTATAAAGTGGGTACCTGACCTTATATCATATTTGTTATGATTGTATAACCGTTGGGGAGGTTACATACTATATAGTGAGTACCTGACACTTCATTGTAGATGTTATGATTATATAATTGTTAAGGAGCTTACATACTATAAGGTGGGTACCTGATCCTTAATTTTATAGTTTATGATTATATAACCGTTGGGGAGTTTACAATATAACCGGTGGGGAGGTTACATACTATAAAGTGGGTACCTGACCCTTCATCGAATAGTTAATGATTATATAACCGTTGGGAAGGTTACATACTATAAAGTGGGTACCTGTCCCATCATCGTATATGTTATGATTATATAACCTTTGGGGAGGTTACATACTATAAAGTGGGAACCTGACCCTTCGTTGTATAGGTTATGATTATATAACCGTTGGGTGGTTACAATATAACGTTGGGGAGGTTGCATACTATAAATTGGGTACCTGCCCCTTGGTCGTATAGGTTATGATTATTTAACCGTTGGAGAGGTTACATACTATAAAGTGGGTACCTGACCCTTCATCGAATAGTTTATGATTATATAACCGTTGGGGAGGTTACATACTATAAATTGGGTACCTGCACCTTGGTCATATAGGTTATGATTATTTAACCGTTGGAGAGGTTACATACTATAAAGTGGGTACCTTCCCCTTCGTCGTATAGGTTATGATTGTATAACCGTTGGAGATGTTACATACTATAAAGTGGGTACCTGACCCTCCCTCGTATAGGTTATGATTATATAACCGTTGGGGAGGTTACATACTATAAAGTGGGTACCTGACCTTTCCTCGTATAGGTTATGATTACATAACCGTTGGGAAGGTTACACACTATAAAGTAGGTACCTGATCCTTAATGTTATAGATTATGATTATATAACCGTTGGGGAGGTTACAGACTATAAAGTAGGTACCTGACCTTCGATTTATAGGTTATGATTATATAACCGTTGGGGAGGTTACAATATAACCGTTGAGGAGGTTGCATACTATAAAGTGGGTACCTGACCCTTCCTCGTATAGTTTATGATTATATAACCGTTGGGGAGGTTAAAGACTATAAAGTGGGTACCTGAACCTTCGTTGTA
This sequence comes from Rhaphigaster nebulosa, assembly GCA_948150685.1. Taxonomy (NCBI): domain Eukaryota; kingdom Metazoa; phylum Arthropoda; class Insecta; order Hemiptera; family Pentatomidae; genus Rhaphigaster; species Rhaphigaster nebulosa. Next base: position 184,862,698 of record OX411307.1, on the reverse strand, counting down.
TAGGTTATGATTATATAACCGTTGGGGAGGTTAAAGACTATAAAGTGGGTACCTGAACCTTCGTTGTATAGGTTATGATTATATAACCGTTGGGTGGTTACAATATAACCGTTGGGGAGGTTACATACTATAAATTGGGTACCTACCCCTTGGTATAGGTTATGATTATTTAACCGTTGGAGAGGTTACACACTATAAAGTGGGTACCTGCCCCTTCGTCGTATAGGTTACGATTATATAACCGTTGGGAAGGTTACATACTATAAAGTGGGTACCTGCCCCTTCATCCTATACATACTGATTATATAACCGTTGGGGAGGTTACATACTATAAAGTGTGTACCTGACCCTTCCTCGTATTGTTTATGATTATATAACCGTTGAGGAGGTTACATACTATAAAGTGGTTACCTGCCCCTTCATCGTATAGTTTATGATTATATAACCGTTGGGGAGGTTACATACTATAAAGTGGTTACCTGTCCCTTCCTCGTATAGTTTAAGACTATATAACCGTTGAGGAGGTTACACACTATAAAGTGGGTACCTGATCCTTAATTTTATAGTTTATGATTATATAACCGTCTGGCAGGTTACATACTATAAAATGGGTACCTCACCCTTCTTCGTATAGTTATGATTATATAACCGTTGGGGAGGTTACATACTATAAAGTGGGTACCTGCCCCTTCATCCTATAGATACTGATTATATAACCGATGGGGAGGTTGCATACTATAAAGTGGGTACCTGACCGTTCATTGTGTAGGTTAGCATAATATAACCGTTGGAGAGGTTACATACTATAAAGTGGGTACCTTACCCTTCCTCGTATAGGTTATGATTAAATATCAGTTGGGGAGGTTACACACTATTAAGTGGGCACCTGATCCTTAATTTTATAGTTTATGATTATATAACCGTTTGGGAGGTTACAGACAATAAAGTGGGTACCTGATCCTTCATCGTATAGTTTATGAATATAATACCTTTGGGAAGGTTACATACTAAAAAGAGGGTACCTGCCCCTTCATCCTATAGATACTGATTATATAACCGTTGGGGAGGTTACATACTATAAAGTGGGTACCTGACCGTTCATTGTGTAGGTTAGCATAATATAACCGTTGGGGAGGTTACATACCATAAAGTGGGTACCTTACCCTTCCTCGTATAGGTTATGATTAAATATCAGTTGGGGAGGTTACACACTATAAAGTGGGCACCTGATCCTTAATTTTATAGTTTATGATTATATAACCGTTGGGGAGGTTACAGACAATAAAGTGGGTACCTGACCCTTCGTATTATAGGTTATGATTATATAACCGTTAGGGAGGTTACAATATAACTGATGGGGAGGTTACATACTATAAAGTGGGTACCTGTCCCTTCCTCGTATAGGTTATGATTATATAACCGTTGGGGAGGTTACATACTATAAAGTGGGTACCTGATCCTTCAACGTATAGTTTATGATAATAAAACCATTGGGGAGGTTACATACTATAAAGTGGGAACCTGACCCTTCCTCGTGTAGTTTAAGATTCTATAACCGTAGAGGAGGTTACACACTATAAAGTGGGTACCTGATCCTTCGTTGTATAGGTTATGATTATATAACCGTTGGGTGCTTACAATATAACGTTGGGGAGGTTACATACTAAAAAATCGGTACCTGCCCCTTGGTCATATAGGTTATGATTATTTAACCGTTGGAGAGGTTACATACTATAAAGTGGGTACCTTCCCCTTCGTCGTATAGGTTATGATTCTATAACCGTTGGGGAGGTTACATACTATAAAGTGGGTACCTGACCCTCCCTCGTATAGGTTATGATTGTATAACCGTTGGGGAGGTTACATACTATAAAATGCGTACCTGCCCCTTCATCTTATAGTTTATGATTATATAACCGTTGGGGAGGTTACATACTATAAAGTGGGTACCTGACCCTTCCTCGTATAGTATATGATTATATATAACCGTTGAGGAGGTCACATAATATGAAGTGGGTACCTGACCGTTCATTGTGTAGGTTAGCCTAATATAACCGTTGGGGAGGTTACATACTATAAAGTGGGTACCTGACCTTTCCTCGTATACGTTATGATTACATAACCGTTGGGGAGGTTACACACTATAAAGTAGGTACCTGATCCTTAATGTTATAGATTATGATTATATAACCGTTGGGGAGGTTACAATATAACCGTTGAGGAGGTTACATACTATAAAGTGGGTACCTGACCCTTTGTTGTATAGGTTATGATTATATAACCGTTGGGGAGGTTACATACTATAAAGTGGGTACCTGACCCTTTGTTGTATAGGTTATGATTATATAACCGTAGGGGAGGTTAAAATACAATCGTGGGGAGGTTACATACTATAAAGTTGGTACCTGACCTTATATCATATTTGTTATGATTGTATAACCGTTGGGGAGGTTACATACTATATAGTGAGTACCTGACCCTTCATTGTAGATGTTATGATTATATAATCGTTGGGGAGGTTACATACTATAAAGTGGGTACAGATCCTTAATTTTATAGTTTATGATTATATAACCGTTGGGGAGTTTAAAATATAACCGTTGGGGAGGTTACATACTATAAAGTGGGTACCTGACCCTTCATCGAATAGTTTATGATTATATAACCGTTGGGGAGGTTACATACTATAAAGTGGGTACCTGTCCCATCATCGTATATGTTATGATTATATAACCTTTGGGGAGGTTACATACAATAAAGTGGGTACCTGATCCTTCATCGTATAGTTTATGAATATAATACCTTTGGGAAGGTTACATACTATAAAGAGGGAACCTGACCCTTCGTTGTATAGGTTATGATTATATAACCGTTGGGTGGTTACAATATAACGTTGGGGAGGTTATATACTATAAATTGGGTACCTGCACCTTGGTCATATAGGTTATGATTATTTAACCGTTGGAGAGGTTTCATACTATAAAGTGGGTACCTTCCCCTTCGTCGTATAGGTTATGATTGTATAACCGTTGGAGAGGTTACATACTATAAAGTGGGTACCTGACCCTCCCTCGTATAGGTTATGATTATATAACCGTTGGGGAGGTTACATACTATAAAGTGGGTACCTGCCCCTTCATCGTATAGTTTATGATTATATATCCGTTGGGGAGGTTACATACTATAAAGTGGGTACCTGACCCTTCCTCGTATAGTATATGATTATATATAACCGTTGAGGAGGTGACATAATATGAAGTGGGTACCTGACCGTTCATTGTGTAGGTTAGGCTAATATAACCATTGGGAAGGTTACATACTATAAAGTGGGTACCTGACCTTTCCTCGTATAGGTTATGATTACATAACCGTTGGGGAGGTTACACACTATAAAGTAGGTACCTGATCCTTCATCGTATAGTTTATGATTATATATCCGTTGGGGAGGTTACATACTATAAAGTGGGTACCTGACCCTTCCTCGTATAGTATATGATTATATATAACCGTTGAGGAGGTGACATAATATGAAGTGGGTACCTGACCGTTCATTGTGTAGGTTAGGCTAATATAACCATTGGGAAGGTTACATACTATAAAGTGGGTACCTGACCCTTCATCGTATAGGTTATGATTATATAACCGTTGGGGAGGTTACATACTATAAAGTGGGTACCTGACCCTTCGTTGTATAGGTTATGATTATATAACCGTTGGGGAGGTTACATACTATAAAGTGGGTACCTGACCCTTCGTTGTATAGGTTATGATTATATAACCGTAGGGGAGGTTAAAATATAACCGTGGGGGAGGTTACATACTATAAAGTTGGTACCAGACCTTATATCATATTTGTTATGATTGTATAACCGTTGGGGAGGTTACATACTATATAGTGAGTACCTGACCCTTCATTGTAGATGTTATGATTATATAATCGTTGGGGAGGTTACATAGTATAAAGTGGGTACCTGATCCTTAATTTTATAGTTTATGATTATATAACCGTTGGGGAGTTTACAATGTAACCGTTGGGGAGGTTACATACTATAAAGTGGGTACCTGACCCTTCATCGAATAGTTTATGATTATATAACCGTTGGGGAGGTTACATACTATAAAGTGGGTACCTGTCCCATCATCGTATATGTTATGATTATATAACCTTTGGGGAGGTTACAATATAACCGTTGAGGAGGTTGCATACTATAAAGTGGGTACCTGACCCTTCATCGTATAGGTTATGATTATATAACCGTTGGGGAGGTTACATACTATAAAGTGGGTACCTGACCCTTCGTTGTATAGGTTATGATTATATAACCGTTGGGGAGGTTACATACTATAAAGTGGGTACCTGACCCTTCGTTTTATAGGTTATGATTATATAACCGTAGGGGAGGTTAAAATATAACCGTGGGGGAGGTTACATACTATAAAGTTGGTACCAGACCTTATATCATATTTGTTATGATTGTATAACCGTTGGGGAGGTTACATACTATATAGTGAGTACCTGACCCTTCATTGTAGATGTTATGATTATATAATCGTTGGGGAGGTTACATACTATAAAGTGGGTACAGATCCTTAATTTTATAGTTTATGATTATATAACCGTTGGGGAGTTTACAATATAACCGTTGGGGAGGTTACATACTATAAAGTGGGTACCTGACCCTTCATCGAATAGTTTATGATTATATAACCGTTGGGGAGGTTACATACTATAAAGTGGGTACCTGTCCCATCATCGTATATGTTATGATTATATAACCGTTGGGGAGGTTACATACAATAAAGTGGGTACCTGATCCTTCATCGTATAGTTTATGAATATAATACCTTTGGGAAGGTTACATACTATAAAGAGGGAACCTGACCCTTCGTTGTATAGGTTATGATTATATAACCGTTGGGTGGTTACAATATAACGTTGGGGAGGTTACATACTATAAATTGGGTACCTGCACCTTGGTCATATAGGTTATGATTATTTAACCGTTGGAGAGGTTACATACTATAAAGTGGGTACCTTCCCCTTCGTCGTATAGTTTATGATTGTATAACCGTTGGAGAGGTTACATACTATAAAGTGGGTACCTGACCCTCCCTCGTATAGGTTATGATTATATAACCGTTGGGGAGGTTACATACTATAAAGTGGGTACCTGACCTTTCCTCGTATAGGTTATGATTACATAACCGTTGGGAAGGTTACACACTATAAAGTAGGTACCTGATCCTTAATGTTATAGATTATGATTATATAACCGTTGGGGAGGTTACATACTATAAATTGGGTACCTGTCCCATCATCGTATATGTTATGATTATATAACCGTTGGGGAGGTTACATACTATAAATTGGGTACCTGTCCCATCATCGTATATGTTATGATTATATAACCTTTGGGGAGGTTACATAATATGAAGTGGGTACCTGACCGTTCATTGTGTAGGTTAGGCTAATATAACCGTTGAGGAGGTTACATACTATAAAGTGGGTACCTGACCTTTCCTCGTATAGGTTATGATTACATAACCGTTGGGGAGGTTACACACTATAAAGTAGGTACCTGATCCTAAATGTTATAGATTATGATTATATAACCGTTGGGGAGGTTACAGACTATAAAGTGGGTACCTGACCTTCGTTTTATAGGTTATGATTATATAACCGTTGGGGAGATTACAATATAACCGTTGAGGAGGTTACATACTATAAAGTGGGTACCTGACCCTTCATCGTATAGGTTATGATTATATAATCGTTGGGGAGGTTACATACTATAAAGTGGGTACCTGTCCCATCATCGTATATGTTATGATTATATAAACTTTGGGAAGGTTACATACAATAAAGTGGGTACCTGATCCTTCATCGTATAGTTTATGAATATAAAACCGTTGGGAAGGTTACATACAATAAAGTGGGAACCTGACCCTTCGTTGTATTGTAACCGTTGGGTGGTTACAATATAACGTTGGGGAGGTTATATACTATAAATTGGGTACCTGCACCTTGGTCATATAGGTTATGATTATTTAACCGTTGGAGAGGTTACATACTCTAAAGTGGGCACCTGTCCCTTCATCTTATATGTTATGATTATATAACCTTTGGGAAGTTTACATACTATAAAGTGGGTACCTGATCCTTCAACGTATAGTTTATGATAATAAAACCATTGGGGAGGTTACATACTATAAAGTGGGAACCTGACCCTTCCTCGTGTAGTTTAAGATTCTATAACCGTAGAGGAGGTTACACACTATAAAGTGGGTACCTGATCCTTCGTTGTATAGGTTATGATTATATAACCGTTGGGTGCTTACAATATAACGTTGGGGAGGTTACATACTAAAAAATCGGTACCTGCCCCTTGGTCATATAGGTTATGATTATTTAACCGTTGGAGAGGTTACATACTATAAAGTGGGTACCTTCCCCTTCGTCGTATAGGTTATGATTCTATAACCGTTGGGGAGGTTACATACTATAAAGTGGGTACCTGATCCTTCGTTGTATAGGTTATGATTATATAACCGTTGGGTGCTTACAATATAACGTTGGGGAGGTTACATACTAAAAAATCGGTACCTGCCCCTTGGTCATATAGGTTATGATTATTTAACCGTTGGAGAGGTTACATACTATAAAGTGGGTACCTTCCCCTTCGTCGTATAGGTTATGATTCTATAACCGTTGGGGAGGTTACATACTATAAAGTGGGTACCTGACCCTCCCTCGTATAGGTTATGATTGTATAACCGTTGGGGAGGTTACATACTATAAAATGCGTACCTGCCCCTTCATCGTATAGTTTATGATTATATAACCGTTGGGGAGGTTACATACTATAAAGTGGGTACCTGACCCTTCCTCGTATAGTATATGATTATATATAACCGTTGAGGAGGTCACATAATATGAAGTGGGTACCTGACCGTTCATTGTGTAGGTTAGCCTAATATAACCGTTGGGGAGGTTACATACTATAAAGTGGGTACCTGACCTTTCCTCGTATACGTTATGATTACATAACCGTTGGGGAGGTTACACACTATAAAGTAGGTACCTGATCCTTAATGTTATAGATTATGATTATATAACCGTTGGGGAGGTTACAATATAACCGTTGAGGAGGTTACATACTATAAAGTGGGTACCTGACCCTTTGTTGTATAGGTTATGATTATATAACCGTTGGGGAGGTTACATACTATAAAGTGGGTACCTGACCCTTTGTTGTATAGGTTATGATTATATAACCGTAGGGGAGGTTAAAATACAATCGTGGGGAGGTTACATACTATAAAGTTGGTACCTGACCTTATATCATATTTGTTATGATTGTATAACCGTTGGGGAGGTTACATACTATATAGTGAGTACCTGACCCTTCATTGTAGATGTTATGATTATATAATCGTTGGGGAGGTTACATACTATAAAGTGGGTACAGATCCTTAATTTTATAGTTTATGATTATATAACCGTTGGGGAGTTTAAAATATAACCGTTGGGGAGGTTACATACTATAAAGTGGGTACCTGACCCTTCATCGAATAGTTTATGATTATATAACCGTTGGGGAGGTTACATACTATAAAGTGGGTACCTGTCCCATCATCGTATATGTTATGATTATATAACCTTTGGGGAGGTTACATACAATAAAGTGGGTACCTGATCCTTCATCGTATAGTTTATGAATATAATACCTTTGGGAAGGTTACATACTATAAAGAGGGAACCTGACCCTTCGTTGTATAGGTTATGATTATATAACCGTTGGGTGGTTACAATATAACGTTGGGGAGGTTATATACTATAAATTGGGTACCTGCACCTTGGTCATATAGGTTATGATTATTTAACCGTTGGAGAGGTTTCATACTATAAAGTGGGTACCTTCCCCTTCGTCGTATAGGTTATGATTGTATAACCGTTGGAGAGGTTACATACTATAAAGTGGGTACCTGACCCTCCCTCGTATAGGTTATGATTATATAACCGTTGGGGAGGTTACATACTATAAAGTGGGTACCTGCCCCTTCATCGTATAGTTTATGATTATATATCCGTTGGGGAGGTTACATACTATAAAGTGGGTACCTGACCCTTCCTCGTATAGTATATGATTATATATAACCGTTGAGGAGGTGACATAATATGAAGTGGGTACCTGATCCTTAATGTTATAGATTATGATGATATAACCGTTGGGGAGGTTACAGACTATAAAGTAGGTACCTGACCTTCGTTTTATAGGTTATGATTATATAACCGTTGGGGAGGTTACAATATAACCGTTGAGGAGGTTGCATACTATAAAGTGGGTACCTGACCCTTCATCGTATAGGTTATGATTATATGACCGTTGGGGAGGTTACATACTATAAAGTGGTTACCTGCCCCTTCATCGTATAGTTTATGATTATATAACCGTTGGGGAGGTTACATACTATAAAGTGGTTACCTGTCCCTTCCTCGTATAGTTTAAGACTATATAACCGTTGAGGAGGTTACACACTATAAAGTGGGTACCTGATCCTTAATTTTATAGTTTATGATTATATAACCGTCTGGCAGGTTACATACTATAAAATGGGTACCTCACCCTTCTTCGTATAGTTATGATTATATAACCGTTGGGGAGGTTACATTCTATAAAGTGGGTACCTGCCCCTTCATCCTATAGATACTGATTATATAACCGTTGGGGAGGTTACATACTATAAAGTGGGTACCTGACCGTTCATTGTGTAGGTTAGCATAATATAACCGTTGGGGAGGTTACATACTATAAAGTGGGTACCTTACCCTTCCTCGTATAGGTTATGATTAAATATCAGTTGGGGAGGTTACACACTATTAAGTGGGCACCTGATCCTTAATTTTATAGTTTATGATTATATAACCGTTGGGGAGGTTACAGACAATAAAGTGGGTACCTGACCCTTCGTATTATAGGTTATGATTATATAACCGTTAGGGAGGTTACAATATAACTGATGGGGAGGTTACATACTATAAAGTGGGTACCTGTCCCTTCCTCGTATAGGTTATGATTATATAACCGTTGGGGAGGTTACATACTATAAAGTGGGTACCTGATCCCTAATTTTATAGTTTATGATTATATAACCGTTGGGTAGGTTACAATATAACCGTTGGGGAGGTTACACACTATATAGTGGGTTACATACTTTATAGTATGTAACCTCCCCAACGGTTATATTTTAAACTCCCCAACGGTTATATAATCATAAACTATAAAATTAAGGATCTGTACCCACTTTATAGTATGTAACCTCCCCAACGATTATATAATCATAACATCTACAATGAAGGGTCAGGTACTCACTATATAGTATGTAACCTCATACTATATAGTGAGTACCTGACCCTTCATTGTAGATGTTATGATTATATAATCGTTGGGGAGGTTACATACTATAAAGTGGGTACAGATCCTTAATTTTATAGTTTATGATTATATAACCGTTGGGGAGTTTAAAATATAACCGTTGGGGAGGTTACATACTATAAAGTGGGTACCTGACCCTTCATCGAATAGTTTATGATTATATAACCGTTGGGGAGGTTACATACTATAAAGTGGGTACCTGTCCCATCATCGTATATGTTATGATTATATAACCTTTGGGGAGGTTACATACAATAAAGTGGGTACCTGATCCTTCATCGTATAGTTTATGAATATAATACCTATGGGAAGGTTACATACTAAAAAGAGGGTACCTGACCCTTCGTTGTATAGGTTATGATTATATAACCGTTGGGTGGTTACAATATAACGTTGGGGAGGTTACATACTATAAATTGGGTACCTGCACCTTGGTCTTATAGGTTATGATTATTTAACCGTTGGAGAGGTTACATACTATAAAGTGGGTACCTTCCCCTTCGTCGTATAGGTTATGATTATATAACCGTTGGGGAGGTTACATACTATTAAGTGGACACCTGATCCTTAATTTTATAGTTTATGATTATATAACCGTTGGGGAGGTTACATACTATAAAGTGGGTACCTGACCCTTCATCGAATAGTTTATGATTATATAACCGTTGGGGAGGTTACATACTATAAAGTGGGTACCTGTCCCATCATCGTATATGTTATGATTATATAACCTTTGGGGAGGTTACATACAATATAGTGGGTACCTGATCCTTCATCGTATAGTTTATGAATATAATACCTTTGGGAAGGTTACATACTATAAAGAGGGAACCTGACCCTTCGTTGTATAGGTTATGATTATATAACCGTTGGGTGGTTACAATATAACGTTGGGGAGGTTACATACTATAAATTGGGTACCTACCCCTTGGTATAGGTTATGATTATTTAACCGTTGGAGAGGTTACACACTATAAAGTGGGTACCTTCCCCTTCGTCGTATAGGTTACGATTATATAACCGTTGGGGAGGTTACATACTATAAAGTGGGTACCTGCCCCTTCATCCTATAGATACTGATTATATAACCGTTGGGGAGGTTACATGTTATAAAGTGTGTACCTGACCCTTCCTCGTATTGTTTATGATTATATAACCGTTGAGGAGGTTACATACTATAAAGTGGTTACCTGCCCCTTCATCGTATAGTTTATGATTATATAACCGTTGGGGAGGTTACATACTATAAAGTGGTTACCTGTCCCTTCCTCGTATAGTTTAAGACTATATAACCGTTGAGAAGGTTACACACTATAAAGTGGGTACCTGATCCTTAATTTTATAGTTTATGATTATATAACCGTCTGGCAGGTTACATACAATAAAGTGGGTACCTGATCCTTCATCGTATAGTTTATGAATATAATACCTTTGGGAAGGTTACATACTAAAAAGAGGGTACCTGCCCCTTCATCCTATAGATACTGATTATATAACCGTTGGGGAGGTTACATACTATAAAGTGGGTACCTGACCGTTCATTGTGTAGGTTAGCATAATATAACCGTTGGGGAGGTTACATACCATAAAGTGGGTACCTTACCCTTCCTCGTATAGGTTATGATTAAATATCAGTTGGGGAGGTTACACACTATAAAGTGGGCACCTGATCCTTAATTTTATAGTTTATGATTATATAACCGTTGGGGAGGTTACAGACAATAAAGTGGGTACCTGACCCTTCGTATTATAGGTTATGATTATATAACCGTTAGGGAGGTTACAATATAACTGATGGGGAGGTTACATACTATAAAGTGGGTACCTGTCCCTTCCTCGTATAGGTTATGATTATATAACCGTTGGGGAGGTTACATACTATAAAGTGGGTACCTGATCCTTAATTTTATAGTTTATGATTATATAACCGTTGGGTAGGTTACAATATAACCGTTGGGGAGGTTACACACTATATAGTGGGACCTGACCCTTCGTTGTATAGCTTATAATTATATAACCTTTGGGAAGGTTACATACTATAAAGTGGGTACCTGACCTTTCATTGTATATGTTATGATTATATAAACGTTGGGGAGGTTACATACTATAAAGTGGGTACCTGACCCTTCGTTGTATAGGTTATGATTATATAACCGTTGGGGAGGTTACAATATTACCGTGGGGGAGGTTACATACTATAAAGTGGGTACCTGACCTTATATCATATTTGTTATGATTGTATAACCGTTGGGGAGGTTACATACTATATAGTGAGTACCTGACACTTCATTGTAGATGTTATGATTATATAATTGTTAAGGAGCTTACATACTATAAGGTGGGTACCTGATCCTTAATTTTATAGTTTATGATTATATAACCGTTGGGGAGTTTACAATATAACCGGTGGGGAGGTTACATACTATAAAGTGGGTACCTGACCCTTCATCGAATAGTTAATGATTATATAACCGTTGGGAAGGTTACATACTATAAAGTGGGTACCTGTCCCATCATCGTATATGTTATGATTATATAACCTTTGGGGAGGTTACATACTATAAAGTGGGAACCTGACCCTTCGTTGTATAGGTTATGATTATATAACCGTTGGGTGGTTACAATATAACGTTGGGGAGGTTGCATACTATAAATTGGGTACCTGCCCCTTGGTCGTATAGGTTATGATTATTTAACCGTTGGAGAGGTTACATACTCTAAAGTGGGCACCTGTCCCTTCATCTTATATGTTATGATTATATAACCTTTGGGAAGTTTACATACTATAAAGTGGGTACCTGATCCTTCAACGTATAGTTTATGATAATAAAACCATTGGGGAGGTTACATACTATAAAGTGGGAACCTGACCCTTCCTCGTGTAGTTTAAGATTCTATAACCGTAGAGGAGGTTACACACTATAAAGTGGGTACCTGATCCTTCGTTGTATAGGTTATGATTATATAACCGTTGGGTGCTTACAATATAACGTTGGGGAGGTTACATACTAAAAAATGGGTACCTGCCCCTTGGTCATATAGGTTATGATTATTTAACCGTTGGAGAGGTTACATACTATAAAGTGGGTACCTTCCCCTTCGTCGTATAGGTTATGATTCTATAACCGTTGGGGAGGTTACATACTATAAAGTGGGTACCTGACCCTCCCTCGTATAGGTTATGATTGTATAACCGTTGGGGAGGTTACATACTATAAAATGCGTACCTGCCCCTTCATCTTATAGTTTATGATTATATAACCGTTGGGGAGGTTACATACTATAAAGTGGGTACCTGACCCTTCCTCGTATAGTATATGATTATATATAACCGTTGAGGAGGTCACATAATATGAAGTGGGTACCTGACCGTTCATTGTGTAGGTTAGCCTAATATAACCGTTGGGGAGGTTACATACTATAAAGTGGGTACCTGACCTTTCCTCGTATACGTTATGATTACATAACCGTTGGGGAGGTTACACACTATAAAGTAGGTACCTGATCCTTAATGTTATAGATTATGATTATATAACCGTTGGGGAGGTTACAATATAACCGTTGAGGAGGTTACATACTATAAAGTGGGTACCTGACCCTTTGTTGTATAGGTTATGATTATATAACCGTTGGGGAGGTTACATACTATAAAGTGGGTACCTGACCCTTTGTTGTATAGGTTATGATTATATAACCGTAGGGGAGGTTAAAATACAATCGTGGGGAGGTTACATACTATAAAGTTGGTACCTGACCTTATATCATATTTGTTATGATTGTATAACCGTTGGGGAGGTTACATACTATATAGTGAGTACCTGACCCTTCATTGTAGATGTTATGATTATATAATCGTTGGGGAGGTTACATACTATAAAGTGGGTACAGATCCTTAATTTTATAGTTTATGATTATATAACCGTTGGGGAGTTTAAAATATAACCGTTGGGGAGGTTACATACTATAAAGTGGGTACCTGACCCTTCATCGAATAGTTTATGATTATATAACCGTTGGGGAGGTTACATACTATAAAGTGGGTACCTGTCCCATCATCGTATATGTTATGATTATATAACCTTTGGGGAGGTTACATACAATAAAGTGGGTACCTGATCCTTCATCGTATAGTTTATGAATATAATACCTTTGGGAAGGTTACATACTATAAAGAGGGAACCTGACCCTTCGTTGTATAGGTTATGATTATATAACCGTTGGGTGGTTACAATATAACGTTGGGGAGGTTATATACTATAAATTGGGTACCTGCACCTTGGTCATATAGGTTATGATTATTTAACCGTTGGAGAGGTTTCATACTATAAAGTGGGTACCTTCCCCTTCGTCGTATAGGTTATGATTGTATAACCGTTGGAGAGGTTACATACTATAAAGTGGGTACCTGACCCTCCCTCGTATAGGTTATGATTATATAACCGTTGGGGAGGTTACATACTATAAAGTGGGTACCTGCCCCTTCATCGTATAGTTTATGATTATATATCCGTTGGGGAGGTTACATACTATAAAGTGGGTACCTGACCCTTCCTCGTATAGTATATGATTATATATAACCGTTGAGGAGGTGACATAATATGAAGTGGGTACCTGACCGTTCATTGTGTAGGTTAGGCTAATATAACCATTGGGAAGGTTACATACTATAAAGTGGGTACCTGACCTTTCCTCGTATAGGTTATGATTACATAACCGTTGGGGAGGTTACACACTATAAAGTAGGTACCTGATCCTTCATCGTATAGTTTATGATTATATATCCGTTGGGGAGGTTACATACTATAAAGTGGGTACCTGACCCTTCCTCGTATAGTATATGATTATATATAACCGTTGAGGAGGTGACATAATATGAAGTGGGTACCTGACCGTTCATTGTGTAGGTTAGGCTAATATAACCATTGGGAAGGTTACATACTATAAAGTGGGTACCTGACCCTTCATCGTATAGGTTATGATTATATAACCGTTGGGGAGGTTACATACTATAAAGTGGGTACCTGACCCTTCGTTGTATAGGTTATGATTATATAACCGTTGGGGAGGTTACATACTATAAAGTGGGTACCTGACCCTTCGTTGTATAGGTTATGATTATATAACCGTAGGGGAGGTTAAAATATAACCGTGGGGGAGGTTACATACTATAAAGTTGGTACCAGACCTTATATCATATTTGTTATGATTGTATAACCGTTGGGGAGGTTACATACTATATAGTGAGTACCTGACCCTTCATTGTAGATGTTATGATTATATAATCGTTGGGGAGGTTACATACTATAAAGTGGGTACCTGATCCTTAATTTTATAGTTTATGATTATATAACCGTTGGGGAGTTTACAATGTAACCGTTGGGGAGGTTACATACTATAAAGTGGGTACCTGACCCTTCATCGAATAGTTTATGATTATATAACCGTTGGGGAGGTTACATACTATAAAGTGGGTACCTGTCCCATCATCGTATATGTTATGATTATATAACCTTTGGGGAGGTTACAATATAACCGTTGAGGAGGTTGCATACTATAAAGTGGGTACCTGACCCTTCATCGTATAGGTTATGATTATATAACCGTTGGGGAGGTTACATACTATAAAGTGGGTACCTGACCCTTCGTTGTATAGGTTATGATTATATAACCGTTGGGGAGGTTACATACTATAAAGTGGGTACCTGACCCTTCGTTTTATAGGTTATGATTATATAACCGTAGGGGAGGTTAAAATATAACCGTGGGGGAGGTTACATACTATAAAGTTGGTACCAGACCTTATATCATATTTGTTATGATTGTATAACCGTTGGGGAGGTTACATACTATATAGTGAGTACCTGACCCTTCATTGTAGATGTTATGATTATATAATCGTTGGGGAGGTTACATACTATAAAGTGGGTACAGATCCTTAATTTTATAGTTTATGATTATATAACCGTTGGGGAGTTTACAATATAACCGTTGGGGAGGTTACATACTATAAAGTGGGTACCTGACCCTTCATCGAATAGTTTATGATTATATAACCGTTGGGGAGGTTACATACTATAAAGTGGGTACCTGTCCCATCATCGTATGTGTTATGATTATATAACCGTTGGGGAGGTTACATACAATAAAGTGGGTACCTGATCCTTCATCGTATAGTTTATGAATATAATACCTTTGGGAAGGTTACATACTATAAAGAGGGAACCTGACCCTTCGTTGTATAGGTTATGATTATATAACCGTTGGGTGGTTACAATATAACGTTGGGGAGGTTACATACTATAAATTGGGTACCTGCACCTTGGTCATATAGGTTATGATTATTTAACCGTTGGAGAGGTTACATACTATAAAGTGGGTACCTTCCCCTTCGTCGTATAGTTTATGATTGTATAACCGTTGGAGAGGTTACATACTATAAAGTGGGTACCTGACCCTCCCTCGTATAGGTTATGATTATATAACCGTTGGGGAGGTTACATACTATAAAGTGGGTACCTGACCTTTCCTCGTATAGGTTATGATTACATAACCGTTGGGAAGGTTACACACTATAAAGTAGGTACCTGATCCTTAATGTTATAGATTATGATTATATAACCGTTGGGGAGGTTACATACTATAAATTGGGTACCTGTCCCATCATCGTATATGTTATGATTATATAACCGTTGGGGAGGTTACATACTATAAATTGGGTACCTGTCCCATCATCGTATATGTTATGATTATATAACCTTTGGGGAGGTTACATAATATGAAGTGGGTACCTGACCGTTCATTGTGTAGGTTAGGCTAATATAACCGTTGAGGAGGTTACATACTATAAAGTGGGTACCTGACCTTTCCTCGTATAGGTTATGATTACATAACCGTTGGGGAGGTTACACACTATAAAGTAGGTACCTGATCCTAAATGTTATAGATTATGATTATATAACCGTTGGGGAGGTTACAGACTATAAAGTGGGTACCTGACCTTCGTTTTATAGGTTATGATTATATAACCGTTGGGGAGATTACAATATAACCGTTGAGGAGGTTACATACTATAAAGTGGGTACCTGACCCTTCATCGTATAGGTTATGATTATATAATCGTTGGGGAGGTTACATACTATAAAGTGGGTACCTGTCCCATCATCGTATATGTTATGATTATATAAACTTTGGGAAGGTTACATACAATAAAGTGGGTACCTGATCCTTCATCGTATAGTTTATGAATATAAAACCGTTGGGAAGGTTACATACAATAAAGTGGGAACCTGACCCTTCGTTGTATTGTAACCGTTGGGTGGTTACAATATAACGTTGGGGAGGTTATATACTATAAATTGGGTACCTGCACCTTGGTCATATAGGTTATGATTATTTAACCGTTGGAGAGGTTTCATACTATAAAGTGGGTACCATCCCCTTCGTCGTATAGGTTATGATTGTATAACCGTTGGAGAGGTTACATACTATAAAGTGGGTACCTGACCCTCCCTCGTATAGGTTATGATTATATAACCGTTGGGGAGGTTACATACTATAAAGTGGGTACCTGCCCCTTCATCGTATAGTTTATGATTATATATCCGTTGGGGAGGTTACATACTATAAAGTGGGTACCTGACCCTTCCTCGTATAGTATATGATTATATATAACCGTTGAGGAGGTGACATAATATGAAGTGGGTACCTGACCGTTCATTTTGTAGGTTAGGCTAATATAACCATTGGGAAGGTTACATACTATAAAGTGGGTACCTGACCTTTTCTCGTATAGGTTATGATTACATAACCGTTGGGGAGGTTACACACTATAAAGTAGGTACCTGATCCTTAATGTTATAGTTTATGATTATATAACCGTTGGGGAGGTTACAGACTATAAAGTGGGTACCTGACCCTTCGTTTTATAGGTTATGATTATATAACCGTTGGGGAGGTTACAATATAACCGTTGGGGAGGTTACATACTATAAAGTGGGTACCTGACCCTTCATCGAATAGTTTATGATTATATAACCGTTGGGAATGTTACATACTATAAAGTGGTTACCTGACCCTTCATCGTATATGTTTTCATTATATAACCGTTGGGGAGGTTACAAACTATAAAGTGGGTACCTGACCCTTCGTTGTATAGGTTATGATTATATAACCGTTGGGGAGGTTACAATATAACCGTAGGGGAGGTTACATACTATAAAGTGGGTACCTGACCCTTCGTCGTATAGGTTATGATTGTATAACCGTTGGAGAGATTACATACTATAACGTGGGTACCTGACCCTCCCTCGTATAGGTTATGATTATATAACCGTTGGGGAGGTTACATACTATAAAGTGGGTACCTGCCCCTTCATCGTATAGTTAAAGTTATATATCCGTTGGGGAGGTTACATACTATAAAGTGGGTACCTGACCGTTCATTGTGTAGGTTAGGCTAATATAACCATTGGGAAGGTTACATACTATAAAGTGGGTACCTGACCTTTCCTCGTATAGGTTATGATTACATAACCGTTGGGGAGGTTACACACTATAAAGTAGGAACCTGATCCTTAATGTTATAGTTTATGATTATATAACCGTTGGGGAGGTTACAGACTATAAAATGGGTACCTGACCCTTCGTTTTATAGGTTATGATTATTTAACCGTTGGGGAGGTTACAATATAACCGTTGGGGAGGTTACATACTATAAACTGGGTACCTGACCCTTCATCGTATAGGTTATGATTATATAACCGTTGGGGAGGTTACAGACTATAAAGTGGGTACCTGCCCCTTCATCGTATAGTTAAAGTTATATATAAGTTGGGGAGGTTACATACTATAAAGTGGGTACCTGACCGTTCATTGTGTAGGTTAGGCTAATATAACCATTGGGAAGGTTACATACTATAAAGTGGGTACCTGACCTTTCCTCGTATAGGTTATGATTACATAACCGTTGGGGAGGTTACACACTATAAAGTAGGAACCTGATCCTTAATGTTATAGTTTATGATTATATAACCGTTGGGGAGGTTACAGACTATAAAATGGGTACCTGACCCTTCGTTTTATAGGTTATGATTATTTAACCGTTGGGGAGGTTACATACTATAAACTGGGTACCTGACCCTTCATCGTATAGGTTATGATTATATAACCGTTGGGGAGGTTACAATATAACCGTTGAGGAGGTTACATACTATAAAGTGGGTACCTGACCCTTCGTTGTATAGGTTATGATTATATAACCGTAAGGGAGGTTACATACTATAAAGTGGGTACCTGACCCTTTGTTGTATAGGTTATGATTATATAACCGTATTGGAGGTTAAAATATAACCGTGGGGGAGGTTACATACTATAAAGTTGGTACCTTACCTTATATCATATTTGTTATGATTGTATTACCGTTGGGGAGGTTACATACTATATAGTGAGTACCTGACCCTTCATTGTAGATGTTATGATTATATAACCGTTGGGGAGGTTACAAACTATAAAGTGGGTACCTGACCCTTCGTTTTATAGGTTATGATTATATAACCGTTGGGGAGGTTACAATATAACCGTTGGGGAGGTTACATACTATAAACTGGGTACCTGACCCTTCCTTGTATAGGTTATGATTATATAACCGTTGGGGAGGTTACATACTATAAACTGGGTACCTGACCTTTCATTGTATATGTTATGATTATATAAACGTTGGGGAGGTTACATACTATAAAGTGGGTACCTGACCCTTCGTTGTATAGGTTATGATTATATAACCGTTGGGGAGGTTACAATATAACCGTGGGGGAGGTTACATACTATAAAGTGGGTACCTGACCTTATATCATATTTGTTATGATTGTATAACCGTTGGGGAGGTTACATACTATAAAGTGGGTACCTGACCCTTCATTGTAGATGTTATGATTATATAATTGTTAAGGAGCTTACATACTATAAAGTGGGTACCTGATCCTTAATTTTATAGTTTATGATTATATAACCGTTGGGGAGTTTACAATTTAACCGTTGGGGAGGTTACATACTCTAAAGTGGGCACCTGTCCCTTCATCTTATATGTTATGATTATATAACCTTTGGGAAGTTTACATACTATAAAGTGGGTACCTGATCCTTCAACGTATAGTTTATGATAATAAAACCATTGGGGAGGTTACACACTATAAAGTGGGTACCTGATCCTTCGTTGTATAGGTTATGATTATATAACCGTTGGGTGGTTACAATATAACGTTGGGGAGGTTACATACTATAAAATGGGTACCTGACCCTTCCTCGTATAGTATATGATTATATATAACCGTTGAGGAGGTCACATAATATGAAGTGGGTACCTGACCGTTCATTGTGTAGGTTAGGCTAATATAACCGTTGAGGAGGTTACATACTATAAAGTGGGTACCTGACCTATCCTCGTATAGGTTATGATTGTATAACCGTTGGGGAGGTTACATACTATAAAGTGGGTACCTGACCCTTCCTCGTATAGTATATGATTATATATAACCGTTGAGGAGGTCACATAATATGAAGTGGGTACCTGACCGTTCATTGTGTAGGTTAGGCTAATATAACCGTTGAGGAGGTTACATACTATAAAGTGGGTACCTGACCTTTCCTCGTATAGGTTATGATTACATAACCGTTGGGGAGGTTACACACTATAAAGTAGGTATCTGATCCTTAATGTTATAGATTATGATTATATAATCGTTGGGGAGGTTACATACTATAAAGAGGGAACCTGACCCTTCGTTGTATAGGTTATGATTATATAACCGTTGGGTGGTTACAATATAACGTTGGGGAGGTTACATACTATAAATTGGGTACCTGACCCTTCCTCGTATAGTATATGATTATATATAACCGTTGAGGAGGTTACATACTATAAAGTGGGTACCTGACCTTTCCTCGTATAGGTTATGATTACATAACCGTTGGGGAGGTTACACACTATAAAGTAGGTATCTGATCCTTAATGTTATAGATTATGATTATATAATCGTTGGGGAGGTTACATACTATAAAGAGGGAACCTGACCCTTCGTTGTATAGGTTATGATTATATAACCGTTGGGTGGTTACAATATAACGTTGGGGAGGTTACATACTATAAATTGGGTACCTGACCCTTCCTCGTATAGTATATGATTATATATAACCGTTGAGGAGGTCACTTAATATGAAGTGGGTACCTGACCGTTCATTGTGTAGGTTAGGCTAATATAACCGTTGAGGAGGTTACATACTATAAAGTGGGAACCTGACCCTTCGTTGTATAGGTTATGATTATATAACCGTTGGGTGGTTACAATATAACGTTGGGGAGGTTATATACTATAAATTGGGTACCTGCACCTTGGTCATATAGGTTATGATTATTTAACCGTTGGAGAGGTTTCATACTATAAAGTGGGTACCTTCCCCTTCGTCGTATAGGTTATGATTATATAACCGTTGGGGAGGTTACATACTATAAAGTGGGTACCTGCCCCTTCATCGTATAGTTTATGATTATATATCCGTTGGGGAGGTTACATACTATAAAGTGGGTACCTGACCCTTCCTCGTATAGTATATGATTATATATAACCGTTGAGGAGGTGACATAATATGAAGTGGGTACCTGACCGTTCATTGTGTAGGTTAGGCTAATATAACCATTGGGAAGGTTACATACTATAAAGTGGGTACCTGACCTTTCCTCGTATAGGTTATGATTACATAACCGTTGGGGAGGTTACACACTATAAAGTAGGTACCTGATCCTTAATGTTATAGTTTATGATTATATAACCGTTGGGGAGGTTACAGACTATAAAGTGGGTACCTGACCCTTCGTTTTATAGGTTATGATTATATAACCGTTGGGGAGGTTACAATATAACCGTTGGGGAGGTTACATACTATAAAGTGGGTACCTGACCCTTCCTCGTATAGTATATGATTATATATAACCGTTGAGGAGGTCACATAATATGAAGTGGGTACCTGACCGTTCATTGTGTAGGTTAGGCTAATATAACCGTTGAGGAGGTTACATACTATAAAGTGGGTACCTGACCTTTCCTCGTATAGGTTATGATTACATAACCGTTGGGGAGGTTACACACTATAAAGTAGGTATCTGATCCTTAATGTTATAGATTATGATTATATAATCGTTGGGGAGGTTACATACTATAAAGAGGGAACCTGACCCTTCGTTGTATAGGTTATGATTATATAACCGTTGGGTGGTTACAATATAACGTTGGGGAGGTTACATACTATAAATTGGGTACCTGACCCTTCCTCGTATAGTATATGATTATATATAACCGTTGAGGAGGTCACTTAATATGAAGTGGGTACCTGACCGTTCATTGTGTAGGTTAGGCTAATATAACCGTTGAGGAGGTTACATACTATAAAGTGGGAACCTGACCCTTCGTTGTATAGGTTATGATTATATAACCGTTGGGTGGTTACAATATAACGTTGGGGAGGTTATATACTATAAATTGGGTACCTGCACCTTGGTCATATAGGTTATGATTATTTAACTGTTGGAGAGGTTTCATACTATAAAGTGGGTACCATCCCCTTCGTCGTATAGGTTATGATTGTATAACCGTTGGAGAGGTTACATACTATAAAGTGGGTACCTGCCCCTTCATCGTATAGTTTATGATTATATATCCGTTGGGGAGGTTACATACTATAAAGTGGGTACCTGACCCTTCCTCGTATAGTATATGATTATATATAACCGTTGAGGAGGTGACATAATATGAAGTGGGTACCTGACCGTTCATTTTGTAGGTTAGGCTAATATAACCATTGGGAAGGTTACATACTATAAAGTGGGTACCTGACCTTTTCTCGTATAGGTTATGATTACATAACCGTTGGGGAGGTTACACACTATAAAGTAGGTACCTGATCCTAAATGTTATAGTTTATGATTATATAACCGTTGGGGAGGTTACAGACTATAAAGTGGGTACCTGACCCTTCGTTTTATAGGTTATGATTATATAACCGTTGGGGAGGTTACAATATAACCGTTGGGGAGGTTACATACTATAAACTGGGTACCTGACCCTTCATCGTATAGGTTATGATTATATAACCGTTGGGAATGTTACATACTATAAAGTGGTTACCTGACCTTCATCGTATATGTTTTCATTATATAACCGTTGGGGAGGTTACAAACTATAAAGTGGGTACCTGACCCTTCGTTGTATAGGTTATGATTATATAACCGTTGGGGAGGTTACAATATAACCGTAGGGGAGGTTACATACTATAAAGTGGGTACCTGACCCTTCGTCGTATAGGTTATGATTGTATAACCGTTGGAGAGTTTACATACTATAAAGTGGGTACCTGACCCTCCCTCGTATAGGTTATGATTATATAACCGTTGGGGAGGTTACATACTATAAAGTGGGTACCTGCCCCTTCATCGTATAGTTAAAGTTATATATCCGTTGGGGAGGTTACATACTATAAAGTGGGTACCTGACCGTTCATTGTGTAGGTTAGGCTAATATAACCATTGGGAAGGTTACATACTATAAAGTGGGTACCTGACCTTTCCTCGTATAGGTTATGATTACATAACCGTTGGGGAGGTTACACACTATAAAGTAGGAACCTGATCCTTAATGTTATAGTTTATGATTATATAACCGTTGGGGAGGTTACAGACTATAAAATGGGTACCTGACCCTTCGTTTTATAGGTTATGATTATTTAACCGTTGGGGAGGTTACATACTATAAACTGGGTACCTGACCATTCATCGTATAGGTTATGATTATATAACCGTTGGGGAGGTTACAATATAACCGTTGAGGAGGTTACATACTATAAAGTGGGTACCTGACCCTTCGTTGTATAGGTTATGATTATATAACCGTAAGGGAGGTTACATACTATAAAGTGGGTACCTGACCTTTCATTGTATATGTTATGATTATATAAACGTTGGGGAGGTTACATACTATAAAGTGGGTACCTGACCCTTCGTTGTATAGGTTATGATTATATAACCGTTGGGGAGGTTACTATATTACCGTGGGGGAGGTTACATACTATAAAGTGGGTACCTGACCTTATATCATATTTGTTATGATTGTATAACCGTTGGGGAGGTTACATACTATATAGTGAGTACCTGACACTTCATTGTAGATGTTATGATTATATAATTGTTAAGGAGCTTACATACTATAAGGTGGGTACCTGATCCTTAATTTTATAGTTTATGATTATATAACCGTTGGGGAGTTTACAATATAACCGGTGGGGAGGTTACATACTATAAAGTGGGTACCTGACCCTTCATCGAATAGTTAATGATTATATAACCGTTGGGAAGGTTTCATACTATAAAGTGGGAACCTGACCCTTCGTTGTATAGGTTATGATTATATAACCGTTGGGGAGGTTACATACTATAAAGTGGGTTCCTGACCCTTCGTTGTATAGGTTATGATTATATAACCGTTGGGGAGGTTACATACTATAAAGTGGGTACCTGACCCTTCGTTTTATAGGTTATGATTATATAACCGTAGGGGAGGTTAAAATATAACCGTGGGGGAGGTTACATACTATAAAGTTGGTACCAGACCTTATATCATATTTGTTATGATTGAATAACCGTTGGGGAGGTTACATACTATATAGTGAGTACCTGACCCTTCATTGTAGATGTTATGATTATATAATCGTTGGGGAGGTTACATACTATAAAGTGGGTACAGATCCTTAATTTTATAGTTTATGATTATATAACCGTTGGGGAGTTTACAATATAACCGTTGGGGAGGTTACATACTATAAAGTGGGTACCTGACCCTTCATCGAATAGTTTATGATTATATAACCGTTGGGGAGGTTACATACTATAAAGTGGGTACCTGTCCCATCATTGTATATGTTATGATTATATAACCGTTGGGGAGGTTACATACAATAAAGTGGGTACCTGATCCTTCATCGTATAGTTTATGAATATAATACCTTTGGGAAGGTTACATACTATAAAGAGGGAACCTGACCCTTCGTTGTATAGGTTATGATTATATAACCGTTGGGTGGTTACAATATAACGTTGGGGAGGTTACATACTATAAATTGGGTACCTGCACCTTGGTCATATAGGTTATGATTATTTAACCGTTGGAGAGGTTACATACTATAAAGTGGGTACCTTCCCCTTCGTCGTATAGGTTATGATTGTATAACCGTTGGAGAGGTTACATACTATAAAGTGGGTACCTGACCCTCCCTCGTATAGGTTATGATTATATAACCGTTGGGGAGGTTACATACTATAAAGTGGGTACCTGACCTTTCCTCGTATAGGTTATGATTACATAACCGTTGGGAAGGTTACACACTATAAAGTAGGTACCTGATCCTTAATGTTATAGATTATGATTATATAACCGTTGGGGAGGTTACATACTATAAATTGGGTACCTGTCCCATCATCGTATATGTTATGATTATATAACCTTTGGGGAGGTTACATAATATGAAGTGGGTACCTGACCGTTCATTGTGTAGGTTAGGCTAATATAACCGTTGAGGAGGTTACATACTATAAAGTGGGTACCTGACCTTTCCTCGTATAGGTTATGATTACATAACCGTTGGGGAGGTTACACACTATAAAGTAGGTACCTGATCCTAAATGTTATAGATTATGATTATATAACCGTTGGGGAGGTTACAGACTATAAAGTGGGTACCTGACCTTCGTTTTATAGGTTATGATTATACAACCGTTGGGGAGATTACAATATAACCGTTGAGGAGGTTACATACTATAAAGTGGGTACCTGACCCTTCATCGTATAGGTTATGATTATATAATCGTTGGGGAGGTTACATACTATAAAGTGGGTACCTGTCCCATCATCGTATATGTTATGATTATATAAACTTTGGGAAGGTTACATACAATAAAGTGGGTACCTGATCCTTCATCGTATAGTTTATGAATATAAAACCGTTGGGAAGGTTACATACAATAAAGTGGGAACCTGACCCTTCGTTGTATTGTAACCGTTGGGTGGTTACAATATAACGTTGGGGAGGTTATATACTATAAATTGGGTAGCTGCACCTTGGTCATATAGGTTATGATTATTTAACCGTTGGAGAGGTTTCATACTATAAAGTGGGTACCATCCCCTTCGTCGTATAGGTTATGATTGTATAACCGTTGGAGAGGTTACATACTATAAAGTGGGTACCTGACCCTCCCTCGTATAGGTTATGATTATATAACCGTTGGGGAGGTTACATACTATAAAGTGGGTACCTGCCCCTTCATCGTATAGTTTATGATTATATATCCGTTGGGGAGGTTACATACTATAAAGTGGGTACCTGACCCTTCCTCGTATAGTATATGATTATATATAACCGTTGAGGAGGTGACATAATATGAAGTGGGTACCTGACCGTTCATTTTGTAGGTTAGGCTAATATAACCATTGGGAAGGTTACATACTATAAAGTGGGTACCTGACCTTTTCTCGTATAGGTTATGATTACATAACCGTTGGGGAGGTTACACACTATAAAGTAGGTACCTGATCCTTAATGTTATAGTTTATGATTATATAACCGTTGGGGAGGTTACAGACTATAAAGTGGGTACCTGACCCTTCGTTTTATAGGTTATGATTATATAACCGTTGGGGAGGTTACAATATAACCGTTGGGGAGGTTACATACTATAAAGTGGGTACCTGACCCTTCGTTGTATAGGTTATGATTATATAACCGTTGGGGAGGTTACAATATAACCGTAGGGGAGGTTACATACTATAAAGTGGGTACCTGACCCTTCGTCGTATAGGTTATGATTGTATAACCGTTGGAGAGATTACATACTATAAAGTGGGTACCTGACCCTCCCTCGTATAGGTTATGATTATATAACCGTTGGGGAGGTTACATACTATAAAGTGGGTACCTGCCCCTTCATCGTATAGTTAAAGTTATATATCCGTTGGGGAGGTTACATACTATAAAGTGGGTACCTGACCGTTCATTGTGTAGGTTAGGCTAATATAACCATTGGGAAGGTTACATACTATAAAGTGGGTACCTGACCTTTCCTCGTATAGGTTATGATTACATAACCGTTGGGGAGGTTACACACTATAAAGTAGGAACCTGATCCTTAATGTTATAGTTTATGATTATATAACCGTTGGGGAGGTTACAGACTATAAAATGGGTACATGACCCTTCGTTTTATAGGTTATGATTATTTAACCGTTGGGGAGGTTACATACTATAAACTGGGTACCTGACCCTTCATCGTATAGGTTATGATTATATAACCGTTGGGGAGGTTACAATATAACCGTTGAGGAGGTTACATACTATAAAGTGGGTACCTGACCCTTCGTTGTATAGGTTATGATTATATTACCGTAAGGGAGGTTACATACTATAAAGTGGGTACCTGACCCTTTGTTGTATAGGTTATGATTATATAACCGTATTGGAGGTTAAAATATAACCGTGGGGGAGGTTACATACTATAAAGTTGGTACCTTACCTTATATCATATTTGTTATGATTGTATTACCGTTGGGGAGGTTACATACTATATAGTGAGTACCTGACCCTTCATTGTAGATGTTATGATTATATAACCGTTGGGGAGGTTACAAACTATAAAGTGGGTACCTGACCCTTCGTTTTATAGGTTATGATTATATAACCGTTGGGGAGGTTACAATATAACCGTTGGGGAGGTTACATACTATAAACTGGGTACCTGACCCTTCCTCGTATAGGTTATGATTATATAACCGTTGGGGAGGTTACATACTATAAACTGGGTACCTGACCTTTCATTGTATATGTTATGATTATATAAACGTTGGGGAGGTTACATACTATAAAGTGGGTACCTGACCCTTCGTTGTATAGGTTATGATTATATAACCGTTGGGGAGGTTACAATATAACCGTGGGGGAGGTTACATACTATAAAGTGGGTACCTGACCTTATATCATATTTGTTATGATTGTATAACCGTTGGGGAGGTTACATACTATAAAGTGGGTACCTGACCCTTCATTGTAGATGTTATGATTATATAATTGTTAAGGAGCTTACATACTATAAAGTGGGTACCTGATCCTTAATTTTATAGTTTATGATTATATAACCGTTGGGGAGTTTACAATTTAACCGTTGGGGAGGTTACATACTCTAAAGTGGGCACCTGTCCCTTCATCTTATATGTTATGATTATATAACCTTTGGGAAGTTTACATACTATAAAGTGGGTACCTGAACCTTCAACGTATAGTTTATGATAATAAAACCATTGGGGAGGTTACACACTATAAAGTGGGTACCTGATCCTTCGTTGTATAGGTTATGATTATATAACCGTTGGGTGGTTACAATATAACGTTGGGGAGGTTACATACTATAAAATGGGTACCTGACCCTTCCTCGTATAGTATATGATTATATATAACCGTTGAGGAGGTCACATAATATGAAGTGGGTACCTGACCGTTCATTGTGTAGGTTAGGCTAATATAACCGTTGAGGAGGTTACATACTATAAAGTGGGTACCTGACCTATCCTCGTATAGGTTATGATTGTATAACCGTTGGGGAGGTTACATACTATAAAGTGGGTACCTGACCCTTCCTCGTATAGTATATGATTATATATAACCGTTGAGGAGGTCACATAATATGAAGTGGGTACCTGACCGTTCATTGTGTAGGTTAGGCTAATATAACCGTTGAGGAGGTTACATACTATAAAGTGGGTACCTGACCTTTCCTCGTATAGGTTATGATTACATAACCGTTGGGGAGGTTACACACTATAAAGTAGGTATCTGATCCTTAATGTTATAGATTATGATTATATAATCGTTTGGGAGGTTACATACTATAAAGAGGGAACCTGACCCTTCGTTGTATAGGTTATGATTATATAACCGTTGGGTGGTTACAATATAACGTTGGGGAGGTTACATACTATAAATTGGGTACCTGACCCTTCCTCGTATAGTATATGATTATATATAACCGTTGAGGAGGTTACATACTATAAAGTGGGTACCTGACCTTTCCTCGTATAGGTTATGATTACATAACCGTTGGGGAGGTTACACACTATAAAGTAGGTATCTGATCCTTAATGTTATAGATTATGATTATATAATCGTTGGGGAGGTTACATACTATAAAGAGGGAACCTGACCCTTCGTTGTATAGGTTATGATTATATAACCGTTGGGTGGTTACAATATAACGTTGGGGAGGTTACATACTATAAATTGGGTACCTGACCCTTCCTCGTATAGTATATGATTATATATAACCGTTGAGGAGGTCACTTAATATGAAGTGGGTACCTGACCGTTCATTGTGTAGGTTAGGCTAATATAACCGTTGAGGAGGTTACATACTATAAAGTGGGAACCTGACCCTTCGTTGTATAGGTTATGATTATATAACCGTTGGGTGGTTACAATATAACGTTGGGGAGGTTATATACTATAAATTGGGTACCTGCACCTTGGTCATATAGGTTATGATTATTTAACCGTTGGAGAGGTTTCATACTATAAAGTGGGTACCTTCCCCTTCGTCGTATAGGTTATGATTATATAACCGTTGGGGAGGTTACATACTATAAAGTGGGTACCTGCCCCTTCATCGTATAGTTTATGATTATATATCCGTTGGGGAGGTTACATACTATAAAGTGGGTACCTGACCCTTCCTCGTATAGTATATGATTATTAACCGTTGAGGAGGTGACATAATATGAAGTGGGTACCTGACCGTTCATTGTGTAGGTTAGGCTAATATAACCATTGGGAAGGTTACATACTATAAAGTGGGTACCTGACCTTTCCTCGTATAGGTTATGATTACATAACCGTTGGGGAGGTTACACACTATAAAGTAGGTACCTGATCCTTAATGTTATAGTTTATGATTATATAACCGTTGGGGAGGTTACAGACTATAAAGTGGGTACCTGACCCTTCGTTTTATAGGTTATGATTATATAACCGTTGGGGAGGTTACAATATATCCGTTGGGGAGGTTACATACTATAAACTGGGTACCTGACCCTTCATCGTATAGGTTATGATTATACAACCGTTGGGAATGTTACATACTATAAAGTGGTTACCTGACCCTTCATCGTATATGATTTCATTATATAACCGTTGAGGAGGTTGCATACTATAAAGTGGGTACCTGATCCTTAATTTTATAGTTTATGATTATATAACCGTTGGGGAGTTTACAATTTAACCGTTGGGGAGGTTACATACTATAAACTGGGTACCTGACCCTTCATCGTATAGGTTATGATTATATAACCGTTGGGAATGTTACATACTATAAAGTGGTTACCTGACCCTTCATCGTATATGTTTTCATTATATAACCGTTGGGGAGGTTACAAACTATAAAGTGGGTACCTGACCCTTCGTTGTATAGGTTATGATTATATAACCGTTGGGGAGGTTACAATATAACCGTAGGGGAGGTTACATACTATAAAGTGGGTACCTGACCCTTCGTCGTATAGGTTATGATTGTATAACCGTTGGAGAGTTTACATACTATAAAGTGGGTACCTGACCCTCCCTCGTATAGGTTATGATTATATAACCGTTGGGGAGGTTACATACTATAAAGTGGGTACCTGCCCCTTCATCGTATAGTTAAAGTTATATATCCGTTGGGGAGGTTACATACTATAAAGTGGGTACCTGACCGTTCATTGTGTAGGTTAGGCTAATATAACCATTGGGAAGGTTACATACTATAAAGTGGGTACCTGACCTTTCCTCGTATAGGTTATGATTACATAACCGTTGGGGAGGTTACACACTATAAAGTAGGAACCTGATCCTTAATGTTATAGTTTATGATTATATAACCGTTGGGGAGGTTACAGACTATAAAATGGGTACCTGACCCTTCGTTTTATAGGTTATGATTATTTAACCGTTGGGGAGGTTACATACTATAAACTGGGTACCTGACCATTCATCGTATAGGTTATGATTATATAACCGTTGGGGAGGTTACAATATAACCGTTGAGGAGGTTACATACTATAAAGTGGGTACCTGACCCTTCGTTGTATAGGTTATGATTATATAACCGTAAGGGAGGTTACATACTATAAAGTGGGTACCTGACCTTTCATTGTATATGTTATGATTATATAAACGTTGGGGAGGTTACATACTATAAAGTGGGTACCTGACCCTTCGTTGTATAGGTTATGATTATATAACCGTTGGGGAGGTTACAATATTACCGTGGGGGAGGTTACATACTATAAAGTGGGTACCTGACCTTATATCATATTTGTTATGATTGTATAACCGTTGGGGAGGTTACATACTATATAGTGAGTACCTGACACTTCATTGTAGATGTTATGATTATATAATTGTTAAGGAGCTTACATACTATAAGGTGGGTACCTGATCCTTAATTTTATAGTTTATGATTATATAACCGTTGGGGAGTTTACAATATAACCGGTGGGGAGGTTACATACTATAAAGTGGGTACCTGACCCTTCATCGAATAGTTAATGATTATATAACCGTTGGGAAGGTTACATACTATAAAGTGGGAACCTGACCCTTCGTTGTATAGGTTATGATTATATAACCTTTGGGGAGGTTACATACTATAAAGTGGGAACCTGACCCTTCGTTGTATAGGTTATGATTATATAACCGTTGGGTGGTTACAATATAACGTTGGGGAGGTTGCATACTATAAATTGGGTACCTGCCCCTTGGTCGTATAGGTTATGATTATTTAACCGTTGGAGAGGTTACATACTCTAAAGTGGGCACCTGTCCCTTCATCTTATATGTTATGATTATATAACCTTTGGGAAGTTTACATACTATAAAGTGGGTACCTGATCCTTCAACGTATAGTTTATGATAATAAAACCATTGGGGAGGTTACTACTATAAAGTGGGAACCTGACCCTTCCTCGTGTAGTTTAAGATTCTATAACCGTAGAGGAGGTTACACACTATAAAGTGGGTACCTGATCCTTCGTTGTATAGGTTATGATTATATAACCGTTGGGTGCTTACAATATAACGTTGGGGAGGTTACATACTAAAAAATCGGTACCTGCCCCTTGGTCATATAGGTTATGATTATTTAACCGTTGGAGAGGTTACATACTATAAAGTGGGTACCTTCCCCTTCGTCGTATAGGTTATGATTCTATAACCGTTGGGGAGGTTACATACTATAAAGTGGGTACCTGACCCTCCCTCGTATAGGTTATGATTGTATAACCGTTGGGGAGGTTACATACTATAAAATGCGTACCTGCCCCTTCATCGTATAGTTTATGATTATATAACCGTTGGGGAGGTTACATACTATAAAGTGGGTACCTGACCCTTCCTCGTATAGTATATGATTATATATAACCGTTGAGGAGGTCACATAATATGAAGTGGGTACCTGACCGTTCATTGTGTAGGTTAGCCTAATATAACCGTTGGGGAGGTTACATACTATAAAGTGGGTACCTGACCTTTCCTCGTATACGTTATGATTACATAACCGTTGGGGAGGTTACACACTATAAAGTAGGTACCTGATCCTTAATGTTATAGATTATGATTATATAACCGTTGGGGAGGTTACAATATAACCGTTGAGGAGGTTACATACTATAAAGTGGGTACCTGACCCTTTGTTGTATAGGTTATGATTATATAACCGTTGGGGAGGTTACATACTATAAAGTGGGTACCTGACCCTTTGTTGTATAGGTTATGATTATATAACCGTAGGGGAGGTTAAAATACAATCGTGGGGAGGTTACATACTATAAAGTTGGTACCTGACCTTATATCATATTTGTTATGATTGTATAACCGTTGGGGAGGTTACATACTATATAGTGAGTACCTGACCCTTCATTGTAGATGTTATGATTATATAATCGTTGGGGAGGTTACATACTATAAAGTGGGTACAGATCCTTAATTTTATAGTTTATGATTATATAACCGTTGGGGAGTTTAAAATATAACCGTTGGGGAGGTTACATACTATAAAGTGGGTACCTGACCCTTCATCGAATAGTTTATGATTATATAACCGTTGGGGAGGTTACATACTATAAAGTGGGTACCTGTCCCATCATCGTATATGTTATGATTATATAACCTTTGGGGAGGTTACATACAATAAAGTGGGTACCTGATCCTTCATCGTATAGTTTATGAATATAATACCTTTGGGAAGGTTACATACTATAAAGAGGGAACCTGACCCTTCGTTGTATAGGTTATGATTATATAACCGTTGGGTGGTTACAATATAACGTTGGGGAGGTTATATACTATAAATTGGGTACCTGCACCTTGGTCATATAGGTTATGATTATTTAACCGTTGGAGAGGTTTCATACTATAAAGTGGGTACCTTCCCCTTCGTCGTATAGGTTATGATTGTATAACCGTTGGAGAGGTTACATACTATAAAGTGGGTACCTGACCCTCCCTCGTATAGGTTATGATTATATAACCGTTGGGGAGGTTACATACTATAAAGTGGGTACCTGCCCCTTCATCGTATAGTTTATGATTATATATCCGTTGGGGAGGTTACATACTATAAAGTGGGTACCTGACCCTTCCTCGTATAGTATATGATTATATATAACCGTTGAGGAGGTGACATAATATGAAGTGGGTACCTGACCGTTCATTGTGTAGGTTAGGCTAATATAACCATTGGGAAGGTTACATACTATAAAGTGGGTACCTGACCTTTCCTCGTATAGGTTATGATTTCATAACCGTTGGGGAGGTTACACACTATAAAGTAGGTACCTGATCCTTCATCGTATAGTTTATGATTATATATCCGTTGGGGAGGTTACATACTATAAAGTGGGTACCTGACCCTTCCTCGTATAGTATATGATTATATATAACCGTTGAGGAGGTGACATAATATGAAGTGGGTACCTGACCGTTCATTGTGTAGGTTAGGCTAATATAACCATTGGGAAGGTTACATACTATAAAGTGGGTACCTGACCCTTCATCGTATAGGTTATGATTATATAACCGTTGGGGAGGTTACATACTATAAAGTGGGTACCTGACCCTTCGTTGTATAGGTTATGATTATATAACCGTTGGGGAGGTTACATACTATAAAGTGGGTACCTGACCCTTCGTTGTATAGGTTATGATTATATAACCGTAGGGGAGGTTAAAATATAACCGTGGGGGAGGTTACATACTATAAAGTTGGTACCAGACCTTATATCATATTTGTTATGATTGTATAACCGTTGGGGAGGTTACATTCTATATAGTGAGTACCTGACCCTTCATTGTAGATGTTATGATTATATAATCGTTGGGGAGGTTACATACTATAAAGTGGGTACCTGATCCTTAATTTTATAGTTTATGATTATATAACCGTTGGGGAGTTTACAATGTAACCGTTGGGGAGGTTACATACTATAAAGTGGGTACCTGACCCTTCATCGAATAGTTTATGATTATATAACCGTTTGGGAGGTTACATACTATAAAGTGGGTACCTGTCCCATCATCGTATATGTTATGATTATATAACCTTTGGGGAGGTTACAATATAACCGTTGAGGAGGTTGCATACTATAAAGTGGGTACCTGACCCTTCATCGTATAGGTTATGATTATATAACCGTTGGGGAGGTTACATACTATAAAGTGGGTACCTGACCCTTCGTTGTATAGGTTATGATTATATAACCGTTGGGGAGGTTACATACTATAAAGTGGGTACCTGACCCTTCGTTTTATAGGTTATGATTATATAACCGTAGGGGAGGTTAAAATATAACCGTGGGGGAGGTTACATACTATAAAGTTGGTACCAGACCTTATATCATATTTGTTATGATTGAATAACCGTTGGGGAGGTTACATACTATATAGTGAGTACCTGACCCTTCATTGTAGATGTTATGATTATATAATCGTTGGGGAGGTTACATACTATAAAGTGGGTACAGATCCTTAATTTTATAGTTTATGATTATATAACCGTTGGGGAGTTTACAATATAACCGTTGGGGAGGTTACATACTATAAAGTGGGTACCTGACCCTTCATCGAATAGTTTATGATTATATAACCGTTGGGGAGGTTACATACTATAAAGTGGGTACCTGTCCCATCATTGTATATGTTATGATTATATAACCGTTGGGGAGGTTACATACAATAAAGTGGGTACCTGATCCTTCATCGTATAGTTTATGAATATAATACCTTTGGGAAGGTTACATTTTATAAAGAGGGAACCTGACCCTTCGTTGTATAGGTTATGATTATATAACCGTTGGGTGGTTACAATATAACGTTGGGGAGGTTACATACTATAAATTGGGTACCTGCACCTTGGTCATATAGGTTATGATTATTTAACCGTTGGAGAGGTTACATACTATAAAGTGGGTACCTTCCCCTTCGTCGTATAGGTTATGATTGTATAACCGTTGGAGAGGTTACATACTATAAAGTGGGTACCTGACCCTCCCTCGTATAGGTTATGATTACATAACCGTTGGGAAGGGTACACACTATAAAGTAGGTACCTGATCCTTAATGTTATAGATTATGATTATATAACCGTTGGGGAGGTTACATACTATAAATTGGGTACCTGTCCCATCATCGTATATGTTATGATTATATAACCTTTGGGGAGGTTACATAATATGAAGTGGGTACCTGACCGTTCATTGTGTAGGTTAGGCTAATATAACCGTTGAGGAGGTTACATACTATAAAGTGGGTACCTGACCTATCCTCGTATAGGTTATGATTACATAACCGTTGGGGAGGTTACACACTATAAAGTAGGTACCTGATCCTAAATGTTATAGATTATGATTATATAACCGTTGGGGAGGTTACAGACTATAAAGTGGGTACCTGACCTTCGTTTTATAGGTTATGATTATACAACCGTTGGGGAGATTACAATATAACCGTTGAGGAGGTTACATACTATAAAGTGGGTACCTGACCCTTCATCGTATAGGTTATGATTATATAATCGTTGGGGAGGTTACATACTATAAAGTGGGTACCTGTCCCATCATCGTATATGTTATGATTATATAAACTTTGGGAAGGTTACATACAATAAAGTGGGTACCTGATCCTTCATCGTATAGTTTATGAATATAAAACCGTTGGGAAGGTTACATACAATAAAGTGGGAACCTGACCCTTCGTTGTATTGTAACCGTTGGGTGGTTACAATATAACGTTGGGGAGGTTATATACTATAAATTGGGTACCTGCACCTTGGTCATATAGGTTATGATTATTTAACCGTTGGAGAGGTTTCATACTATAAAGTGGGTACCATCCCCTTCGTCGTATAGGTTATGATTGTATAACCGTTGGAGAGGTTACATACTATAAAGTGGGTACCTGACCCTCCCTCGTATAGGTTATGATTATATAACCGTTGGGGAGGTTACATACTATAAAGTGGGTACCTGCCCCTTCATCGTATAGTTTATGATTATATATCCGTTGGGGAGGTTACATACTATAAAGTGGGTACCTGACCCTTCCTCGTATAGTATATGATTATATATAACCGTTGAGGAGGTGACATAATATGAAGTGGGTACCTGACCGTTCATTTTGTAGGTTAGGCTAATATAACCATTGGGAAGGTTACATACTATAAAGTGGGTACCTGACCTTTTCTCGTATAGGTTATGATTACATAACCGTTGGGGAGGTTACACACTATAAAGTAGGTACCTGATCCTTAATGTTATAGTTTATGATTATATAACCGTTGGGGAGGTTACAGACTATAAAGTGGGTACCTGACCCTTCGTTTTATAGGTTATGATTATATAACCGTTGGGGAGGTTACAATATAACCGTTGGGGAGGTTACATACTATAAAGTGGGTACCTGACCCTTCATCGAATAGTTTATGATTATATAACCGTTGGGAATGTTACATACTATAAAGTGGTTACCTGACCCTTCATCGTATATGTTTTCATTATATAACCGTTGGGGAGGTTACAAACTATAAAGTGGGTACCTGACCCTTCGTTGTATAGGTTATGATTATATAACCGTTAGGGAGGTTACAATATAACCGTAGGGGAGGTTACATACTATAAAGTGGGTACCTGACCCTTCGTCGTATAGGTTATGATTGTATAACCGTTGGAGAGATTACATACTATAAAGTGGGTACCTGACCCTCCCTCGTATAGGTTATGATTATATAACCGTTGGGGAGGTTACATACTATAAAGTGGGTACCTGCCCCTTCATCGTATAGTTAAAGTTATATATCCGTTGGGGAGGTTACATACTATAAAGTGGGTACCTGACCGTTCATTGTGTAGGTTAGGCTAATATAACCATTGGGAAGGTTACATACTATAAAGTGGGTACCTGACCTTTCCTCGTATAGGTTATGATTACATAACCGTTGGGGAGGTTACACACTATAAAGTAGGAACCTGATCCTTAATGTTATAGTTTATGATTATATAACCGTTGGGGAGGTTACAGACTATAAAATGGGTACCTGACCCTTCGTTTTATAGGTTATGATTATTTAACCGTTGGGGAGGTTACAATATAACCGTTGGGGAGGTTACATACTATAAACTGGGTACCTGACCCTTCATCGTATAGGTTATGATTATATAACCGTTGGGGAGGTTACAGACTATAAAGTGGGTACCTGCCCCTTCATCGTATAGTTAAAGTTATATATAAGTTGGGGAGGTTACATACTATAAAGTGGGTACCTGACCGTTCATTGTGTAGGTTAGGCTAATATAACCATTGGGAAGGTTACATACTATAAAGTGGGTACCTGACCTTTCCTCGTATAGGTTATGATTACATAACCGTTGGGGAGGTTACACACTATAA
Organism: Rhaphigaster nebulosa; assembly: GCA_948150685.1. NCBI lineage: Eukaryota > Metazoa > Arthropoda > Insecta > Hemiptera > Pentatomidae > Rhaphigaster > Rhaphigaster nebulosa. Next base: position 184,825,208 of record OX411307.1, on the reverse strand, counting down.
AGTAGGAACCTGATCCTTAATGTTATAGTTTATGATTATATAACCGTTGGGGAGGTTACAGACTATAAAATGGGTACCTGACCCTTCGTTTTATAGGTTATGATTATTTAACCGTTGGGGAGGTTACATACTATAAACTGGGTACCTGACCCTTCATCGTATAGGTTATGATTATATAACCGTTGGGGAGGTTACAATATAACCGTTGAGGAGGTTACATACTATAAAGTGGGTACCTGACCCTTCGTTGTATAGGTTATGATTATATAACCGTAAGGGAGGTTACATACTATAAAGTGGGTACCTGACCCTTTGTTGTATAGGTTATGATTATATAACCGTATTGGAGGTTAAAATATAACCGTGGGGGAGGTTACATACTATAAAGTTGGTACCTTACCTTATATCATATTTGTTATGATTGTATTACCGTTGGGGAGGTTACATACTATATAGTGAGTACCTGACCCTTCATTGTAGATGTTATGATTATATAACCGTTGGGGAGGTTACAAACTATAAAGTGGGTACCTGACCCTTCATCGTATAGGTTATGATTATATAACCGTTGGGGAGGTTACAATATAACCGTTGGGGAGGTTACATACTATAAACTGGGTACCTGACCCTTCCTCGTATAGGTTATGATTATATAACCGTTGGGGAGGTTACATACTATAAACTGGGTACCTGACCTTTCATTGTATATGTTATGATTATATAAACGTTGGGGAGGTTACATACTATAAAGTGGGTACCTGACCCTTCGTTGTATAGGTTATGATTATATAACCGTTGGGGAGGTTACAATATAACCGTGGGGGAGGTTACATACTATAAAGTGGGTACCTGACCATATATCATATTTGTTATGATTGTATAACCGTTGGGGAGGTTACATACTATAAAGTGGGTACCTGACCCTTCATTGTAGATGTTATGATTATATAATTGTTAAGGAGCTTACATACTATAAAGTGGGTACCTGATCCTTAATTTTATAGTTTATGATTATATAACCGTTGGGGAGTTTACAATTTAACCGTTGGGGAGGTTACATACTCTAAAGTGGGCACCTGTCCCTTCATCTTATATGTTATGATTATATAACCTTTGGGAAGTTTACATACTATAAAGTGGGTACCTGATCCTTCAACGTATAGTTTATGATAATAAAACCATTGGGGAGGTTACACACTATAAAGTGGGTACCTGATCCTTCGTTGTATAGGTTATGATTATATAACCGTTGGGTGGTTACAATATAACGTTGGGGAGGTTACATACTATAAAATGGGTACCTGACCCTTCCTCGTATAGTATATGATTATATATAACCGTTGAGGAGGTCACATAATATGAAGTGGGTACCTGACCGTTCATTGTGTAGGTTAGGCTAATATAACCGTTGAGGAGGTTACATACTATAAAGTGGGTACCTGACCTATCCTCGTATAGGTTATGATTGTATAACCGTTGGGGAGGTTACATACTATAAAGTGGGTACCTGACCCTTCCTCGTATAGTATATGATTATATATAACCGTTGAGGAGGTCACATAATATGAAGTGGGTACCTGACCGTTCATTGTGTAGGTTAGGCTAATATAACCGTTGAGGAGGTTACATACTATAAAGTGGGTACCTGACCTTTCCTCGTATAGGTTATGATTACATAACCGTTGGGGAGGTTACACACTATAAAGTAGGTATCTGATCCTTAATGTTATAGATTATGATTATATAATCGTTGGGGAGGTTACATACTATAAAGAGGGAACCTGACCCTTCGTTGTATATGTTATGATTATATAACCGTTGGGTGGTTACAATATAACGTTGGGGAGGTTACATACTATAAATTGGGTACCTGACCCTTCCTCGTATAGTATATGATTATATATAACCGTTGAGGAGGTCACTTAATATGAAGTGGGTACCTGACCGTTCATTGTGTAGGTTAGGCTAATATAACCGTTGAGGAGGTTACATACTATAAAGTGGGAACCTGACCCTTCGTTGTATAGGTTATGATTATATAACCGTTGGGTGGTTACAATATAACGTTGGGGAGGTTATATACTATAAATTGGGTACCTGCACCTTGGTCATATAGGTTATGATTATTTAACCGTTGGAGAGGTTTCATACTATAAAGTGGGTACCTTCCCCTTCGTCGTATAGGTTATGATTATATAACCGTTGGGGAGGTTACATACTATAAAGTGGGTACCTGCCCCTTCATCGTATAGTTTATGATTATATATCCGTTGGGGAGGTTACATACTATAAAGTGGGTACCTGACCCTTCCTCGTATAGTATATGATTATTAACCGTTGAGGAGGTGACATAATATGAAGTGGGTACCTGACCGTTCATTGTGTAGGTTAGGCTAATATAACCATTGGGAAGGTTACATACTATAAAGTGGGTACCTGACCTTTCCTCGTATAGGTTATGATTACATAACCGTTGGGGAGGTTACACACTATAAAGTAGGTACCTGATCCTTAATGTTATAGTTTATGATTATATAACCGTTGGGGAGGTTACAGACTATAAAGTGGGTACCTGACCCTTCGTTTTATAGGTTATGATTATATAACCGTTGGGGAGGTTACAATATAACCGTTGGGGAGGTTACATACTATAAACTGGGTACCTGACCCTTCATCGTATAGGTTATGATTATACAACCGTTGGGAATGTTACATACTATAAAGTGGTTACCTGACCCTTCATCGTATATGATTTCATTATATAACCGTTGAGGAGGTTGCATACTATAAAGTGGGTACCTGATCCTTAATTTTATAGTTTATGATTATATAACCGTTGGGGAGTTTACAATTTAACCGTTGGGGAGGTTACATACTCTAAAGTGGGCACCTGTCCCTTCATCTTATATGTTATGATTATATAACCTTTGGGAAGTTTACATACTATAAAGTGGGTACCTGATCCTTCAACGTATATTTTATGATAATAAAACCATTGGGGAGGTTACACACTATAAAGTGGGTACCTGATCCTTCGTTGTATAGGTTATGATTATATAACCGTTGGGTGGTTACAATATAACGTTGGGGAGGTTACATACTATAAAATGGGTACCTGACCCTTCCTCGTATAGTATATGATTATATATAACCGTTGAGGAGGTCACATAATATGAAGTGGGTACCTGACCGTTCATTGTGTAGGTTAGGCTAATATAACCGTTGAGGAGGTTACATACTATAAAGTGGGTACCTGACCTATCCTCGTATAGGTTATGATTGTATAACCGTTGGGGAGGTTACATACTATAAAGTGGGTACCTGACCCTTCCTCGTATAGTATATGATTATATATAACCGTTGAGGAGGTCACATAATATGAAGTGGGTACCTGACCGTTCATTGTGTAGGTTAGGCTAATATAACCGTTGAGGAGGTTACATACTATAAAGTGGGTACCTGACCTATCCTCGTATAGGTTATGATTGTATAACCGTTGGGGAGGTTACATACTATAAAGTGGGTACCTGACCCTTCCTCGTATAGTATATGATTATATATAACCGTTGAGGAGGTCACATAATATGAAGTGGGTACCTGACCGTTCATTGTGTAGGTTAGGCTAATATAACCGTTGAGGAGGTTACATACTATAAAGTGGGTACCTGACCTTTCCTCGTATAGGTTATGATTACATAACCGTTGGGGAGGTTACACACTATAAAGTAGGTATCTGATCCTTAATGTTATAGATTATGATTATATAATCGTTGGGGAGGTTACATACTATAAAGAGGGAACCTGACCCTTCGTTGTATATGTTATGATTATATAACCGTTGGGTGGTTACAATATAACGTTGGGGAGGTTACATACTATAAATTGGGTACCTGACCCTTCCTCGTATAGTATATGATTATATATAACCGTTGAGGAGGTCACTTAATATGAAGTGGGTACCTGACCGTTCATTGTGTAGGTTAGGCTAATATAACCGTTGAGGAGGTTACATACTATAAAGTGGGAACCTGACCCTTCGTTGTATAGGTTATGATTATATAACCGTTGGGTGGTTACAATATAACGTTGGGGAGGTTATATACTATAAATTGGGTACCTGCACCTTGGTCATATAGGTTATGATTATTTAACCGTTGGAGAGGTTTCATACTATAAAGTGGGTACCTTCCCCTTCGTCGTATAGGTTATGATTATATAACCGTTGGGGAGGTTACATACTATAAAGTGGGTACCTGCCCCTTCATCGTATAGTTTATGATTATATATCCGTTGGGGAGGTTACATACTATAAAGTGGGTACCTGACCCTTCCTCGTATAGTATATGATTATTAACCGTTGAGGAGGTGACATAATATGAAGTGGGTACCTGACCGTTCATTGTGTAGGTTAGGCTAATATAACCATTGGGAAGGTTACATACTATAAAGTGGGTACCTGACCTTTCCTCGTATAGGTTATGATTACATAACCGTTGGGGAGGTTACACACTATAAAGTAGGTACCTGATCCTTAATGTTATAGTTTATGATTATATAACCGTTGGGGAGGTTACAGACTATAAAGTGGGTACCTGACCCTTCGTTTTATAGGTTATGATTATATAACCGTTGGGGAGGTTACAATATAACCGTTGGGGAGGTTACATACTATAAACTGGGTACCTGACCCTTCATCGTATAGGTTATGATTATACAACCGTTGGGAATGTTACATACTATAAAGTGGTTACCTGACCCTTCATCGTATATGATTTCATTATATAACCGTTGAGGAGGTTGCATACTATAAAGTGGGTACCTGATCCTTAATTTTATAGTTTATGATTATATAACCGTTGGGGAGTTTACAATTTAACCGTTGGGGAGGTTACATACTCTAAAGTGGGCACCTGTCCCTTCATCTTATATGTTATGATTATATAACCTTTGGGAAGTTTACATACTATAAAGTGGGTACCTGATCCTTCAACGTATATTTTATGATAATAAAACCATTGGGGAGGTTACACACTATAAAGTGGGTACCTGATCCTTCGTTGTATAGGTTATGATTATATAACCGTTGGGTGGTTACAATATAACGTTGGGGAGGTTACATACTATAAAATGGGTACCTGACCCTTCCTCGTATAGTATATGATTATATATAACCGTTGAGGAGGTCACATAATATGAAGTGGGTACCTGACCGTTCATTGTGTAGGTTAGGCTAATATAACCGTTGAGGAGGTTACATACTATAAAGTGGGTACCTGACCTATCCTCGTATAGGTTATGATTGTATAACCGTTGGGGAGGTTACATACTATAAAGTGGGTACCTGACCCTTCCTCGTATAGTATATGATTATATATAACCGTTGAGGAGGTCACATAATATGAAGTGGGTACCTGACCGTTCATTGTGTAGGTTAGGCTAATATAACCGTTGAGGAGGTTACATACTATAAAGTGGGTACCTGACCTTTCCTCGTATAGGTTATGATTACATAACCGTTGGGGAGGTTACACACTATAAAGTAGGTATCTGATCCTTAATGTTATAGATTATGATTATATAATCGTTGGGGAGGTTACATACTATAAAGAGGGAACCTGACCCTTCGTTGTATAGGTTATGATTATATAACCGTTGGGTGGTTACAATATAACGTTGGGGAGGTTACATACTATAAATTGGGTACCTGACCCTTCCTCGTATAGTATATGATTATATATAACCGTTGAGGAGGTCACTTAATATGAAGTGGGTACCTGACCGTTCATTGTGTAGGTTAGGCTAATATAACCGTTGAGGAGGTTACATACTATAAAGTGGGAACCTGACCCTTCGTTGTATAGGTTATGATTATATAACCGTTGGGTGGTTACAATATAACGTTGGGGAGGTTATATACTATAAATTGGGTACCTGCACCTTGGTCATATAGGTTATGATTATTTAACCGTTGGAGAGGTTTCATACTATAAAGTGGGTACCATCCCCTTCGTCGTATAGGTTATGATTGTATAACCGTTGGAGAGGTTACATACTATAAAGTGGGTACCTGACCCTCCCTCGTATAGGTTATGATTATATAACCGTTGGGGAGGTTACATACTATAAAGTGGGTACCTGCCCCTTCATCGTATAGTTTATGATTATATATCCGTTGGGGAGGTTACATACTATAAAGTGGGTACCTGACCCTTCCTCGTATAGTATATGATTATATATAACCGTTGAGGAGGTGACATAATATGAAGTGGGTACCTGACCGTTCATTTTGTAGGTTAGGCTAATATAACCATTGGGAAGGTTACATACTATAAAGTGGGTACCTGACCTTTTCTCGTATAGGTTATGATTACATAACCGTTGGGGAGGTTACACACTATAAAGTAGGTACCTGATCCTAAATGTTATAGTTTATGATTATATAACCGTTGGGGAGGTTACAGACTATAAAGTGGGTACCTGACCCTTCGTTTTATAGGTTATGATTATATAACCGTTGGGGAGGTTACAATATAACCGTTGGGGAGGTTACATACTATAAACTGGGTACCTGACCCTTCATCGTATAGGTTATGATTATATAACCGTTGGGAATGTTACATACTATAAAGTGGTTACCTGACCCTTCATCGTATATGATTCCATTATATAACCGTTGGGGAGGTTACAAACTATAAAGTGGGTACCTGACCCTTCGTTGTATAGGTTATGATTATATAACCGTTGGGGAGGTTACAATATAACCGTAGGGGAGGTTACATACTATAAAGTGGGTACCTGACCCTTCGTCGTATAGGTTATGATTGTATAACCGTTGGAGAGTTTACATACTATAAAGTGGGTACCTGACCCTCCCTCGTATAGGTTATGATTATATAACCGTTGGGGAGGTTACATACTATAAAGTGGGTACCTGCCCCTTCATCGTATAGTTAAAGTTATATATCCGTTGGGGAGGTTACATACTATAAAGTGGGTACCTGACCGTTCATTGTGTAGGTTAGGCTAATATAACCATTGGGAAGGTTACATACTATAAAGTGGGTACCTGACCTTTCCTCGTATAGGTTATGATTACATAACCGTTGGGGAGGTTACACACTATAAAGTAGGAACCTGATCCTTAATGTTATAGTTTATGATTATATAACCGTTGGGGAGGTTACAGACTATAAAATGGGTACCTGACCCTTCGTTTTATAGGTTATGATTATTTAACCGTTGGGGAGGTTACATACTATAAACTGGGTACCTGACCATTCATCGTATAGGTTATGATTATATAACCGTTGGGGAGGTTACAATATAACCGTTGAGGAGGTTACATACTATAAAGTGGGTACCTGACCCTTCGTTGTATAGGTTATGATTATATAACCGTAAGGGAGGTTACATACTATAAAGTGGGTACCTGACCTTTCATTGTATATGTTATGATTATATAAACGTTGGGGAGGTTACATACTATAAAGTGGGTACCTGACCCTTCGTTGTATAGGTTATGATTATATAACCGTTGGGGAGGTTACAATATTACCGTGGGGGAGGTTACATACTATAAAGTGGGTACCTGACCTTATATCATATTTGTTATGATTGTATAACCGTTGGGGAGGTTACATACTATATAGTGAGTACCTGACACTTCATTGTAGATGTTATGATTATATAATTGTTAAGGAGCTTACATACTATAAGGTGGGTACCTGATCCTTAATTTTATAGTTTATGATTATATAACCGTTGGGGAGTTTACAATATAACCGGTGGGGAGGTTACATACTATAAAGTGGGTACCTGACCCTTCATCGAATAGTTAATGATTATATAACCGTTGGGAAGGTTACATACTATAAAGTGGGTACCTGTCCCATCATCGTATATGTTATGATTATATAACCTTTGGGGAGGTTACATACTATAAAGTGGGAACCTGACCCTTCGTTGTATAGGTTATGATTATATAACCGTTGGGTGGTTACAATATAACGTTGGGGAGGTTACACACTATAAAGTAGGAACCTGATCCTTAATGTTATAGTTTATGATTATATAACCGTTGGGGAGGTTACAGACTATAAAATGGGTACCTGACCCTTCGTTTTATAGGTTATGATTATTTAACCGTTGGGGAGGTTACATACTATAAACTGGGTACCTGACCCTTCATCGTATAGGTTATGATTATATAACCGTTGGGGAGGTTACAATATAACCGTTGAGGAGGTTACATACTATAAAGTGGGTACCTGACCCTTCGTTGTATAGGTTATGATTATATAACCGTAAGGGAGGTTACATACTATAAAGTGGGTACCTGACCCTTTGTTGTATAGGTTATGATTATATAACCGTATTGGAGGTTAAAATATAACCGTGGGGGAGGTTACATACTATAAAGTTGGTACCTTACCTTATATCATATTTGTTATGATTGTATTACCGTTGGGGAGGTTACATACTATATAGTGAGTACCTGACCCTTCATTGTAGATGTTATGATTATATAACCGTTGGGGAGGTTACAAACTATAAAGTGGGTACCTGACCCTTCATCGTATAGGTTATGATTATATAACCGTTGGGGAGGTTACAATATAACCGTTGGGGAGGTTACATACTATAAACTGGGTACCTGACCCTTCCTCGTATAGGTTATGATTATATAACCGTTGGGGAGGTTACATACTATAAACTGGGTACCTGACCTTTCATTGTATATGTTATGATTATATAAACGTTGGGGAGGTTACATACTATAAAGTGGGTACCTGACCCTTCGTTGTATAGGTTATGATTATATAACCGTTGGGGAGGTTACAATATAACCGTGGGGGAGGTTACATACTATAAAGTGGGTACCTGACCATATATCATATTTGTTATGATTGTATAACCGTTGGGGAGGTTACATACTATAAAGTGGGTACCTGACCCTTCATTGTAGATGTTATGATTATATAATTGTTAAGGAGCTTACATACTATAAAGTGGGTACCTGATCCTTAATTTTATAGTTTATGATTATATAACCGTTGGGGAGTTTACAATTTAACCGTTGGGGAGGTTACATACTCTAAAGTGGGCACCTGTCCCTTCATCTTATATGTTATGATTATATAACCTTTGGGAAGTTTACATACTATAAAGTGGGTACCTGATCCTTCAACGTATAGTTTATGATAATAAAACCATTGGGGAGGTTACACACTATAAAGTGGGTACCTGATCCTTCGTTGTATAGGTTATGATTATATAACCGTTGGGTGGTTACAATATAACGTTGGGGAGGTTACATACTATAAAATGGGTACCTGACCCTTCCTCGTATAGTATATGATTATATATAACCGTTGAGGAGGTCACATAATATGAAGTGGGTACCTGACCGTTCATTGTGTAGGTTAGGCTAATATAACCGTTGAGGAGGTTACATACTATAAAGTGGGTACCTGACCTATCCTCGTATAGGTTATGATTGTATAACCGTTGGGGAGGTTACATACTATAAAGTGGGTACCTGACCCTTCCTCGTATAGTATATGATTATATATAACCGTTGAGGAGGTCACATAATATGAAGTGGGTACCTGACCGTTCATTGTGTAGGTTAGGCTAATATAACCGTTGAGGAGGTTACATACTATAAAGTGGGTACCTGACCTTTCCTCGTATAGGTTATGATTACATAACCGTTGGGGAGGTTACACACTATAAAGTAGGTATCTGATCCTTAATGTTATAGATTATGATTATATAATCGTTGGGGAGGTTACATACTATAAAGAGGGAACCTGACTCTCGTTGTATAGGTTATGATTATATAACCGTTGGGTGGTTACAATATAACGTTGGGGAGGTTACATACTATAAATTGGGTACCTGACCCTTCCTCGTATAGTATATGATTATATATAACCGTTGAGGAGGTTACATACTATAAAGTGGGTACCTGACCTTTCCTCGTATAGGTTATGATTACATAACCGTTGGGGAGGTTACACACTATAAAGTAGGTATCTGATCCTTAATGTTATAGATTATGATTATATAATCGTTGGGGAGGTTACATACTATAAAGAGGGAACCTGACCCTTCGTTGTATATGTTATGATTATATAACCGTTGGGTGGTTACAATATAACGTTGGGGAGGTTACATACTATAAATTGGGTACCTGACCCTTCCTCGTATAGTATATGATTATATATAACCGTTGAGGAGGTCACTTAATATGAAGTGGGTACCTGACCGTTCATTGTGTAGGTTAGGCTAATATAACCGTTGAGGAGGTTACATACTATAAAGTGGGAACCTGACCCTTCGTTGTATAGGTTATGATTATATAACCGTTGGGTGGTTACAATATAACGTTGGGGAGGTTATATACTATAAATTGGGTACCTGCACCTTGGTCATATAGGTTATGATTATTTAACCGTTGGAGAGGTTTCATACTATAAAGTGGGTACCTTCCCCTTCGTCGTATAGGTTATGATTATATAACCGTTGGGGAGGTTACATACTATAAAGTGGGTACCTGCCCCTTCATCGTATAGTTTATGATTATATATCCGTTGGGGAGGTTACATACTATAAAGTGGGTACCTGACCCTTCCTCGTATAGTATATGATTATTAACCGTTGAGGAGGTGACATAATATGAAGTGGGTACCTGACCGTTCATTGTGTAGGTTAGGCTAATATAACCATTGGGAAGGTTACATACTATAAAGTGGGTACCTGACCTTTCCTCGTATAGGTTATGATTACATAACCGTTGGGGAGGTTACACACTATAAAGTAGGTACCTGATCCTTAATGTTATAGTTTATGATTATATAACCGTTGGGGAGGTTACAGACTATAAAGTGGGTACCTGACCCTTCGTTTTATAGGTTATGATTATATAACCGTTGGGGAGGTTACAATATAACCGTTGGGGAGGTTACATACTATAAACTGGGTACCTGACCCTTCATCGTATAGGTTATGATTATACAACCGTTGGGAATGTTACATACTATAAAGTGGTTACCTGACCCTTCATCGTATATGATTTCATTATATAACCGTTGAGGAGGTTGCATACTATAAAGTGGGTACCTGATCCTTAATTTTATAGTTTATGATTATATAACCGTTGGGGAGTTTACAATTTAACCGTTGGGGAGGTTACATACTCTAAAGTGGGCACCTGTCCCTTCATCTTATATGTTATGATTATATAACCTTTGGGAAGTTTACATACTATAAAGTGGGTACCTGATCCTTCAACGTATATTTTATGATAATAAAACCATTGGGGAGGTTACACACTATAAAGTGGGTACCTGATCCTTCGTTGTATAGGTTATGATTATATAACCGTTGGGTGGTTACAATATAACGTTGGGGAGGTTACATACTATAAAATGGGTACCTGACCCTTCCTCGTATAGTATATGATTATATATAACCGTTGAGGAGGTCACATAATATGAAGTGGGTACCTGACCGTTCATTGTGTAGGTTAGGCTAATATAACCGTTGAGGAGGTTACATACTATAAAGTGGGTACCTGACCTATCCTCGTATAGGTTATGATTGTATAACCGTTGGGGAGGTTACATACTATAAAGTGGGTACCTGACCCTTCCTCGTATAGTATATGATTATATATAACCGTTGAGGAGGTCACATAATATGAAGTGGGTACCTGACCGTTCATTGTGTAGGTTAGGCTAATATAACCGTTGAGGAGGTTACATACTATAAAGTGGGTACCTGACCTTTCCTCGTATAGGTTATGATTACATAACCGTTGGGGAGGTTACACACTATAAAGTAGGTATCTGATCCTTAATGTTATAGATTATGATTATATAATCGTTGGGGAGGTTACATACTATAAAGAGGGAACCTGACCCTTCGTTGTATAGGTTATGATTATATAACCGTTGGGTGGTTACAATATAACGTTGGGGAGGTTACATACTATAAATTGGGTACCTGACCCTTCCTCGTATAGTATATGATTATATATAACCGTTGAGGAGGTCACTTAATATGAAGTGGGTACCTGACCGTTCATTGTGTAGGTTAGGCTAATATAACCGTTGAGGAGGTTACATACTATAAAGTGGGAACCTGACCCTTCGTTGTATAGGTTATGATTATATAACCGTTGGGTGGTTACAATATAACGTTGGGGAGGTTATATACTATAAATTGGGTACCTGCACCTTGGTCATATAGGTTATGATTATTTAACCGTTGGAGAGGTTTCATACTATAAAGTGGGTACCATCCCCTTCGTCGTATAGGTTATGATTGTATAACCGTTGGAGAGGTTACATACTATAAAGTGGGTACCTGACCCTCCCTCGTATAGGTTATGATTATATAACCGTTGGGGAGGTTACATACTATAAAGTGGGTACCTGCCCCTTCATCGTATAGTTTATGATTATATATCCGTTGGGGAGGTTACATACTATAAAGTGGGTACCTGACCCTTCCTCGTATAGTATATGATTATATATAACCGTTGAGGAGGTGACATAATATGAAGTGGGTACCTGACCGTTCATTTTGTAGGTTAGGCTAATATAACCATTGGGAAGGTTACATACTATAAAGTGGGTACCTGACCTTTTCTCGTATAGGTTATGATTACATAACCGTTGGGGAGGTTACACACTATAAAGTAGGTACCTGATCCTAAATGTTATAGTTTATGATTATATAACCGTTGGGGAGGTTACAGACTATAAAGTGGGTACCTGACCCTTCGTTTTATAGGTTATGATTATATAACCGTTGGGGAGGTTACAATATAACCGTTGGGGAGGTTACATACTATAAACTGGGTACCTGACCCTTCATCGTATAGGTTATGATTATATAACCGTTGGGAATGTTACATACTATAAAGTGGTTACCTGACCCTTCATCGTATATGATTCCATTATATAACCGTTGGGGAGGTTACAAACTATAAAGTGGGTACCTGACCCTTCGTTGTATAGGTTATGATTATATAACCGTTGGGGAGGTTACAATATAACCGTAGGGGAGGTTACATACTATAAAGTGGGTACCTGACCCTTCGTCGTATAGGTTATGATTGTATAACCGTTGGAGAGTTTACATACTATAAAGTGGGTACCTGACCCTCCCTCGTATAGGTTATGATTATATAACCGTTGGGGAGGTTACATACTATAAAGTGGGTACCTGCCCCTTCATCGTATAGTTAAAGTTATATATCCGTTGGGGAGGTTACATACTATAAAGTGGGTACCTGACCGTTCATTGTGTAGGTTAGGCTAATATAACCATTGGGAAGGTTACATACTATAAAGTGGGTACCTGACCTTTCCTCGTATAGGTTATGATTACATAACCGTTGGGGAGGTTACACACTATAAAGTAGGAACCTGATCCTTAATGTTATAGTTTATGATTATATAACCGTTGGGGAGGTTACAGACTATAAAATGGGTACCTGACCCTTCGTTTTATAGGTTATGATTATTTAACCGTTGGGGAGGTTACATACTATAAACTGGGTACCTGACCATTCATCGTATAGGTTATGATTATATAACCGTTGGGGAGGTTACAATATAACCGTTGAGGAGGTTACATACTATAAAGTGGGTACCTGACCCTTCGTTGTATAGGTTATGATTATATAACCGTAAGGGAGGTTACATACTATAAAGTGGGTACCTGACCTTTCATTGTATATGTTATGATTATATAAACGTTGGGGAGGTTACATACTATAAAGTGGGTACCTGACCCTTCGTTGTATAGGTTATGATTATATAACCGTTGGGGAGGTTACAATATTACCGTGGGGGAGGTTACATACTATAAAGTGGGTACCTGACCTTATATCATATTTGTTATGATTGTATAACCGTTGGGGAGGTTACATACTATATAGTGAGTACCTGACACTTCATTGTAGATGTTATGATTATATAATTGTTAAGGAGCTTACATACTATAAGGTGGGTACCTGATCCTTAATTTTATAGTTTATGATTATATAACCGTTGGGGAGTTTACAATATAACCGGTGGGGAGGTTACATACTATAAAGTGGGTACCTGACCCTTCATCGAATAGTTAATGATTATATAACCGTTGGGAAGGTTACATACTATAAAGTGGGTACCTGTCCCATCATCGTATATGTTATGATTATATAACCTTTGGGGAGGTTACATACTATAAAGTGGGAACCTGACCCTTCGTTGTATAGGTTATGATTATATAACCGTTGGGTGGTTACAATATAACGTTGGGGAGGTTGCATACTATAAATTGGGTACCTGCCCCTTGGTCGTATAGGTTATGATTATTTAACCGTTGGAGAGGTTACATACTCTAAAGTGGGCACCTGTCCCTTCATCTTATATGTTATGATTATATAACCTTTGGGAAGTTTACATACTATAAAGTGGGTACCTGATCCTTCAACGTATAGTTTATGATAATAAAACCATTGGGGAGGTTACATACTATAAAGTGGGAACCTGACCCTTCCTCGTGTAGTTTAAGATTCTATAACCGTAGAGGAGGTTACACACTATAAAGTGGGTACCTGATCCTTCGTTGTATAGGTTATGATTATATAACCGTTGGGTGCTTACAATATAACGTTGGGGAGGTTACATACTAAAAAATCGGTACCTGCCCCTTGGTCATATAGGTTATGATTATTTAACCGTTGGAGAGGTTACATACTATAAAGTGGGTACCTTCCCCTTCGTCGTATAGGTTATGATTCTATAACCGTTGGGGAGGTTACATACTATAAAGTGGGTACCTGACCCTCCCTCGTATAGGTTATGATTGTATAACCGTTGGGGAGGTTACATACTATAAAATGCGTACCTGCCCCTTCATCGTATAGTTTATGATTATATAACCGTTGGGGAGGTTACATACTATAAAGTGGGTACCTGACCCTTCCTCGTATAGTATATGATTATATATAACCGTTGAGGAGGTCACATAATATGAAGTGGGTACCTGACCGTTCATTGTGTAGGTTAGCCTAATATAACCGTTGGGGAGGTTACATACTATAAAGTGGGTACCTGACCTTTCCTCGTATACGTTATGATTACATAACCGTTGGGGAGGTTACACACTATAAAGTAGGTACCTGATCCTTAATGTTATAGATTATGATTATATAACCGTTGGGGAGGTTACAATATAACCGTTGAGGAGGTTACATACTATAAAGTGGGTACCTGACCCTTTGTTGTATAGGTTATGATTATATAACCGTTGAGGAGGTTACATACTATAAAGTGGGTACCTGACCCTTTGTTGTATAGGTTATGATTATATAACCGTTGGGGAGGTTACATACTATAAAGTGGGTACCTGACCCTTTGTTGTATAGGTTATGATTATATAACCGTAGGGGAGGTTAAAATACAATCGTGGGGAGGTTACATACTATAAAGTTGGTACCTGACCTTATATCATATTTGTTATGATTGTATAACCGTTGGGGAGGTTACATACTATATAGTGAGTACCTGACCCTTCATTGTAGATGTTATGATTATATAATCGTTGGGGAGGTTACATACTATAAAGTGGGTACAGATCCTTAATTTTATAGTTTATGATTATATAACCGTTGGGGAGTTTAAAATATAACCGTTGGGGAGGTTACATACTATAAAGTGGGTACCTGACCCTTCATCGAATAGTTTATGATTATATAACCGTTGGGGAGGTTACATACTATAAAGTGGGTACCTGTCCCATCATCGTATATGTTATGATTATATAACCTTTGGGGAGGTTACATACAATAAAGTGGGTACCTGATCCTTCATCGTATAGTTTATGAATATAATACCTTTGGGAAGGTTACATACTATAAAGAGGGAACCTGACCCTTCGTTGTATAGGTTATGATTATATAACCGTTGGGTGGTTACAATATAACGTTGGGGAGGTTATATACTATAAATTGGGTACCTGCACCTTGGTCATATAGGTTATGATTATTTAACCGTTGGAGAGGTTTCATACTATAAAGTGGGTACCTTCCCCTTCGTCGTATAGGTTATGATTGTATAACCGTTGGAGAGGTTACATACTATAAAGTGGGTACCTGACCCTCCCTCGTATAGGTTATGATTATATAACCGTTGGGGAGGTTACATACTATAAAGTGGGTACCTGCCCCTTCATCGTATAGTTTATGATTATATATCCGTTGGGGAGGTTACATACTATAAAGTGGGTACCTGACCCTTCCTCGTATAGTATATGATTATATATAACCGTTGAGGAGGTGACATAATATGAAGTGGGTACCTGACCGTTCATTGTGTAGGTTAGGCTAATATAACCATTGGGAAGGTTACATACTATAAAGTGGGTACCTGACCTTTCCTCGTATAGGTTATGATTACATAACCGTTGGGGAGGTTACACACTATAAAGTAGGTACCTGATCCTTAATGTTATAGTTTATGATTATATAACCGTTGGGGAGGTTACAGACTATAAAGTGGGTACCTGACCCTTCGTTTTATAGGTTATGATTATATAACCGTTGGGGAGGTTACAATATAACCGTTGGGGAGGTTACATACTATAAACTGGGTACCTGACCCTTCATCGTATAGGTTATGATTATATAACCGTTGGGAATGTTACATACTATAAAGTGGTTACCTGACCCTTCATCGTATATGATTTCATTATATAACCGTTGAGGAGGTTGCATACTATAAAGTGGGTACCTGATCCTTAATTTTATAGTTTATGATTATATAACCGTTGGGGAGTTTACAATTTAACCGTTGGGGAGGTTACATACTCTAAAGTGGGCACCTGTCCCTTCATCTTATATGTTATGATTATATAACCTTTGGGAAGTTTACATACTATAAAGTGGGTACCTGATCCTTCAACGTATAGTTTATGATAATAAAACCATTGGGGAGGTTACACACTATAAAGTGGGTACCTGATCCTTCGTTGTATAGGTTATGATTATATAACCGTTGGGTGGTTACAATATAACGTTGGGGAGGTTACATACTATAAAATGGGTACCTGACCCTTCCTCGTATAGTATATGATTATATATAACCGTTGAGGAGGTCACATAATATGAAGTGGGTACCTGACCGTTCATTGTGTAGGTTAGGCTAATATAACCGTTGAGGAGGTTACATACTATAAAGTGGGTACCTGACCTATCCTCGTATAGGTTATGATTGTATAACCGTTGGGGAGGTTACATACTACAAAGTGGGTACCTGACCCTTCCTCGTATAGTATATGATTATATATAACCGTTGAGGAGGTCACATAATATGAAGTGGGTACCTGACCGTTCATTGTGTAGGTTAGGCTAATATAACCGTTGAGGAGGTTACATACTATAAAGTGGGTACCTGATCCTAAATGTTATAGTTTATGATTATATAACCGTTGGGGAGGTTACAGACTATAAAGTGGGTACCTGACCCTTCGTTTTATAGGTTATGATTATATAACCGTTGGGGAGGTTACAATATAACCGTTGGGGAGGTTACATACTATAAACTGGGTACCTGACCCTTCATCGTATAGGTTATGATTATATAACCGTTGGGAATGTTACATACTATAAAGTGGTTACCTGACCCTTCATCGTATATGTTTTCATTATATAACCGTTGGGGAGGTTACAAACTATAAAGTGGGTACCTGACCCTTCGTTGTATAGGTTATGATTATATAACCGTTGGGGAGGTTACAATATAACCGTAGGGGAGGTTACATACTATAAAGTGGGTACCTGACCCTTCGTCGTATAGGTTATGATTGTATAACCGTTGGAGAGTTTACATACTATAAAGTGGGTACCTGACCCTCCCTCGTATAGGTTATGATTATATAACCGTTGGGGAGGTTACATACTATAAAGTGGGTACCTGCCCCTTCATCGTATAGTTAAAGTTATATATCCGTTGGGGAGGTTACATACTATAAAGTGGGTACCTGACCGTTCATTGTGTAGGTTATGCTAATATAACCATTGGGAAGGTTACATACTATAAAGTGGGTACCTGACCTTTCCTCGTATAGGTTATGATTACATAACCGTTGGGGAGGTTACACACTATAAAGTAGGAACCTGATCCTTAATGTTATAGTTTATGATTATATAACCGTTGGGGAGGTTACAGACTATAAAATGGGTACCTGACCCTTCGTTTTATAGGTTATGATTATTTAACCGTTGGGGAGGTTACATACTATAAACTGGGTACCTGACCATTCATCGTATAGGTTATGATTATATAACCGTTGGGGAGGTTACAATATAACCGTTGAGGAGGTTACATACTATAAAGTGGGTACCTGACCCTTCGTTGTATAGGTTATGATTATATAACCGTAAGGGAGGTTACATACTATAAAGTGGGTACCTGACCTTTCATTGTATATGTTATGATTATATAAACGTTGGGGAGGTTACATACTATAAAGTGGGTACCTGACCCTTCGTTGTATAGGTTATGATTATATAACCGTTGGGGAGGTTACAATATTACCGTGGGGGAGGTTACATACTATAAAGTGGGTACCTGACCTTATATCATATTTGTTATGATTGTATAACCGTTGGGGAGGTTACATACTATATAGTGAGTACCTGACACTTCATTGTAGATGTTATGATTATATAATTGTTAAGGAGCTTACATACTATAAGGTGGGTACCTGATCCTTAATTTTATAGTTTATGATTATATAACCGTTGGGGAGTTTAAAATATAACCGTTGGGGAGGTTACATACTATAAAGTGGGTACCTGACCCTTCATCGAATAGTTTATGATTATATAACCGTTGGGGAGGTTACATACTATAAAGTGGGTACCTGTCCCATCATCGTATATGTTATGATTATATAACCTTTGGGGAGGTTACATACAATAAAGTGGGTACCTGATCCTTCATCGTATAGTTTATGAATATAATACCTTTGGGAAGGTTACATACTATAAAGAGGGAACCTGACCCTTCGTTGTATAGGTTATGATTATATAACCGTTGGGTGGTTACAATATAACGTTGGGGAGGTTATATACTATAAATTGGGTACCTGCACCTTGGTCATATAGGTTATGATTATTTAACCGTTGGAGAGGTTTCATACTATAAAGTGGGTACCTTCCCCTTCGTCGTATAGGTTATGATTGTATAACCGTTGGAGAGGTTACATACTATAAAGTGGGTACCTGACCCTCCCTCGTATAGGTTATGATTATATAACCGTTGGGGAGGTTACATACTATAAAGTGGGTACCTGCCCCTTCATCGTATAGTTTATGATTATATATCCGTTGGGGAGGTTACATACTATAAAGTGGGTACCTGACCCTTCCTCGTATAGTATATGATTATATATAACCGTTGAGGAGGTGGCATAATATGAAGTGGGTACCTGACCGTTCATTGTGTAGGTTAGGCTAATATAACCATTGGGAAGGTTACATACTATAAAGTGGGTACCTGACCTTTCCTCGTATAGGTTATGATTACATAACCGTTGGGGAGGTTACACACTATAAAGTAGGTACCTGATCCTTAATGTTATAGTTTATGATTATATAACCGTTGGGGAGGTTACAGACTATAAAGTGGGTACCTGACCCTTCGTTTTATAGGTTATGATTATATAACCGTTGGGGAGGTTACAATATAACCGTTGGGGAGGTTACATACTATAAACTGGGTACCTGACCCTTCATCGTATAGGTTATGATTATATAACCGTTGGGAATGTTACATACTATAAAGTGGTTACCTGACCCTTCATCGTATATGATTTCATTATATAACCGTTGAGGAGGTTGCATACTATAAAGTGGGTACCTGATCCTTAATTTTATAGTTTATGATTATATAACCGTTGGGGAGTTTACAATTTAACCGTTGGGGAGGTTACATACTCTAAAGTGGGCACCTGTCCCTTCATCTTATATGTTATGATTATATAACCTTTGGGAAGTTTACATACTATAAAGTGGGTACCTGATCCTTCAACGTATAGTTTATGATAATAAAACCATTGGGGAGGTTACACACTATAAAGTGGGTACCTGATCCTTCGTTGTATAGGTTATGATTATATAACCGTTGGGTGGTTACAATATAACGTTGGGGAGGTTACATACTATAAAATGGGTACCTGACCCTTCCTCGTATAGTATATGATTATATATAACCGTTGAGGAGGTCACATAATATGAAGTGGGTACCTGACCGTTCATTGTGTAGGTTAGGCTAATATAACCGTTGAGGAGGTTACATACTATAAAGTGGGTACCTGACCTATCCTCGTATAGGTTATGATTGTATAACCGTTGGGGAGGTTACATACTATAAAGTGGGTACCTGACCCTTCCTCGTATAGTATATGATTATATATAACCGTTGAGGAGGTCACATAATATGAAGTGGGTACCTGACCGTTCATTGTGTAGGTTAGGCTAATATAACCGTTGAGGAGGTTACATACTATAAAGTGGGTACCTGACCTTTCCTCGTATAGGTTATGATTACATAACCGTTGGGGAGGTTACACACTATAAAGTAGGTATCTGATCCTTAATGTTATAGATTATGATTATATAATCGTTGGGGAGGTTACATACTATAAAGAGGGAACCTGACCCTTCGTTGTATAGGTTATGATTATATAACCGTTGGGTGGTTACAATATAACGTTGGGGAGGTTACATACTATAAATTGGGTACCTGACCCTTCCTCGTATAGTATATGATTATATATAACCGTTGAGGAGGTCACTTAATATGAAGTGGGTACCTGACCGTTCATTGTGTAGGTTAGGCTAATATAACCGTTGAGGAGGTTACATACTATAAAGTGGGAACCTGACCCTTCGTTGTATAGGTTATGATTATATAACCGTTGGGTGGTTACAATATAACGTTGGGGAGGTTATATACTATAAATTGGGTACCTGCACCTTGGTCATATAGGTTATGATTATTTAACCGTTGGAGAGGTTTCATACTATAAAGTGGGTACCATCCCCTTCGTCGTATAGGTTATGATTGTATAACCGTTGGAGAGGTTACATACTATAAAGTGGGTACCTGACCCTCCCTCGTATAGGTTATGATTATATAACCGTTGGGGAGGTTACATACTATAAAGTGGGTACCTGCCCCTTCATCGTATAGTTTATGATTATATATCCGTTGGGGAGGTTACATACTATAAAGTGGGTACCTGACCCTTCCTCGTATAGTATATGATTATATATAACCGTTGAGGAGGTGACATAATATGAAGTGGGTACCTGACCGTTCATTTTGTAGGTTAGGCTAATATAACCATTGGGAAGGTTACATACTATAAAGTGGGTACCTGACCTTTTCTCGTATAGGTTATGATTACATAACCGTTGGGGAGGTTACACACTATAAAGTAGGTACCTGATCCTAAATGTTATAGTTTATGATTATATAACCGTTGGGGAGGTTACAGACTATAAAGTGGGTACCTGACCCTTCGTTTTATAGGTTATGATTATATAACCGTTGGGGAGGTTACAATATAACCGTTGGGGAGGTTACATACTATAAACTGGGTACCTGACCCTTCATCGTATAGGTTATGATTATATAACCGTTGGGAATGTTACATACTATAAAGTGGTTACCTGACCCTTCATCGTATATGTTTTCATTATATAACCGTTGGGGAGGTTACAAACTATAAAGTGGGTACCTGACCCTTCGTTGTATAGGTTATGATTATATAACCGTTGGGGAGGTTACAATATAACCGTAGGGGAGGTTACATACTATAAAGTGGGTACCTGACCCTTCGTCGTATAGGTTATGATTGTATAACCGTTGGAGAGTTTACATACTATAAAGTGGGTACCTGACCCTCCCTCGTATAGGTTATGATTATATAACCGTTGGGGAGGTTACATACTATAAAGTGGGTACCTGCCCCTTCATCGTATAGTTAAAGTTATATATCCGTTGGGGAGGTTACATACTATAAAGCGGGTACCCGACCGTTCATTGTGTAGGTTAGGCTAATATAACCATTGGGAAGGTTACATACTATAAAGTGGGTACCTGACCTTTCCTCGTATAGGTTATGATTACATAACCGTTGGGGAGGTTACACACTATAAAGTAGGAACCTGATCCTTAATGTTATAGTTTATGATTATATAACCGTTGGGGAGGTTACAGACTATAAAATGGGTACCTGACCCTTCGTTTTATAGGTTATGATTATTTAACCGTTGGGGAGGTTACATACTATAAACTGGGTACCTGACCATTCATCGTATAGGTTATGATTATATAACCGTTGGGGAGGTTACAATATAACCGTTGAGGAGGTTACATACTATAAAGTGGGTACCTGACCCTTCGTTGTATAGGTTATGATTATATAACCGTAAGGGAGGTTACATACTATAAAGTGGGTACCTGACCTTTCATTGTATATGTTATGATTATATAAACGTTGGGGAGGTTACATACTATAAAGTGGGTACCTGACCCTTCGTTGTATAGGTTATGATTATATAACCGTTGGGGAGGTTACAATATTACCGTGGGGGAGGTTACATACTATAAAGTGGGTACCTGACCTTATATCATATTTGTTATGATTGTATAACCGTTGGGGAGGTTACATACTATATAGTGAGTACCTGACACTTCATTGTAGATGTTATGATTATATAATTGTTAAGGAGCTTACATACTATAAGGTGGGTACCTGATCCTTAATTTTATAGTTTATGATTATATAACCGTTGGGGAGTTTACAATATAACCGGTGGGGAGGTTACATACTATAAAGTGGGTACCTGACCCTTCATCGAATAGTTAATGATTATATAACCGTTGGGAAGGTTACGTACTATAAAGTGGGTACCTGTCCCATCATCGTATATGTTATGATTATATAACCTTTGGGGAGGTTACATACTATTAAGTGGGAACCTGACCCTTCGTTGTATAGGTTATGATTATATAACCGTTGGGTGGTTACAATATAACGTTGGGGAGGTTGCATACTATAAATTGGGTACCTGCCCCTTGGTCGTATAGGTTATGATTATTTAACCGTTGGAGAGGTTACATACTCTAAAGTGGGCACCTGTCCCTTCATCTTATATGTTATGATTATATAACCTTTGGGAAGTTTACATACTATAAAGTGGGTACCTGATCCTTCAACGTATAGTTTATGATAATAAAACCATTGGGGAGGTTACATACTATAAAGTGGGAACCTGACCCTTCCTCGTGTAGTTTAAGATTCTATAACCGTAGAGGAGGTTACACACTATAAAGTGGGTACCTGATCCTTCGTTGTATAGGTTATGATTATATAACCGTTGGGTGCTTACAATATAACGTTGGGGAGGTTACATACTAAAAAATCGGTACCTGCCCCTTGGTCATATAGGTTATGATTATTTAACCGTTGGAGAGGTTACATACTATAAAGTGGGTACCTTCCCCTTCGTCGTATAGGTTATGATTCTATAACCGTTGGGGAGGTTACATACTATAAAGTGGGTACCTGACCCTCCCTCGTATAGGTTATGATTGTATAACCGTTGGGGAGGTTACATACTATAAAATGCGTACCTGCCCCTTCATCGTATAGTTTATGATTATATAACCGTTGGGGAGGTTACATACTATAAAGTGGGTACCTGACCCTTCCTCGTATAGTATATGATTATATATAACCGTTGAGGAGGTCACATAATATGAAGTGGGTACCTGACCGTTCATTGTGTAGGTTAGCCTAATATAACCGTTGGGGAGGTTACATACTATAAAGTGGGTACCTGACCTTTCCTCGTATACGTTATGATTAAATAACCGTTGGGGAGGTTACACACTATAAAGTAGGTACCTGATCCTTAATGTTATAGATTATGATTATATAACCGTTGGGGAGGTTACAATATAACCGTTGAGGAGGTTACATACTATAAAGTGGGTACCTGACCCTTTGTTGTATAGGTTATGATTATATAACCGTTGGGGAGGTTACATACTATAAAGTGGGTACCTGACCCTTTGTTGTATAGGTTATGATTATATAACCGTAGGGGAGGTTAAAATACAATCGTGGGGAGGTTACATACTATAAAGTTGGTACCTGACCTTATATCATATTTGTTATGATTGTATAACCGTTGGGGAGGTTACATACTATATAGTGAGTACCTGACCCTTCATTGTAGATGTTATGATTATATAATCGTTGGGGAGGTTACATACTATAAAGTGGGTACAGATCCTTAATTTTATAGTTTATGATTATATAACCGTTGGGGAGTTTAAAATATAACCGTTGGGGAGGTTACATACTATAAAGTGGGTACCTGACCCTTCATCGAATAGTTTATGATTATATAACCGTTGGGGAGGTTACATACTATAAAGTGGGTACCTGTCCCATCATCGTATATGTTATGATTATATAACCTTTGGGGAGGTTACATACAATAAAGTGGGTACCTGATCCTTCATCGTATAGTTTATGAATATAATACCTTTGGGAAGGTTACATACTATAAAGAGGGAACCTGACCCTTCGTTGTATAGGTTATGATTATATAACCGTTGGGTGGTTACAATATAACGTTGGGGAGGTTATATACTATAAATTGGGTACCTGCACCTTGGTCATATAGGTTATGATTATTTAACCGTTGGAGAGGTTTCATACTATAAAGTGGGTACCTTCCCCTTCGTCGTATAGGTTATGATTGTATAACCGTTGGAGAGGTTACATACTATAAAGTGGGTACCTGACCCTCCCTCGTATAGGTTATGATTATATAACCGTTGGGGAGGTTACATACTATAAAGTGGGTACCTGCCCCTTCATCGTATAGTTTATGATTATATATCCGTTGGGGAGGTTACATACTATAAAGTGGGTACCTGACCCTTCCTCGTATAGTATATGATTATATATAACCGTTGAGGAGGTGACATAATATGAAGTGGGTACCTGACCGTTCATTGTGTAGGTTAGGCTAATATAACCATTGGGAAGGTTACATACTATAAAGTGGGTACCTGACCTTTCCTCGTATAGGTTATGATTACATAACCGTTGGGGAGGTTACACACTATAAAGTAGGTACCTGATCCTTCATCGTATAGTTTATGATTATATATCCGTTGGGGAGGTTACATACTATAAAGTGGGTACCTGACCCTTCCTCGTATAGTATATGATTATATATAACCGTTGAGGAGGTGACATAATATGAAGTGGGTACCTGACCGTTCATTGTGTAGGTTAGGCTAATATAACCATTGGGAAGGTTACATACTATAAAGTGGGTACCTGACCCTTCATCGTATAGGTTATGATTATATAACCGTTGGGGAGGTTACATACTATAAAGTGGGTACCTGACCCTTCGTTGTATAGGTTATGATTATATAACCGTTGGGGAGGTTACATACTATAAAGTGGGTACCTGACCCTTCGTTGTATAGGTTATGATTATATAACCGTAGGGGAGGTTAAAATATAACCGTGGGGGAGGTTACATACTATAAAGTTGGTACCAGACCTTATATCATATTTGTTATGATTGTATAACCGTTGGGGAGGTTACATACTATATAGTGAGTACCTGACCCTTCATTGTAGATGTTATGATTATATAATCGTTGGGGAGGTTACATACTATAAAGTGGGTACCTGATCCTTAATTTTATAGTTTATGATTATATAACCGTTGGGGAGTTTACAATGTAACCGTTGGGGAGGTTACATACTATAAAGTGGGTACCTGACCCTTCATCGAATAGTTTATGATTAAATAACCGTTGGGGAGGTTACATACTATAAAGTGGGTACCTGTCCCATCATCGTATATGTTATGATTATATAACCTTTGGGGAGGTTACAATATAACCGTTGAGGAGGTTGCATACTATAAAGTGGGTACCTGACCCTTCATCGTATAGGTTATGATTATATAACCGTTGGGGAGGTTACATACTATAAAGTGGGTACCTGACCCTTCGTTGTATAGGTTATGATTATATAACCGTTGGGGAGGTTACATACTATAAAGTGGGTACCTGACCCTTCGTTTTATAGGTTATGATTATATAACCGTAGGGGAGGTTAAAATATAACCGTGGGGGAGGTTACATACTATAAAGTTGGTACCAGACCTTATATCATATTTGTTATGATTGTATAACCGTTGGGGAGGTTACATACTATATAGTGAGTACCTGACCCTTCATTGTAGATGTTATGATTATATAATCGTTGGGGAGGTTACATACTATAAAGTGGGTACAGATCCTTAATTTTATAGTTTATGATTATATAACCGTTGGGGAGTTTACAATATAACCGTTGGGGAGGTTACATACTATAAAGTGGGTACCTGACCCTTCATCGAATAGTTTATGATTATATAACCGTTGGGGAGGTTACATACTATAAAGTGGGTACCTGTCCCATCATTGTATATGTTATGATTATATAACCGTTGGGGAGGTTACATACAATAAAGTGGGTACCTGATCCTTCATCGTATAGTTTATGAATATAATACCTTTGGGAAGGTTACATACTATAAAGAGGGAACCTGACCCTTCGTTGTATAGGTTATGATTATATAACCGTTGGGTGGTTACAATATAACGTTGGGGAGGTTACATACTATAAATTGGGTACCTGCACCTTGGTCATATAGGTTATGATTATTTAACCGTTGGAGAGGTTACATACTATAAAGTGGGTACCTTCCCCTTCGTCGTATAGGTTATGATTGTATAACCGTTGGAGAGGTTACATACTATAAAGTAGGTACCTGACCCTCCCTCGTATAGGTTATGATTATATAACCGTTGGGGAGGTTACATACTATAAAGTGGGTACCTGACCTTTCCTCGTATAGGTTATGATTACATAACCGTTGGGAAGGTTACACACTATAAAGTAGGTACCTGATCCTTAATGTTATAGATTATGATTATATAACCGTTGGGGAGGTTACATACTATAAATTGGGTACCTGTCCCATCATCGTATATGTTATGATTATATAACCGTTGGGGAGGTTACATACTATAAATTGGGTACCTGTCCCATCATCGTATATGTTATGATTATATAACCTTTGGGGAGGTTACATAATATGAAGTGGGTACCTGACCGTTCATTGTGTAGGTTAGGCTAATATAACCGTTGAGGAGGTTACATACTATAAAGTGGGTACCTGACCTTTCCTCGTATAGGTTATGATTACATAACCGTTGGGGAGGTTACACACTATAAAGTAGGTACCTGATCCTAAATGTTATAGATTATGATTATATAACCGTTGGGGAGGTTACAGACTATAAAGTGGGTACCTGACCTTCGTTTTATAGGTTATGATTATACAACCGTTGGGGAGATTACAATATAACCGTTGAGGAGGTTACATACTATAAAGTGGGTACCTGACCCTTCATCGTATAGGTTATGATTATATAATCGTTGGGGAGGTTACATACTATAAAGTGGGTACCTGTCCCATCATCGTATATGTTATGATTATATAAACTTTGGGAAGGTTACATACAATAAAGTGGGTACCTGATCCTTCATCGTATAGTTTATGAATATAAAACCGTTGGGAAGGTTACATACAATAAAGTGGGAACCTGACCCTTCGTTGTATTGTAACCGTTGGGTGGTTACAATATAACGTTGGGGAGGTTATATACTATAAATTGGGTACCTGCACCTTGGTCATATAGGTTATGATTATTTAACCGTTGGAGAGGTTTCATACTATAAAGTGGGTACCTTCCCCTTCGTCGTATAGGTTATGATTGTATAACCGTTGGAGAGGTTACATACTATAAAGTGGGTACCTGACCCTCCCTCGTATAGGTTATGATTATATAACCGTTGGGGAGGTTACATACTATA
Organism: Rhaphigaster nebulosa; assembly: GCA_948150685.1. Classification (NCBI taxonomy): domain Eukaryota; kingdom Metazoa; phylum Arthropoda; class Insecta; order Hemiptera; family Pentatomidae; genus Rhaphigaster; species Rhaphigaster nebulosa. Next base: position 184,797,167 of record OX411307.1, on the reverse strand, counting down.
AAGTGGGTACCTGCCCCTTCATCGTATAGTTTATGATTATATATCCGTTGGGGAGGTTACATACTATAAAGTGGGTACCTGACCCTTCCTCGTATAGTATATGATTATATATAACCGTTGAGGAGGTGACATAATATGAAGTGGGTACCTGACCGTTCATTGTGTAGGTTAGGCTAATATAACCATTGGGAAGGTTACATACTATAAAGTGGGTACCTGACCCTTCATCGTATAGGTTATGATTATATAACCGTTGGGGAGGTTACATACTATAAAGTGGGTACCTGACCCTTCGTTGTATAGGTTATGATTATATAACCGTTGGGGAGGTTACATACTATAAAGTGGGTACCTGACCCTTCGTTGTATAGGTTATGATTATATAACCGTAGGGGAGGTTAAAATATAACCGTGGGGGAGGTTACATACTATAAAGTTGGTACCAGACCTTATATCATATTTGTTATGATTGTATAACCGTTGGGGAGGTTACATACTATATAGTGAGTACCTGACCCTTCATTGTAGATGTTATGATTATATAATCGTTGGGGAGGTTACATACTATAAAGTGGGTACCTGATCCTTAATTTTATAGTTTATGATTATATAACCGTTGGGGAGTTTACAATGTAACCGTTGGGGAGGTTACATACTATAAAGTGGGTACCTGACCCTTCATCGAATAGTTTATGATTATATAACCGTTGGGGAGGTTACATACTATAAAGTGGGTACCTGTCCCATCATCGTATATGTTATGATTATATAACCTTTGGGGAGGTTACAATATAACCGTTGAGGAGGTTGCATACTATAAAGTGGGTACCTGACCCTTCATCGTATAGGTTATGATTATATAACCGTTGGGGAGGTTACATACTATAAAGTGGGTACCTGACCCTTCGTTGTATAGGTTATGATTATATAACCGTTGGGGAGGTTACATACTATAAAGTGGGTACCTGACCCTTCGTTTTATAGGTTATGATTATATAACCGTAGGGGAGGTTAAAATATAACCGTGGGGGAGGTTACATACTATAAAGTTGGTACCAGACCTTATATCATATTATTTATGATTGTATAACCGTTGGGGAGGTTACATACTATATAGTGAGTACCTGACCCTTCATTGTAGATGTTATGATTATATAATCGTTGGGGAGGTTACATACTATAAAGTGGGTACAGATCCTTAATTTTATAGTTTATGATTATATAACCGTTGGGGAGTTTACAATATAACCGTTGGGGAGGTTACATACTATAAAGTGGGTACCTGACCCTTCATCGAATAGTTTATGATTATATAACCGTTGGGGAGGTTACATACTATAAAGTGGGTACCTGTCCCATCATTGTATATGTTATGATTATATAACCGTTGGGGAGGTTACATACAATAAAGTGGGTACCTGATCCTTCATCGTATAGTTTATGAATATAATACCTTTGGGAAGGTTACATACTATAAAGAGGGAACCTGACCCTTCGTTGTATAGGTTATGATTATATAACCGTTGGGTGGTTACAATATAACGTTGGGGAGGTTACATACTATAAATTGGGTACCTGCACCTTGGTCATATAGGTTATGATTATTTAACCGTTGGAGAGGTTACATACTATAAAGTGGGTACCTTCCCCTTCGTCGTATAGGTTATGATTGTATAACCGTTGGAGAGGTTACATACTATAAAGTAGGTACCTGACCCTCCCTCGTATAGGTTATGATTATATAACCGTTGGGGAGGTTACATACTATAAAGTGGGTACCTGACCTTTCCTCGTATAGGTTATGATTACATAACCGTTGGGAAGGTTACACACTATAAAGTAGGTACCTGATCCTTAATGTTATAGATTATGATTATATAACCGTTGGGGAGGTTACATACTATAAATTGGGTACCTGTCCCATCATCGTATATGTTATGATTATATAACCGTTGGGGAGGTTACATACTATAAATTGGGTACCTGTCCCATCATCGTATATGTTATGATTATATAACCTTTGGGGAGGTTACATAATATGAAGTGGGTACCTGACCGTTCATTGTGTAGGTTAGGCTAATATAACCGTTGAGGAGGTTACATACTATAAAGTGGGTACCTGACCTTTCCTCGTATAGGTTATGATTACATAACCGTTGGGGAGGTTACACACTATAAAGTAGGTACCTGATCCTAAATGTTATAGATTATGATTATATAACCGTTGGGGAGGTTACAGACTATAAAGTGGGTACCTGACCTTCGTTTTATAGGTTATGATTATACAACCGTTGGGGAGATTGCAATATAACCGTTGAGGAGGTTACATACTATAAAGTGGGTACCTGACCCTTCATCGTATAGGTTATGATTATATAATCGTTGGGGAGGTTACATACTATAAAGTGGGTACCTGTCCCATCATCGTATATGTTATGATTATATAAACTTTGGGAAGGTTACATACAATAAAGTGGGTACCTGATCCTTCATCGTATAGTTTATGAATATAAAACCGTTGGGAAGGTTACATACAATAAAGTGGGAACCTGACCCTTCGTTGTATTGTAACCGTTGGGTGGTTACAATATAACGTTGGGGAGGTTATATACTATAAATTGGGTACCTGCACCTTGGTCATATAGGTTATGATTATTTAACCGTTGGAGAGGTTTCATACTATAAAGTGGGTACCTTCCCCTTCGTCGTATAGGTTATGATTGTATAACCGTTGGAGAGGTTACATACTATAAAGTGGGTACCTGACCCTCCCTCGTATAGGTTATGATTATATAACCGTTGGGGAGGTTACATACTATAAAGTGGGTACCTGCCCCTTCATCGTATAGTTTATGATTATATATCCGTTGGGGAGGTTACATACTATAAAGTGGGTACCTGACCCTTCCTCGTATAGTATATGATTATATATAACCGTTGAGGAGGTGACATAATATGAAGTGGGTACCTGACCGTTCATTGTGTAGGTTAGGCTAATATAACCATTGGGAAGGTTACATACTATAAAGTGGGTACCTGACCCTTCATCGTATAGGTTATGATTATATAACCGTTGGGGAGGTTACATACTATAAAGTGGGTACCTGACCCTTCGTTGTATAGGTTATGATTATATAACCGTTGGGGAGGTTACATACTATAAAGTGGGTACCTGACCCTTCGTTGTATAGGTTATGATTATATAACCGTAGGGGAGGTTAAAATATAACCGTGGGGGAGGTTACATACTATAAAGTTGGTACCAGACCTTATATCATATTTGTTATGATTGTATAACCGTTGGGGAGGTTACATACTATATAGTGAGTACCTGACCCTTCATTGTAGATGTTATGATTATATAATCGTTGGGGAGGTTACATACTATAAAGTGGGTACCTGATCCTTAATTTTATAGTTTATGATTATATAACCGTTGGGGAGTTTACAATGTAACCGTTGGGGAGGTTACATACTATAAAGTGGGTACCTGACCCTTCATCGAATAGTTTATGATTATATAACCGTTGGGGAGGTTACATACTATAAAGTGGGTACCTGTCCCATCATCGTATATGTTATGATTATATAACCTTTGGGGAGGTTACAATATAACCGTTGAGGAGGTTGCATACTATAAAGTGGGTACCTGACCCTTCATCGTATAGGTTATGATTATATAACCGTTGGGGAGGTTACATACTATAAAGTGGGTACCTGACCCTTCGTTGTATAGGTTATGATTATATAACCGTTGGGGAGGTTACATACTATAAAGTGGGTACCTGACCCTTCGTTTTATAGGTTATGATTATATAACCGTAGGGGAGGTTAAAATATAACCGTGGGGGAGGTTACATACTATAAAGTTGGTACCAGACCTTATATCATATTATTTATGATTGTATAACCGTTGGGGAGGTTACATACTATATAGTGAGTACCTGACCCTTCATTGTAGATGTTATGATTATATAATCGTTGGGGAGGTTACATACTATAAAGTGGGTACAGATCCTTAATTTTATAGTTTATGATTATATAACCGTTGGGGAGTTTACAATATAACCGTTGGGGAGGTTACATACTATAAAGTGGGTACCTGACCCTTCATCGAATAGTTTATGATTATATAACCGTTGGGGAGGTTACATACTATAAAGTGGGTACCTGTCCCATCATTGTATATGTTATGATTATATAACCGTTGGGGAGGTTACATACAATAAAGTGGGTACCTGATCCTTCATCGTATAGTTTATGAATATAATACCTTTGGGAAGGTTACATACTATAAAGAGGGAACCTGACCCTTCGTTGTATAGGTTATGATTATATAACCGTTGGGTGGTTACAATATAACGTTGGGGAGGTTACATACTATAAATTGGGTACCTGCACCTTGGTCATATAGGTTATGATTATTTAACCGTTGGAGAGGTTACATACTATAAAGTGGGTACCTTCCCCTTCGTCGTATAGGTTATGATTGTATAACCGTTGGAGAGGTTACATACTATAAAGTGGGTACCTGACCCTCCCTCGTATAGGTTATGATTATATAACCGTTGGGGAGGTTACATACTATAAAGTGGGTACCTGACCTTTCCTCGTATAGGTTATGATTACATAACCGTTGGGAAGGTTACACACTATAAAGTAGGTACCTGATCCTTAATGTTATAGATTATGATTATATAACCGTTGGGGAGGTTACATACTATAAATTGGGTACCTGTCCCATCATCGTATATGTTATGATTATATAACCGTTGGGGAGGTTACATACTATAAATTGGGTACCTGTCCCATCATCGTATATGTTATGATTATATAACCTTTGGGGAGGTTACATAATATGAAGTGGGTACCTGACCGTTCATTGTGTAGGTTAGGCTAATATAACCGTTGAGGAGGTTACATACTATAAAGTGGGTACCTGACCTTTCCTCGTATAGGTTATGATTACATAACCGTTGGGGAGGTTACACACTATAAAGTAGGTACCTGATCCTAAATGTTATAGATTATGATTATATAACCGTTGGGGAGGTTACAGACTATAAAGTGGGTACCTGACCTTCGTTTTATAGGTTATGATTATACAACCGTTGGGGAGATTACAATATAACCGTTGGGAGGTTACATACTATAAAGTGGGTACCTGACCCTTCATCGTATAGGTTATGATTATATAATCGTTGGGGAGGTTACATACTATAAAGTGGGTACCTGTCCCATCATCGTATATGTTATGATTATATAAACTTTGGGAAGGTTACATACAATAAAGTGGGTACCTGATCCTTCATCGTATAGTTTATGAATATAAAACCGTTGGGAAGGTTACATACAATAAAGTGGGAACCTGACCCTTCGTTGTATTGTAACCGTTGGGTGGTTACAATATAACGTTGGGGAGGTTATATACTATAAATTGGGTACCTGCACCTTGGTCATATAGGTTATGATTATTTAACCGTTGGAGAGGTTTCATACTATAAAGTGGGTACCTTCCCCTTCGTCGTATAGGTTATGATTGTATAACCGTTGGAGAGGTTACATACTATAAAGTGGGTACCTGACCCTCCCTCGTATAGGTTATGATTATATAACCGTTGGGGAGGTTACATACTATAAAGTGGGTACCTGCCCCTTCATCGTATAGTTTATGATTATATATCCGTTGGGGAGGTTACATACTATAAAGTGGGTACCTGACCCTTCCTCGTATAGTATATGATTATATATAACCGTTGAGGAGGTGACATAATATGAAGTGGGTACCTGACCGTTCATTGTGTAGGTTAGGCTAATATAACCATTGGGAAGGTTACATACTATAAAGTGGGTACCTGACCTTTCCTCGTATAGGTTATGATTACATAACCGTTGGGGAGGTTACACACTATAAAGTAGGTACCTGATCCTTCATCGTATAGTTTATGATTATATATCCGTTGGGGAGGTTACATACTATAAAGTGGGTACCTGACCCTTCCTCGTATAGTATATGATTATATATAACCGTTGAGGAGGTGACATAATATGAAGTGGGTACCTGACCGTTCATTGTGTAGGTTAGGCTAATATAACCATTGGGAAGGTTACATACTATAAAGTGGGTACCTGACCCTTCATCGTATAGGTTATGATTATATAACCGTTGGGGAGGTTACATACTATAAAGTGGGTACCTGACCCTTCGTTGTATAGGTTATGATTATATAACCGTTGGGGAGGTTACATACTATAAAGTGGGTACCTGACCCTTCGTTGTATAGGTTATGATTATATAACCGTAGGGGAGGTTAAAATATAACCGTGGGGGAGGTTACATACTATAAAGTTGGTACCAGACCTTATATCATATTTGTTATGATTGTATAACCGTTGGGGAGGTTACATACTATATAGTGAGTACCTGACCCTTCATTGTAGATGTTATGATTATATAATCGTTGGGGAGGTTACATACTATAAAGTGGGTACCTGATCCTTAATTTTATAGTTTATGATTATATAACCGTTGGGGAGTTTACAATGTAACCGTTGGGGAGGTTACATACTATAAAGTGGGTACCTGACCCTTCATCGAATAGTTTATGATTATATAACCGTTGGGGAGGTTACATACTATAAAGTGGGTACCTGTCCCATCATCGTATATGTTATGATTATATAACCTTTGGGGAGGTTACAATATAACCGTTGAGGAGGTTGCATACTATAAAGTGGGTACCTGACCCTTCATCGTATAGGTTATGATTATATAACCGTTGGGGAGGTTACATACTATAAAGTGGGTACCTGACCCTTCGTTGTATAGGTTATGATTATATAACCGTTGGGGAGGTTACATACTATAAAGTGGGTACCTGACCCTTCGTTTTATAGGTTATGATTATATAACCGTAGGGGAGGTTAAAATATAACCGTGGGGGAGGTTACATACTATAAAGTTGGTACCAGACCTTATATCATATTATTTATGATTGTATAACCGTTGGGGAGGTTACATACTATATAGTGAGTACCTGACCCTTCATTGTAGATGTTATGATTATATAATCGTTGGGGAGGTTACATACTATAAAGTGGGTACAGATCCTTAATTTTATAGTTTATGATTATATAACCGTTGGGGAGTTTACAATATAACCGTTGGGGAGGTTACATACTATAAAGTGGGTACCTGACCCTTCATCGAATAGTTTATGATTATATAACCGTTGGGGAGGTTACATACTATAAAGTGGGTACCTGTCCCATCATTGTATATGTTATGATTATATAACCGTTGGGGAGGTTACATACAATAAAGTGGGTACCTGATCCTTCATCGTATAGTTTATGAATATAATACCTTTGGGAAGGTTACATACTATAAAGAGGGAACCTGACCCTTCGTTGTATAGGTTATGATTATATAACCGTTGGGTGGTTACAATATAACGTTGGGGAGGTTACATACTATAAATTGGGTACCTGCACCTTGGTCATATAGGTTATGATTATTTAACCGTTGGAGAGGTTACATACTATAAAGTGGGTACCTTCCCCTTCGTCGTATAGGTTATGATTGTATAACCGTTGGAGAGGTTACATACTATAAAGTGGGTACCTGACCCTCCCTCGTATAGGTTATGATTATATAACCGTTGGGGAGGTTACATACTATAAAGTGGGTACCTGACCTTTCCTCGTATAGGTTATGATTACATAACCGTTGGGAAGGTTACACACTATAAAGTAGGTACCTGATCCTTAATGTTATAGATTATGATTATATAACCGTTGGGGAGGTTACATACTATAAATTGGGTACCTGTCCCATCATCGTATATGTTATGATTATATAACCGTTGGGGAGGTTACATACTATAAATTGGGTACCTGTCCCATCATCGTATATGTTATGATTATATAACCTTTGGGGAGGTTACATAATATGAAGTGGGTACCTGACCGTTCATTGTGTAGGTTAGGCTAATATAACCGTTGAGGAGGTTACATACTATAAAGTGGGTACCTGACCTTTCCTCGTATAGGTTATGATTACATAACCGTTGGGGAGGTTACACACTATAAAGTAGGTACCTGATCCTAAATGTTATAGATTATGATTATATAACCGTTGGGGAGGTTACAGACTATAAAGTGGGTACCTGACCTTCGTTTTATAGGTTATGATTATACAACCGTTGGGGAGATTACAATATAACCGTTGGGAGGTTACATACTATAAAGTGGGTACCTGACCCTTCATCGTATAGGTTATGATTATATAATCGTTGGGGAGGTTACATACTATAAAGTGGGTACCTGTCCCATCATCGTATATGTTATGATTATATAAACTTTGGGAAGGTTACATACAATAAAGTGGGTACCTGATCCTTCATCGTATAGTTTATGAATATAAAACCGTTGGGAAGGTTACATACAATAAAGTGGGAACCTGACCCTTCGTTGTATTGTAACCGTTGGGTGGTTACAATATAACGTTGGGGAGGTTATATACTATAAATTGGGTACCTGCACCTTGGTCATATAGGTTATGATTATTTAACCGTTGGAGAGGTTTCATACTATAAAGTGGGTACCTTCCCCTTCGTCGTATAGGTTATGATTGTATAACCGTTGGAGAGGTTACATACTATAAAGTGGGTACCTGACCCTCCCTCGTATAGGTTATGATTATATAACCGTTGGGGAGGTTACATACTATAAAGTGGGTACCTGCCCCTTCATCGTATAGTTTATGATTATATATCCGTTGGGGAGGTTACATACTATAAAGTGGGTACCTGACCCTTCCTCGTATAGTATATGATTATATATAACCGTTGAGGAGGTGACATAATATGAAGTGGGTACCTGACCGTTCATTGTGTAGGTTAGGCTAATATAACCATTGGGAAGGTTACATACTATAAAGTGGGTACCTGACCTTTCCTCGTATAGGTTATGATTACATAACCGTTGGGGAGGTTACACACTATAAAGTAGGTACCTGATCCTTCATCGTATAGTTTATGATTATATATCCGTTGGGGAGGTTACATACTATAAAGTGGGTACCTGACCCTTCCTCGTATAGTATATGATTATATATAACCGTTGAGGAGGTGACATAATATGAAGTGGGTACCTGACCGTTCATTGTGTAGGTTAGGCTAATATAACCATTGGGAAGGTTACATACTATAAAGTGGGTACCTGACCCTTCATCGTATAGGTTATGATTATATAACCGTTGGGGAGGTTACATACTATAAAGTGGGTACCTGACCCTTCGTTGTATAGGTTATGATTATATAACCGTTGGGGAGGTTACATACTATAAAGTGGGTACCTGACCCTTCGTTGTATAGGTTATGATTATATAACCGTAGGGGAGGTTAAAATATAACCGTGGGGGAGGTTACATACTATAAAGTTGGTACCAGACCTTATATCATATTTGTTATGATTGTATAACCGTTGGGGAGGTTACATACTATATAGTGAGTACCTGACCCTTCATTGTAGATGTTATGATTATATAATCGTTGGGGAGGTTACATACTATAAAGTGGGTACCTGATCCTTAATTTTATAGTTTATGATTATATAACCGTTGGGGAGTTTACAATGTAACCGTTGGGGAGGTTACATACTATAAAGTGGGTACCTGACCCTTCATCGAATAGTTTATGATTATATAACCGTTGGGGAGGTTACATACTATAAAGTGGGTACCTGTCCCATCATCGTATATGTTATGATTATATAACCTTTGGGGAGGTTACAATATAACCGTTGAGGAGGTTGCATACTATAAAGTGGGTACCTGACCCTTCATCGTATAGGTTATGATTATATAACCGTTGGGGAGGTTACATACTATAAAGTGGGTACCTGACCCTTCGTTGTATAGGTTATGATTATATAACCGTTGGGGAGGTTACATACTATAAAGTGGGTACCTGACCCTTCGTTTTATAGGTTATGATTATATAACCGTAGGGGAGGTTAAAATATAACCGTGGGGGAGGTTACATACTATAAAGTTGGTACCAGACCTTATATCATATTTGTTATGATTGTATAACCGTTGGGGAGGTTACATACTATATAGTGAGTACCTGACCCTTCATTGTAGATGTTATGATTATATAATCGTTGGGGAGGTTACATACTATAAAGTGGGTACAGATCCTTAATTTTATAGTTTATGATTATATAACCGTTGGGGAGTTTACAATATAACCGTTGGGGAGGTTACATACTATAAAGTGGGTACCTGACCCTTCATCGAATAGTTTATGATTATATAACCGTTGGGGAGGTTACATACTATAAAGTGGGTACCTGTCCCATCATTGTATATGTTATGATTATATAACCGTTGGGGAGGTTACATACAATAAAGTGGGTACCTGATCCTTCATCGTATAGTTTATGAATATAATACCTTTGGGAAGGTTACATACTATAAAGAGGGAACCTGACCCTTCGTTGTATAGGTTGTGATTATATAACCGTTGGGTGGTTACAATATAACGTTGGGGAGGTTACATACTATAAATTGGGTACCTACACCTTGGTCATATAGGTTATGATTATTTAACCGTTGGAGAGGTTACATACTATAAAGCGGGTACCTTCCCCTTCGTCGTATAGGTTATGATTGTATAACCGTTGGAGAGGTTACATACTATAAAGTGGGTACCTGACCCTCCCTCGTATAGGTTATGATTATATAACCGTTGGGGAGGTTACATACTATAAAGTGGGTACCTGACCTTTCCTCGTATAGGTTATGATTACATAACCGTTGGGAAGGTTACACACTATAAAGTAGGTACCTGATCCTTAATGTTATAGATTATGATTATATAACCGTTGGGGAGGTTACATACTATAAATTGGGTACCTGTCCCATCATCGTATATGTTATGATTATATAACCGTTGGGGAGGTTACATACTATAAATTGGGTACCTGTCCCATCATCGTATATGTTATGATTATATAACCTTTGGGGAGGTTACATAATATGAAGTGGGTACCTGACCGTTCATTGTGTAGGTTAGGCTAATATAACCGTTGAGGAGGTTACATACTATAAAGTGGGTACCTGACCTTTCCTCGTATAGGTTATGATTACATAACCGTTGGGGAGGTTACACACTATAAAGTAGGTACCTGATCCTAAATGTTATAGATTATGATTATATAACCGTTGGGGAGGTTACAGACTATAAAGTGGGTACCTGACCTTCGTTTTATAGGTTATGATTATACAACCGTTGGGGAGATTACAATATAACCGTTGAGGAGGTTACATACTATAAAGTGGGTACCTGACCCTTCATCGTATAGGTTATGATTATATAATCGTTGGGGAGGTTACATACTATAAAGTGGGTACCTGTCCCATCATCGTATATGTTATGATTATATAAACTTTGGGAAGGTTACATACAATAAAGTGGGTACCTGATCCTTCATCGTATAGTTTATGAATATAAAACCGTTGGGAAGGTTACATACAATAAAGTGGGAACCTGACCCTTCGTTGTATTGTAACCGTTGGGTGGTTACAATATAACGTTGGGGAGGTTATATACTATAAATTGGGTACCTGCACCTTGGTCATATAGGTTATGATTATTTAACCGTTGAAGAGGTTTCATACTATAAAGTGGGTACCATCCCCTTCGTCGTATAGGTTATGATTGTATAACCGTTGGAGAGGTTACATACTATAAAGTGGGTACCTGACCCTTCATCGTATATGTTTTCATTATATAACCGTTGGGGAGGTTACAAACTATAAAGTGGGTACCTTACCCTTCGTTGTATAGGTTATGATTATATAACCGTTGGGGAGGTTACAATATAACCGTAGGGGAGGTTACATACTATAAAGTGGGTACCTGACCCTTCGTCGTATAGGTTATGATTGTATAACCGTTGGAGAGATTACATACTATAAAGTGGGTACCTGACCCTCCCTCGTATAGGTTATGATTATATAACCGTTGGGGAGGTTACATACTATAAAGTGGGTACCTGCCCCTTCATCGTATAGTTAAAGTTATATATCCGTTGGGGAGGTTACATACTATAAAGTGGGTACCTGACCGTTCATTGTGTAGGTTAGGCTAATATAACCATTGGGAAGGTTACATACTATAAAGTGGGTACCTGACCTTTCCTCGTATAGGTTATGATTACATAACCGTTGGGGAGGTTACACACTATAAAGTAGGAACCTGATCCTTAATGTTATAGTTTATGATTATATAACCGTTGGGGAGGTTACAGACTATAAAATGGGTACCTGACCCTTCGTTTTATAGGTTATGATTATTTAACCGTTGGGGAGGTTATAATATAACCGTTGGGGAGGTTACATACTATAAACTGGGTACCTGACCCTTCATCGTATAGGTTATGATTATATAACCGTTGGGGAGGTTACAGACTATAAAGTGGGTACCTGCCCCTTCATCGTATAGTTAAAGTTATATATAAGTTGGGGAGGTTACATACTATAAAGTGGGTACCTGACCGTTCATTGTGTAGGTTAGGCTAATATAACCATTGGGAAGGTTACATACTATAAAGTGGGTACCTGACCTTTCCTCGTATAGGTTATGATTACATAACCGTTGGGGAGGTTACACACTATAAAGTAGGAACCTGATCCTTAATGTTATAGTTTATGATTATATAACCGTTGGGGAGGTTACAGACTATAAAATGGGTACCTGACCCTTCGTTTTATAGGTTATGATTATTTAACCGTTGGGGAGGTTACATACTATAAACTGGGTACCTGACCCTTCATCGTATAGGTTATGATTATATAACCGTTGGGGAGGTTACAATATAACCGTTGAGGAGGTTACATACTATAAAGTGGGTACCTGACCCTTCGTTGTATAGGTTATGATTATATAACCGTAAGGGAGGTTACATACTATAAAGTGGGTACCTGACCCTTTGTTGTATAGGTTATGATTATATAACCGTATTGGAGGTTAAAATATAACCGTGGGGGAGGTTACATACTATAAAGTTGGTACCTTACCTTATATCATATTTGTTATGATTGTATTACCGTTGGGGAGGTTACATACTATATAGTGAGTACCTGACCCTTCATTGTAGATGTTATGATTATATAACCGTTGGGGAGGTTACAAACTATAAAGTGGGTACCTGACCCTTCGTTTTATAGGTTATGATTATATAACCGTTGGGGAGGTTACAATATAACCGTTGGGGAGGTTACATACTATAAACTGGGTACCTGACCCTTCCTCGTATAGGTTATGATTATATAACCGTTGGGGAGGTTACATACTATAAACTGGGTACCTGACCTTTCATCTTATATGTTATGATTATATAAACGTTGGGGAGGTTACATACTATAAAGTGGGTACCTGACCCTTCGTTGTATAGGTTATGATTATATAACCGTTGGGGAGGTTACAATATAACCGTGGGGGAGGTTACATACTATAAAGTGGGTACCTGACCTTATATCATATTTGTTATGATTGTATAACCGTTGGGGAGGTTACATACTATAAAGTGGGTACCTGACCCTTCATTGTAGATGTTATGATTATATAATTGTTAAGGAGCTTACATACTATAAAGTGGGTACCTGATCCTTAATTTTATAGTTTATGATTATATAACCGTTGGGGAGTTTACAATTTAACCGTTGGGGAGGTTACATACTCTAAAGTGGGCACCTGTCCCTTCATCTTATATGTTATGATTATATAACCTTTGGGAAGTTTACATACTATAAAGTGGGTACCTGATCCTTCAACGTATAGTTTATGATAATAAAACCATTGGGGAGGTTACACACTATAAAGTGGGTACCTGATCCTTCGTTGTATAGGTTATGATTATATAACCGTTGGGTGGTTACAATATAACGTTGGGGAGGTTACATACTATAAAATGGGTACCTGACCCTTCCTCGTATAGTATATGATTATATATAACCGTTGAGGAGGTCACATAATATGAAGTGGGTACCTGACCGTTCATTGTGTAGGTTAGGCTAATATAACCGTTGAGGAGGTTACATACTATAAAGTGGGTACCTGACCTATCCTCGTATAGGTTATGATTGTATAACCGTTGGGGAGGTTACATACTATAAAGTGGGTACCTGACCCTTCCTCGTATAGTATATGATTATATATAACCGTTGAGGAGGTCACATAATATGAAGTGGGTACCTGACCGTTCATTGTGTAGGTTAGGCTAATATAACCGTTGAGGAGGTTACATACTATAAAGTGGGTACCTGACCTTTCCTCGTATAGGTTATGATTACATAACCGTTGGGGAGGTTACACACTATAAAGTAGGTATCTGATCCTTAATGTTATAGATTATGATTATATAATCGTTGGGGAGGTTACATACTATAAAGAGGGAACCTGACCCTTCGTTGTATAGGTTATGATTATATAACCGTTGGGTGGTTACAATATAACGTTGGGGAGGTTACATACTATAAATTGGGTACCTGACCCTTCCTCGTATAGTATATGATTATATATAACCGTTGAGGAGGTTACATACTATAAAGTGGGTACCTGACCTTTCCTCGTATAGGTTATGATTACATAACCGTTGGGGAGGTTACACACTATAAAGTAGGTATCTGATCCTTAATGTTATAGATTATGATTATATAATCGTTGGGGAGGTTACATACTATAAAGAGGGAACCTGACCCTTCGTTGTATAGGTTATGATTATATAACCGTTGGGTGGTTACAATATAACGTTGGGGAGGTTACATACTATAAATTGGGTACCTGACCCTTCCTCGTATAGTATATGATTATATATAACCGTTGAGGAGGTCACTTAATATGAAGTGGGTACCTGACCGTTCATTGTGTAGGTTAGGCTAATATAACCGTTGAGGAGGTTACATACTATAAAGTGGGAACCTGACCCTTCGTTGTATAGGTTATGATTATATAACCGTTGGGTGGTTACAATATAACGTTGGGGAGGTTATATACTATAAATTGGGTACCTGCACCTTGGTCATATAGGTTATGATTATTTAACCGTTGGAGAGGTTTCATACTATAAAGTGGGTACCTTCCCCTTCGTCGTATAGGTTATGATTATATAACCGTTGGGGAGGTTACATACTATAAAGTGGGTACCTGCCCCTTCATCGTATAGTTTATGATTATATATCCGTTGGGGAGGTTACATACTATAAAGTGGGTACCTGACCCTTCCTCGTATAGTATATGATTATATATAACCGTTGAGGAGGTGACATAATATGAAGTGGGTACCTGACCGTTCATTGTGTAGGTTAGGCTAATATAACCATTGGGAAGGTTACACACTATAAAGTAGGTACCTGATCCTAAATGTTATAGATTATGATTATATAACCGTTGGGGAGGTTACAGACTATAAAGTGGGTACCTGACCTTCGTTTTATAGGTTATGATTATACAACCGTTGGGGAGATTACAATATAACCGTTGAGGAGGTTACATACTATAAAGTGGGTACCTGACCCTTCATCGTATAGGTTATGATTATATAATCGTTGGGGAGGTTACATACTATAAAGTGGGTACCTGTCCCATCATCGTATATGTTATGATTATATAAACTTTGGGAAGGTTACATACAATAAAGTGGGTACCTGATCCTTCATCGTATAGTTTATGAATATAAAACCGTTGGGAAGGTTACATACAATAAAGTGGGAACCTGACCCTTCGTTGTATTGTAACCGTTGGGTGGTTACAATATAACGTTGGGGAGGTTATATACTATAAATTGGGTACCTGCACCTTGGTCATATAGGTTATGATTATTTAACCGTTGAAGAGGTTTCATACTATAAAGTGGGTACCATCCCCTTCGTCGTATAGGTTATGATTGTATAACCGTTGGAGAGGTTACATACTATAAAGTGGGTACCTGACCCTTCATCGTATATGTTTTCATTATATAACCGTTGGGGAGGTTACAAACTATAAAGTGGGTACCTTACCCTTCGTTGTATAGGTTATGATTATATAACCGTTGGGGAGGTTACAATATAACCGTAGGGGAGGTTACATACTATAAAGTGGGTACCTGACCCTTCGTCGTATAGGTTATGATTGTATAACCGTTGGAGAGATTACATACTATAAAGTGGGTACCTGACCCTCCCTCGTATAGGTTATGATTATATAACCGTTGGGGAGGTTACATACTATAAAGTGGGTACCTGCCCCTTCATCGTATAGTTAAAGTTATATATCCGTTGGGGAGGTTACATACTATAAAGTGGGTACCTGACCGTTCATTGTGTAGGTTAGGCTAATATAACCATTGGGAAGGTTACATACTATAAAGTGGGTACCTGACCTTTCCTCGTATAGGTTATGATTACATAACCGTTGGGGAGGTTACACACTATAAAGTAGGAACCTGATCCTTAATGTTATAGTTTATGATTATATAACCGTTGGGGAGGTTACAGACTATAAAATGGGTACCTGACCCTTCGTTTTATAGGTTATGATTATTTAACCGTTGGGGAGGTTATAATATAACCGTTGGGGAGGTTACATACTATAAACTGGGTACCTGACCCTTCATCGTATAGGTTATGATTATATAACCGTTGGGGAGGTTACAGACTATAAAGTGGGTACCTGCCCCTTCATCGTATAGTTAAAGTTATATATAAGTTGGGGAGGTTACATACTATAAAGTGGGTACCTGACCGTTCATTGTGTAGGTTAGGCTAATATAACCATTGGGAAGGTTACATACTATAAAGTGGGTACCTGACCTTTCCTCGTATAGGTTATGATTACATAACCGTTGGGGAGGTTACACACTATAAAGTAGGAACCTGATCCTTAATGTTATAGTTTATGATTATATAACCGTTGGGGAGGTTACAGACTATAAAATGGGTACCTGACCCTTCGTTTTATAGGTTATGATTATTTAACCGTTGGGGAGGTTACATACTATAAACTGGGTACCTGACCCTTCATCGTATAGGTTATGATTATATAACCGTTGGGGAGGTTACAATATAACCGTTGAGGAGGTTACATACTATAAAGTGGGTACCTGACCCTTCGTTGTATAGGTTATGATTATATAACCGTAAGGGAGGTTACATACTATAAAGTGGGTACCTGACCCTTTGTTGTATAGGTTATGATTATATAACCGTATTGGAGGTTAAAATATAACCGTGGGGGAGGTTACATACTATAAAGTTGGTACCTTACCTTATATCATATTTGTTATGATTGTATTACCGTTGGGGAGGTTACATACTATATAGTGAGTACCTGACCCTTCATTGTAGATGTTATGATTATATAACCGTTGGGGAGGTTACAAACTATAAAGTGGGTACCTGACCCTTCGTTTTATAGGTTATGATTATATAACCGTTGGGGAGGTTACAATATAACCGTTGGGGAGGTTACATACTATAAACTGGGTACCTGACCCTTCCTCGTATAGGTTATGATTATATAACCGTTGGGGAGGTTACATACTATAAACTGGGTACCTGACCTTTCATTGTATATGTTATGATTATATAAACGTTGGGGAGGTTACATACTATAAAGTGGGTACCTGACCCTTCGTTGTATAGGTTATGATTATATAACCGTTGGGGAGGTTACAATATAACCGTGGGGGAGGTTACATACTATAAAGTGGGTACCTGACCTTATATCATATTTGTTATGATTGTATAACCGTTGGGGAGGTTACATACTATAAAGTGGGTACCTGACCCTTCATTGTAGATGTTATGATTATATAATTGTTAAGGAGCTTACATACTATAAAGTGGGTACCTGATCCTTAATTTTATAGTTTATGATTATATAACCGTTGGGGAGTTTACAATTTAACCGTTGGGGAGGTTACATACTCTAAAGTGGGCACCTGTCCCTTCATCTTATATGTTATGATTATATAACCTTTGGGAAGTTTACATACTATAAAGTGGGTACCTGATCCTTCAACGTATAGTTTATGATAATAAAACCATTGGGGAGGTTACACACTATAAAGTGGGTACCTGATCCTTCGTTGTATAGGTTATGATTATATAACCGTTGGGTGGTTACAATATAACGTTGGGGAGGTTACATACTATAAAATGGGTACCTGACCCTTCCTCGTATAGTATATGATTATATATAACCGTTGAGGAGGTCACATAATATGAAGTGGGTACCTGACCGTTCATTGTGTAGGTTAGGCTAATATAACCGTTGAGGAGGTTACATACTATAAAGTGGGTACCTGACCTATCCTCGTATAGGTTATGATTGTATAACCGTTGGGGAGGTTACATACTATAAAGTGGGTACCTGACCCTTCCTCGTATAGTATATGATTATATATAACCGTTGAGGAGGTCACATAATATGAAGTGGGTACCTGACCGTTCATTGTGTAGGTTAGGCTAATATAACCGTTGAGGAGGTTACATACTATAAAGTGGGTACCTGACCTTTCCTCGTATAGGTTATGATTACATAACCGTTGGGGAGGTTACACACTATAAAGTAGGTATCTGATCCTTAATGTTATAGATTATGATTATATAATCGTTGGGGAGGTTACATACTATAAAGAGGGAACCTGACCCTTCGTTGTATAGGTTATGATTATATAACCGTTGGGTGGTTACAATATAACGTTGGGGAGGTTACATACTATAAATTGGGTACCTGACCCTTCCTCGTATAGTATATGATTATATATAACCGTTGAGGAGGTTACATACTATAAAGTGGGTACCTGACCTTTCCTCGTATAGGTTATGATTACATAACCGTTGGGGAGGTTACACACTATAAAGTAGGTATCTGATCCTTAATGTTATAGATTATGATTATATAATCGTTGGGGAGGTTACATACTATAAAGAGGGAACCTGACCCTTCGTTGTATAGGTTATGATTATATAACCGTTGGGTGGTTACAATATAACGTTGGGGAGGTTACATACTATAAATTGGGTACCTGACCCTTCCTCGTATAGTATATGATTATATATAACCGTTGAGGAGGTCACTTAATATGAAGTGGGTACCTGACCGTTCATTGTGTAGGTTAGGCTAATATAACCGTTGAGGAGGTTACATACTATAAAGTGGGAACCTGACCCTTCGTTGTATAGGTTATGATTATATAACCGTTGGGTGGTTACAATATAACGTTGGGGAGGTTATATACTATAAATTGGGTACCTGCACCTTGGTCATATAGGTTATGATTATTTAACCGTTGGAGAGGTTTCATACTATAAAGTGGGTACCTTCCCCTTCGTCGTATAGGTTATGATTATATAACCGTTGGGGAGGTTACATACTATAAAGTGGGTACCTGCCCCTTCATCGTATAGTTTATGATTATATATCCGTTGGGGAGGTTACATACTATAAAGTGGGTACCTGACCCTTCCTCGTATAGTATATGATTATATATAACCGTTGAGGAGGTGACATAATATGAAGTGGGTACCTGACCGTTCATTGTGTAGGTTAGGCTAATATAACCATTGGGAAGGTTACATACTATAAAGTGGGTACCTGACCTTTCCTCGTATAGGTTATGATTACATAACCGTTGGGGAGGTTACACACTATAAAGTAGGTACCTGATCCTTAATGTTATAGTTTATGATTATATAACCGTTGGGGAGGTTACAGACTATAAAGTGGGTACCTGACCCTTCGTTTTATAGGTTATGATTATATAACCGTTGGGGAGGTTACAATATAACCGTTGGGGAGGTTACATACTATAAACTGGGTACCTGACCCTTCATCGTATAGGTTATGATTATATAACCGTTGGGAATGTTACATACTATAAAGTGGTTACCTGACCCTTCATCGTATATGATTTCATTATATAACCGTTGAGGAGGTTGCATACTATAAAGTGGGTACCTGATCCTTAATTTTATAGTTTATGATTATATAACCGTTGGGGAGTTTACAATTTAACCGTTGGGGAGGTTACATACTCTAAAGTGGGCACCTGTCCCTTTATCTTATATGTTATGATTATATAACCTTTGGGAAGTTTACATACTATAAAGTGGGTACCTGATCCTTCAACGTATAGTTTATGATAATAAAACCATTGGGGAGGTTACACACTATAAAGTGGGTACCTGATCCTTCGTTGTATAGGTTATGATTATATAACCGTTGGGTGGTTACAATATAACGTTGGGGAGGTTACATACTATAAAATGGGTACCTGACCCTTCCTCGTATAGTATATGATTATATATAACCGTTGAGGAGGTCACATAATATGAAGTGGGTACCTGACCGTTCATTGTGTAGGTTAGGCTAATATAACCGTTGAGGAGGTTACATACTATAAAGTGGGTACCTGACCTATCCTCGTATAGGTTATGATTGTATAACCGTTGGGGAGGTTACATACTATAAAGTGGGTACCTGACCCTTCCTCGTATAGTATATGATTATATATAACCGTTGAGGAGGTCACATAATATGAAGTGGGTACCTGACCGTTCATTGTGTAGGTTAGGCTAATATAACCGTTGAGGAGGTTACATACTATAAAGTGGGTACCTGACCTTTCCTCGTATAGGTTATGATTACATAACCGTTGGGGAGGTTACACACTATAAAGTAGGTATCTGATCCTTAATGTTATAGATTATGATTATATAATCGTTGGGGAGGTTACATACTATAAAGAGGGAACCTGACCCTTCGTTGTATAGGTTATGATTATATAACCGTTGGGTGGTTACAATATAACGTTGGGGAGGTTACATACTATAAATTGGGTACCTGACCCTTCCTCGTATAGTATATGATTATATATAACCGTTGAGGAGGTCACTTAATATGAAGTGGGTACCTGACCGTTCATTGTGTAGGTTAGGCTAATATAACCGTTGAGGAGGTTACATACTATAAAGTGGGAACCTGACCCTTCGTTGTATAGGTTATGATTATATAACCGTTGGGTGGTTACAATATAACGTTGGGGAGGTTATATACTATAAATTGGGTACCTGCACCTTGGTCATATAGGTTATGATTATTTAACCGTTGGAGAGGTTTCATACTATAAAGTGGGTACCATCCCCTTCGTCGTATAGGTTATGATTGTATAACCGTTGGAGAGGTTACATACTATAAAGTGGGTACCTGACCCTCCCTCGTATAGGTTATGATTATATAACCGTTGGGGAGGTTACATACTATAAAGTGGGTACCTGCCCCTTCATCGTATAGTTTATGATTATATATCCGTTGGGGAGGTTACATACTATAAAGTGGGTACCTGACCCTTCCTCGTATACTATATGATTATATATAACCGTTGAGGAGGTGACATAATATGAAGTGGGTACCTGACCGTTCATTTTGTAGGTTAGGCTAATATAACCATTGGGAAGGTTACATACTATAAAGTGGGTACCTGACCTTTTCTCGTATAGGTTATGATTACATAACCGTTGGGGAGGTTACACACTATAAAGTAGGTACCTGATCCTAAATGTTATAGTTTATGATTATATAACCGTTGGGGAGGTTACAGACTATAAAGTGGGTACCTGACCCTTCGATTTATAGGTTATGATTATATAACCGTTGGGGAGGTTACAACATAACCGTTGGGGAGGTTACATACTATAAACTGGGTACCTGACCCTTCATCGTATAGGTTATGATTATATAACCGTTGGGAATGTTACATACTATAAAGTGGTTACCTGACCCTTCATCGTATATGTTTTCATTATATAACCGTTGGGGAGGTTACAAACTATAAAGTGGGTACCTGACCCTTCGTTGTATAGGTTATGATTATATAACCGTTGGGGAGGTTACAATATAACCGTAGGGGAGGTTACATACTATAAAGTGGGTACCTGACCCTTCGTCGTATAGGTTATGATTGTATAACCGTTGGAGAGTTTACATACTATAAAGTGGGTACCTGACCCTCCCTCGTATAGGTTATGATTATATAACCGTTGGGGAGGTTACATACTATAAAGTGGGTACCTGCCCCTTCATCGTATAGTTAAAGTTATATATCCGTTGGGGAGGTTACAGACTATAAAATGGGTACCTGACCCTTCGTTTTATAGGTTATGATTATTTAACCGTTGGGGAGGTTACATACTATAAACTGGGTACCTGACCATTCATCGTATAGGTTATGATTATATAACCGTTGGGGAGGTTACAATATAACCGTTGAGGAGGTTACATACTATAAAGTGGGTACCTGACCCTTCGTTGTATAGGTTATGATTATATAACCGTAAGGGAGGTTACATACTATAAAGTGGGTACCTGACCTTTCATTGTATATGTTATGATTATATAAACGTTGGGGAGGTTACATACTATAAAGTGGGTACCTGACCCTGCGTTGTATAGGTTATGATTATATAACCGTTGGGGAGGTTACAATATTACCGTGGGGGAGGTTACATACTATAAAGTGGGTACCTGACCTTATATCATATTTGTTATGATTGTATAACCGTTGGGGAGGTTACATACTATATAGTGAGTACCTGACACTTCATTGTAGATGTTATGATTATATAATTGTTAAGGAGCTTACATACTATAAGGTGGGTACCTGATCCTTAATTTTATAGTTTATGATTATATAACCGTTGGGGAGTTTACAATATAACCGGTGGGGAGGTTACATACTATAAAGTGGGTACCTGACCCTTCATCGAATAGTTAATGATTATATAACCGTTGGGAAGGTTACATACTATAAAGTGGGTACCTGTCCCATCATCGTATATGTTATGATTATATAACCTTTGGGGAGGTTACATACTATAAAGTGGGAACCTGACCCTTCGTTGTATAGGTTATGATTATATAACCGTTGGGTGGTTACAATATAACGTTGGGGAGGTTGCATACTATAAATTGGGTACCTGCCCCTTGGTCGTATAGGTTATGATTATTTAACCGTTGGAGAGGTTACATACTCTAAAGTGGGCACCTGTCCCTTCATCTTATATGTTATGATTATATAACCTTTGGGAAGTTTACATACTATAAAGTGGGTACCTGATCCTTCAACGTATAGTTTATGATAATAAAACCATTGGGGAGGTTACATACTATAAAGTGGGAACCTGACCCTTCCTCGTGTAGTTTAAGATTCTATAACCGTAGAGGAGGTTACACACTATAAAGTGGGTACCTGATCCTTCGTTGTATAGGTTATGATTATATAACCGTTGGGTGCTTACAATATAACGTTGGGGAGGTTACATACTAAAAAATCGGTACCTGCCCCTTGGTCATATAGGTTATGATTATTTAACCGTTGGAGAGGTTACATACTATAAAGTGGGTACCTTCCCCTTCGTCGTATAGGTTATGATTCTATAACCGTTGGGGAGGTTACATACTATAAAGTGGGTACCTGACCCTCCCTCGTATAGGTTATGATTGTATAACCGTTGGGGAGGTTACATACTATAAAATGCGTACCTGCCCCTTCATCGTATAGTTTATGATTATATAACCGTTGGGGAGGTTACATACTATAAAGTGGGTACCTGACCCTTCCTCGTATAGTATATGATTATATATAACCGTTGAGGAGGTCACATAATATGAAGTGGGTACCTGACCGTTCATTGTGTAGGTTAGCCTAATATAACCGTTGGGGAGGTTACATACTATAAAGTGGGTACCTGACCTTTCCTCGTATACGTTATGATTACATAACCGTTGGGGAGGTTACACACTATAAAGTAGGTACCTGATCCTTAATGTTATAGATTATGATTATAAAACCGTTGGGGAGGTTACAATATAACCGTTGAGGAGGTTACATACTATAAAGTGGGTACCTGACCCTTTGTTGTATAGGTTATGATTATATAACCGTTGGGGAGGTTACATACTATAAAGTGGGTACCTGACCCTTTGTTGTATAGGTTATGATTATATAACCGTAGGGGAGGTTAAAATACAATCGTGGGGAGGTTACATACTATAAAGTTGGTACCTGACCTTATATCATATTTGTTATGATTGTATAACCGTTGGGGAGGTTTCATACTATATAGTGAGTACCTGACCCTTCATTGTAGATGTTATGATTATATAATCGTTGGGGAGGTTACATACTATAAAGTGGGTACAGATCCTTAATTTTATAGTTTATGATTATATAACCGTTGGGGAGTTTAAAATATAACCGTTGGGGAGGTTACATACTATAAAGTGGGTACCTGACCCTTCATCGAATAGTTTATGATTATATAACCGTTGGGGAGGTTACATACTATAAAGTGGGTACCTGTCCCATCATCGTATATGTTATGATTATATAACCTTTGGGGAGGTTACATACAATAAAGTGGGTACCTGATCCTTCATCGTATAGTTTATGAATATAATACCTTTGGGAAGGTTACATACTATAAAGAGGGAACCTGACCCTTCGTTGTATAGGTTATGATTATATAACCGTTGGGTGGTTACAATATAACGTTGGGGAGGTTATATACTATAAATTGGGTACCTGCACCTTGGTCATATAGGTTATGATTATTTAACCGTTGGAGAGGTTTCATACTATAAAGTGGGTACCTTCCCCTTCGTCGTATAGGTTATGATTGTATAACCGTTGGAGAGGTTACATACTATAAAGTGGGTACCTGACCCTCCCTCGTATAGGTTATGATTATATAACCGTTGGGGAGGTTACATACTATAAAGTGGGTACCTGCCCCTTCATCGTATAGTTTATGATTATATATCCGTTGGGGAGGTTACATACTATAAAGTGGGTACCTGACCCTTCCTCGTATAGTATATGATTATATATAACCGTTGAGGAGGTGACATAATATGAAGTGGGTACCTGACCGTTCATTGTGTAGGTTAGGCTAATATAACCATTGGGAAGGTTACATACTATAAAGTGGGTACCTGACCTTTCCTCGTATAGGTTATGATTACATAACCGTTGGGGAGGTTACACACTATAAAGTAGGTACCTGATCCTTCATCGTATAGTTTATGATTATATATCCGTTGGGGAGGTTACATACTATAAAGTGGGTACCTGACCCTTCCTCGTATAGTATATGATTATATAACCGTTGGGGAGGTTACATACTATAAAGTGGGTACCTGACCCTTCGTTGTATAGGTTATGATTATATAACCGTTGGGGAGGTTACATACTATAAAGTGGGTACCTGACCCTTCGTTGTATAGGTTATGATTATATAACCGTAGGGGAGGTTAAAATATAACCGTGGGGGAGGTTACATACTATAAAGTTGGTACCAGACCTTATATCATATTTGTTATGATTGTATAACCGTTGGGGAGGTTACATACTATATAGTGAGTACCTGACCCTTCATTGTAGATGTTATGATTATATAATCGTTGGGGAGGTTACATACTATAAAGTGGGTACCTGATCCTTAATTTTATAGTTTATGATTATATAACCGTTGGGGAGTTTACAATGTAACCGTTGGGGAGGTTACATACTATAAAGTGGGTACCTGACCCTTCATCGAATAGTTTATGATTATATAACCGTTGGGGAGGTTACATACTATAAAGTGGGTACCTGTCCCATCATCGTATATGTTATGATTATATAACCTTTGGGGAGGTTACAATATAACCGTTGAGGAGGTTGCATACTATAAAGTGGGTACCTGACCCTTCATCGTATAGGTTATGATTATATAACCGTTGGGGAGGTTACATACTATAAAGTGGGTACCTGAACCTTCGTTGTATAGGTTATGATTATATAACCGTTGGGGAGGTTACATACTATAAAGTGGGTACCTGACCCTTCGTTTTATAGGTTATGATTATATAACCGTAGGGGAGGTTAAAATATAACCGTGGGGGAGGTTACATACTATAAAGTTGGTACCAGACCTTATATCATATTTGTTATGATTGTATAACCGTTGGGGAGGTTACATACTATATAGTGAGTACCTGACCCTTCATTGTAGATGTTATGATTATATAATCGTTGGGGAGGTTACATACTATAAAGTGGGTACAGATCCTTAATTTTATAGTTTATGATTATATAACCGTTGGGGAGTTTACAATATAACCGTTGGGGAGGTTACATACTATAAAGTGGGTACCTGACCCTTCATCGAATAGTTTATGATTATATAACCGTTGGGGAGGTTACATACTATAAAGTGGGTACCTGTCCCATCATTGTATATGTTATGATTATATAACCGTTGGGGAGGTTACATACAATAAAGTGGGTACCTGATCCTTCATCGTATAGTTTATGAATATAATACCTTTGGGAAGGTTACATACTATAAAGAGGGAACCTGACCCTTCGTTGTATAGGTTATGATTATATAACCGTTGGGTGGTTACAATATAACGTTGGGGAGGTTACATACTATAAATTGGGTACCTGCACCTTGGTCATATAGGTTATGATTATTTAACCGTTGGAGAGGTTACATACTATAAAGTGGGTACCTTCCCCTTCGTCGTATAGGTTATGATTGTATAACCGTTGGAGAGGTTACATACTATAAAGTGGGTACCTGACCCTCCCTCGTATAGGTTATGATTATATAACCGTTGGGGAGGTTACATACTATAAAGTGGGTACCTGACCTTTCCTCGTATAGGTTATGATTACATAACCGTTGGGAAGGTTACACACTATAAAGTAGGTACCTGATCCTTAATGTTATAGATTATGATTATATAACCGTTGGGGAGGTTACATACTATAAATTGGGTACCTGTCCCATCATCGTATATGTTATGATTATATAACCGTTGGGGAGGTTACATACTATAAATTGGGTATTTGTCCCATCATCGTATATGTTATGATTATATTACCTTTGGGGAGGTTACATAATATGAAGTGGGTACCTGACCGTTCATTGTGTAGGTTAGGCTAATATAACCGTTAAGGAGGTTACATACTATAAAGTGGGTACCTGACCATTCCTCGTATAGGTTATGATTACATAACCGTTGGGGAGGTTACACACTATAAAGTAGGTACCTGATCCTTAATGTTATAGATTATGATTATATAACCGTTGGGGAGGTTACAGACTATAAAGTGGGTACCTGACCCTTCGTTTTATAGGTTATGATTATATAACCGTTGGGGAGGTTACAATATAACCGTTGGGGAGGTTACATACTATAAAGTGGGTACCTGACCCTTCATCGAATAGTTTATGATTATATAACCGTTGGGAATGTTACATACTATAAAGTGGTTACCTGACCCTTCATCGTATATGTTTTCATTATATAACCGTTGGGGAGGTTACAAACTATAAAGTGGGTACCTGACCCTTCGTTGTATAGGTTATGATTATATAACCGTTGGGGAGGTTACAATATAACCGTAGGGGAGGTTACATACTATAAAGTGGGTACCTGACCCTTCGTCGTATAGGTTATGATTGTATAACCGTTGGAGAGATTACATACTATAAAGTGGGTACCTGACCCTCCCTCGTATAGGTTATGATTATATAACCGTTGGGGAGGTTACATACTATAAAGTGGGTACCTGCCCCTTCATCGTATAGTTAAAGTTATATATCCGTTGGGGAGGTTACATACTATAAAGTGGGTACCTGACCGTTCATTGTGTAGGTTAGGCTAATATAACCATTGGGAAGGTTACATACTATAAAGTGGGTACCTGACCTTTCCTCGTATAGGTTATGATTACATAACCGTTGGGGAGGTTACACACTATAAAGTAGGAACCTGATCCTTAATGTTATAGTTTATGATTATATAACCGTTGGGGAGGTTACAGACTATAAAATGGGTACCTGACCCTTCGTTTTATAGGTTATGATTATTTAACCGTTGGGGAGGTTACATACTATAAACTGGGTACCTGACCCTTCATCGTATAGGTTATGATTATATAACCGTTGGGGAGGTTACAATATAACCGTTGAGGAGGTTACATACTATAAAGTGGGTACCTGACCCTTCGTTGTATAGGTTATGATTATATAACCGTAAGGGAGGTTACATACTATAAAGTGGGTACCTGACCCTTTGTTGTATAGGTTATGATTATATAACCGTATTGGAGGTTAAAATATAACCGTGGGGGAGGTTACATACTATAAAGTTGGTACCTTACCTTATATCATATTTGTTATGATTGTATTACCGTTGGGGAGGTTACATACTATATAGTGAGTACCTGACCCTTCATTGTAGATGTTATGATTATATAACCGTTGGGGAGGTTACAAACTATAAAGTGGGTACCTGACCCTTCGTTTTATAGGTTATGATTATATAACCGTTGGGGAGGTTACAATATAACCGTTGGGGAGGTTACATACTATAAACTGGGTACCTGACCCTTCCTCGTATAGGTTATGATTATATAACCGTTGGGGAGGTTACATACTATAAACTGGGTACCTGACCTTTCATTGTATATGTTATGATTATATAAACGTTGGGGAGGTTACATACTATAAAGTGGGTACCTGACCCTTCGTTGTATAGGTTATGATTATATAACCGTTGGGGAGGTTACAATATAACCGTGGGGGAGGTTACATACTATAAAGTGGGTACCTGACCTTATATCATATTTGTTATGATTGTATAACCGTTGGGGAGGTTACATACTATAAAGTGGGTACCTGACCCTTCATTGTAGATGTTATGATTATATAATTGTTAAGGAGCTTACATACTATAAAGTGGGTACCTGATCCTTAATTTTATAGTTTATGATTATATAACCGTTGGGGAGTTTACAATTTAACCGTTGGGGAGGTTACATACTCTAAAGTGGGCACCTGTCCCTTCATCTTATATGTTATGATTATATAACCTTTGGGAAGTTTACATACTATAAAGTGGGTACCTGATCCTTCAACGTATAGTTTATGATAATAAAACCATTGGGGAGGTTACACACTATAAAGTGGGTACCTGATCCTTCGTTGTATAGGTTATGATTATATAACCGTTGGGTGGTTACAATATAACGTTGGGGAGGTTACATACTATAAAATGGGTACCTGACCTTCCTCGTATAGTATATGATTATATATAACCGTTGAGGAGGTCACATAATATGAAGTGGGTACCTGACCGTTCATTGTGTAGGTTAGGCTAATATAACCGTTGAGGAGGTTACATACTATAAAGTGGGTACCTGACCTATCCTCGTATAGGTTATGATTGTATAACCGTTGGGGAGGTTACATACTATAAAGTGGGTACCTGACCCTTCCTCGTATAGTATATGATTATATATAACCGTTGAGGAGGTCACATAATATGAAGTGGGTACCTGACCGTTCATTGTGTAGGTTAGGCTAATATAACCGTTGAGGAGGTTACATACTATAAAGTGGGTACCTGACCTTTCCTCGTATAGGTTATGATTACATAACCGTTGGGGAGGTTACACACTATAAAGTAGGTATCTGATCCTTAATGTTATAGATTATGATTATATAATCGTTGGGGAGGTTACATACTATAAAGAGGGAACCTGACCCTTCGTTGTATAGGTTATGATTATATAACCGTTGGGTGGTTACAATATAACGTTGGGGAGGTTACATACTATAAATTGGGTACCTGACCCTTCCTCGTATAGTATATGATTATATATAACCGTTGAGGAGGTCACTTAATATGAAGTGGGTACCTGACCGTTCATTGTGTAGGTTAGGCTAATATAACCGTTGAGGAGGTTACATACTATAAAGTGGGAACCTGACCCTTCGTTGTATAGGTTATGATTATATAACCGTTGGGTGGTTACAATATAACGTTGGGGAGGTTATATACTATAAATTGGGTACCTGCACCTTGGTCATATAGGTTATGATTATTTAACCGTTGGAGAGGTTTCATACTATAAAGTGGGTACCATCCCCTTCGTCGTATAGGTTATGATTGTATAACCGTTGGAGAGGTTACATACTATAAAGTGGGTACCTGACCCTCCCTCGTATAGGTTATGATTATATAACCGTTGGGGAGGTTACATACTATAAAGTGGGTACCTGCCCCTTCATCGTATAGTTTATGATTATATATCCGTTGGGGAGGTTACATACTATAAAGTGGGTACCTGACCCTTCCTCGTATAGTATATGATTATATATAACCGTTGAGGAGGTGACATAATATGAAGTGGGTACCTGACCGTTCATTTTGTAGGTTAGGCTAATATAACCATTGGGAAGGTTACATACTATAAAGTGGGTACCTGACCTTTTCTCGTATAGGTTATGATTACATAACCGTTGGGGAGGTTACACACTATAAAGTAGGTACCTGATCCTAAATGTTATAGTTTATGATTATATAACCGTTGGGGAGGTTACAGACTATAAAGTGGGTACCTGACCCTTCGTTTTATAGGTTATGATTATATAACCGTTGAGGAGGTTACAATATAACCGTTGGGGAGGTTACATACTATAAACTGGGTACCTGACCCTTCATCGTATAGGTTATGATTATATAACCGTTGGGAATGTTACATACTATAAAGTGGTTACCTGACCCTTCATCGTATATGTTTTCATTATATAACCGTTAGGGAGGTTACAAACTATAAAGTGGGTACCTGACCCTTCGTTGTATATGTTATGATTATATAACCGTTGGGGAGGTTACAATATAACCGTAGGGGAGGTTACATACTATAAAGTGGGTACCTGACCCTTCGTCGTATAGGTTATGATTGTATAACCGTTGGAGAGTTTACATACTATAAAGTGGGTACCTGACCCTCCCTCGTATAGGTTATGATTATATAACCGTTGGGGAGGTTACACACTATAAAGTGGGTACCTGCCCCTTCATCGTATAGTTAAAGTTATATATCCGTTGGGGAGGTTACATACTATAAAGTGGGTACCTGACCGTTCATTGTGTAGGTTAGGCTAATATAACCATTGGGAAGGTTACATACTATAAAGTAGGTACCTGACCCTTCCTCGTATAGTATATGATTATATATAACCGTTGAGGAGGTGACATAATATGAAGTGGGTACCTGACCGTTCATTTTGTAGGTTAGGCTAATATAACCATTGGGAAGGTTACATACTATAAAGTGGGTACCTGACCTTTTCTCGTATAGGTTATGATTACATAACCGTTGGGGAGGTTACACACTATAAAGTAGGTACCTGATCCTAAATGTTATAGTTTATGATTATATAACCGTTGGGGAGGTTACAGACTATAAAGTGGGTACCTGACCCTTCGTTTTATAGGTTATGATTATATAACCGTTGAGGAGGTTACAATATAACCGTTGGGGAGGTTACATACTATAAACTGGGTACCTGACCCTTCATCGTATAGGTTATGATTATATAACCGTTGGGAATGTTACATACTATAAAGTGGTTACCTGACCCTTCATCGTATATGTTTTCATTATATAACCGTTGGGGAGGTTACAAACTATAAAGTGGGTACCTGACCCTTCGTTGTATATGTTATGATTATATAACCGTTGGGGAGGTTACAATATAACCGTAGGGGAGGTTACATACTATAAAGTGGGTACCTGACCCTTCATCGTATAGGTTATGATTATATAACGTTGGGGAGGTTACATACTATAAAGTGGGTACCTGTCCCATCATCGTATATGTTATGATTATATAAACTTTGGGAAGGTTACATACAATAAAGTGGGTACCTGATCCTTCATCGTATAGTTTATGAATATAAAACCGTTGGGAAGGTTACATACTATAAAGTGGGAACCTGACCCTTCGTTGTATAGGTTATGATTATATAACCGTTGGGTGGTTACAATATAACGTTGGGGAGGTTATATACTATAAATTGGGTACCTGCACCTTGGTCATATGGGTTATGATTATTTAACCGTTGGAGAGGTTTCATACTATAAAGTGGGTACCTTCCCCTTCGTCGTATAGGTTATGATTATATAACCGTTGGGGAGGTTAAATACTATAAAGTGGGTACCTGTCCCATCATCGTATATGTTATTATATAGTGAGTACCTGACCCTTCATTGTAGATGTTATGATTATATAATCGTTGGGGAGGTTACATACTATAAAGTGGGTACAGATCCTTAATTTTATAGTTTATGATTATATAACCGTTGGGGAGTTTACAATATAACCGTTGGGGAGGTTACATACTATAAAGTGGGTACCTGACCCTTCATCGAATAGTTTATGATTATATAACCGTTGGGGAGGTTACATACTATAAAGTGGGTACCTGTCCCATCATCGTATATGTTATGATTATATAACCTTTGGGGAGGTTACATACAATAAAGTGGGTACCTGATCCTTCATCGTATAGTTTATGAATATAATACCTTTGGGAAGGTTACATACTATAAAGAGGGAACCTGACCCTTCGTTGTATAGGTTATGATTATATAACCGTTGGGTGGTTACAATATAACGTTGGGGAGGTTACATACTATAAATTGGGTACCTGCACCTTGGTCATATAGGTTATGATTATTTAACCGTTGGAGAGGTTACATACTATAAAGTGGGTACCTTCCCCTTCGTCGTATAGGTTATGATTGTATAACCGTTGGAGAGGTTACATACTATAAAGTGGGTACCTGACCCTCCCTCGGATAGGTTATGATTATATAACCGTTAAGGAGGTTACATACAATAAAGTGGGTACCTGACCTTTCCTCGTATAGGTTATGATTACATAACCGTTGGGAAGGTTACACACTATAAAGTAGGTACCTGATCCTTAATGTTATAGATTATGATTATATAACCGTTGGGGAGGTTACAGACTATAAAGTAGGTACCTGACCTTCGTTTTATAGGTTATGATTATATAACCGTTGGGGAGGTTACAATATAACCGTTGAGGAGGTTGCATACTATAAAGTGGGTACCTGACCCTTCATCGTATAGGTTATGATTATATAACCGTTGGGGAGGTTACATACTATAAAGTGGGTACCTGACCCTTCGTTGAATAGGTTATGATTGTATAACCGTTGGGGAGGTTACATACTATAAAGTGGGTACCTGACCCTTAGTTGTATAGGTTATGATTATATAACCGTAGGGGAGGTTAAAATATAACCGTGGGGGAGGTTACATACTATAAAGTTGGTACCAGACCTTATATCATATATGTTATGATTGTATAACCGTTGGGGAGGTTACATACTATATAGTGAGTACCTGACCCTTCATTGTAGATGTTATGATTATATAATCGTTGCGGACGTTACATACTATAAAGTGGGTACCTGATCCTTAATTTTATAGTTTATGATTATATAACCGTTGGGGAGTTTACAATGTAACCGTTGGGGAGGTTACATACTATAAAGTGGGTACCTGACCCTTCATCGAATAGTTTATGATTATATAACCGTTGGGGAGGTTACATACTATAAAGTGGGTACCTGTCCCATCATCGTATATGTTATGATTATATAACCTTTGGGGAGGTTACATAATATGAAGTGGGTACCTGACCGTTCATTGTGTAGGTTAGGCTAATATAACCGTTGAGGAGGTTACATACTATAAAGTGGGTACCTGACCTTTCCTCGTATAGGTTATGATTGTATAACCGTTGGGGAGGTTACATACTATAAAGTGGGTACCTGACCCTTCCTCGTATAGTATATGATTATATATAACCGTTGAGGAGGTCACATAATATGAAGTGGGTACCTGACCGTTCATTGTGTAGGTTAGGCTAATATAACCGTTGAGGAGGTTACATACTATAAAGTGGGTACCTGACCTTTCCTCGTATAGGTTATGATTGTATAACCGTTGGGGAGGTTACATACTATAAAGTGGGTACCTGACCCTTCCTCGTATAGTATATGATTATATATAACCGTTGAGGAGGTCACATAATATGACGTGGGTACCTGACCGTTCATTGTGTAGGTTAGGCTAATATAACCGTTGAGGAGGTTACATACTATAAAGTGGGTATCTGACCTTTCCTCGTATAGGTTATGATTACATAACCGTTGGGGAGGTTACACACTATAAAGTAGGTACCTGATCCTTAATGTTATAGATTATGATTATATAATCGTTGGGGAGGTTACATACTATAAAGAGGGAACCTGACCCTTCGTTGTATAGGTTATGATTATATAACCGTTGGGTGGTTACAATATAACGTTGGGGAGGTTACATACTATAAATTTGGTACCTTACCCTTCCTCGTATAGTATATGATTATATATTACCGTTGAGGAGGTCACTTAATATGAAGTGGGTACCTGACCGTTCATGGTGTAGGTTAGGCTAATATAACCGTTGAGGAGGTTACATACTATAAAGTGGGTACCTGACCTTTCCTCGTATAGGTTATGATTGTATAACCGTTGGGGAGGTTACATACTATAAAGTGGGTACCTGACCCTTCCTCGTATAGTATATGATTATATATAACCGTTGAGGAGGTCACATAATATGAAGTGGGTACCTGACCGTTCATTGTGTAGGTTAGGCTAATATAACCGTTGAGGAGGTTACATACTATAAAGTGGGTACCTGACCTTTCCTCGTATAGGTTATGATTACATAACCGTTGGGGAGGTTACACACTATAAAGTAGGAACCTGATCCTTAATGTTATAGTTTATGATTATATAACCGTTGGGGAGGTTACAGACTATAAAATGGGTACCTGACCCTTCGTTTTATAGGTTATGATTATTTAACCGTTGGGGAGGTTACAATATAACCGTTGAGGAGGTTACATACTATAAAGTGGGAACCTGACCCTTCGTTGTATAGGTTATGATTATATAACCGTTGGGTGGTTACAATATAACGTTGGGGAGGTTATATACTATAAATTGGGTACCTGCACCTTGGTCATATAGGTTATGATTGTATAACCGTTGGGGAGGTTACATACTATAAAGTGGGTACCTGACCCTTCCTCGTATAGTATATGATTATATATAACCGTTGGAGAGGTTACATACTATAAAGTGGGTACCTGACCCTCCCTCGTATAGGTTATGATTATATAACCGTTGGGGAGGTTACATACTATAAAGTGGGTACCTGCCCCTTCATCGTAGAGTTTATGATTATATATCCGTTGGGGAGGTTACATACTATAAAGTGGGTACCTGACCCTTTCTCGTATAGTATATGATTATATATAACCGTTGAGGAGGTGACATAATATGAAGTGGGTACCTGACCGTTCATTGGGTAGGTTAGGCTAATATAACCATTGGGAAGGTTACATACTATAAAGTGGGTACCTGACCTTTCCTCGTATAGGTTATGATTACATAACCGTTGGGGAGGTTACACACTATAAAGTAGGTACCTGATCCTTAATGTTATAGATTATGATTATATAATCGTTGGGGAGGTTACATACTATAAAGAGGGAACCTGACCCTTCGTTGTATAGGTTATGATTATATAACCGTTGGGTGGTTACAATGTAACGTTGGGGAGGTTACATACTATAAATTGGGTACCTGACCCTTCCTCGTATAGTATCTGATTATATATAACCGTTGAGGAGGTCACTTAATATGAAGTGGGTACCTGAGCGTTCATGGTGTAGGTTAGGCTAATATAACCGTTGAGGAGGTTACATACTATAAAGTGGGTACCTGACCTTTCCTCGTATAGGTTATGATTACATAACCGTTGGGGAGGTTACACACTATAAAGTAGGTACCTGATCCTAAATGTTATAGATTATGATTATATAACCGTTGGGGAGGTTACAGACTATAAAGTGGGTACCTGACCTTCGTTTTATAGGTTATGATTATATAACCGTTGGGGAGATTACAATATAACCGTTGAGGAGGTTACATACTATAAAGTGGGTACCTGACCCTTCATCGTATAGGTTATGATTATATAACGTTGGGGAGGTTACATACTATAAAGTGGGTACCTGTCCCATCATCGTATATGTTATGATTATATAAACTTTGGGAAGGTTACATACAATAAAGTGGGTACCTGATCCTTCATCGTATAGTTTATGAATATAAAACCGTTGGGGAGGTTACATACTATAAAGTGGGAACCTGACCCTTCCTCGTGTAGTTTAAGATTCTATAACCGTAGAGGAGGTTACACACTATAAAGTGGGTACCTGATCCTTCGTTGTATAGGTTATGATTATATAACCGTTGGGTGCTTACAATATAACGTTGGGGAGGTTACATACTAAAAAATCGGTACCTGCCCCTTGGTCATATAGGTTATGATTATTTAACCGTTGGAGAGGTTACATACTATAAAGTGGGTACCTTCCCCTTCGTCGTATAGGTTATGATTCTATAACCGTTGGGGAGGTTACATACTATAAAGTGGGTACCTGACCCTCCCTCGTATAGGTTATGATTGTATAACCGTTGGGGAGGTTACATACTATAAAATGCGTACCTGCCCCTTCATCGTATAGTTTATGATTATATAACCGTTGGGGAGGTTACATACTATAAAGTGGGTACCTGACCCTTCCTCGTATAGTATATGATTATATATAACCGTTGAGGAGGTCACATAATATGAAGTGGGTACCTGACCGTTCATTGTGTAGGTTAGCCTAATATAACCGTTGGGGAGGTTACATACTATAAAGTGGGTACCTGACCTTTCCTCGTATACGTTATGATTACATAACCGTTGGGGAGGTTACACACTATAAAGTAGGTACCTGATCCTTAATGTTATAGATTATGATTATAAAACCGTTGGGGAGGTTACAATATAACCGTTGAGGAGGTTACATACTATAAAGTGGGTACCTGACCCTTTGTTGTATAGGTTATGATTATATAACCGTTGGGGAGGTTACATACTATAAAGTGGGTACCTGACCCTTTGTTGTATAGGTTATGATTATATAACCGTAGGGGAGGTTAAAATACAATCGTGGGGAGGTTACATACTATAAAGTTGGTACCTGACCTTATATCATATTTGTTATGATTGTATAACCGTTGGGGAGGTTACATACTATATAGTGAGTACCTGACCCTTCATTGTAGATGTTATGATTATATAATCGTTGGGGAGGTTACATACTATAAAGTGGGTACAGATCCTTAATTTTATAGTTTATGATTATATAACCGTTGGGGAGTTTAAAATATAACCGTTGGGGAGGTTACATACTATAAAGTGGGTACCTGACCCTTCATCGAATAGTTTATGATTATATAACCGTTGGGGAGGTTACATACTATAAAGTGGGTACCTGTCCCATCATCGTATATGTTATGATTATATAACCTTTGGGGAGGTTACATACAATAAAGTGGGTACCTGATCCTTCATCGTATAGTTTATGAATATAATACCTTTGGGAAGGTTACATACTATAAAGAGGGAACCTGACCCTTCGTTGTATAGGTTATGATTATATAACCGTTGGGTGGTTACAATATAACGTTGGGGAGGTTATATACTATAAATTGGGTACCTGCACCTTGGTCATATAGGTTATGATTATTTAACCGTTGGAGAGGTTTCATACTATAAAGTGGGTACCTTCCCCTTCGTCGTATAGGTTATGATTGTATAACCGTTGGAGAGGTTACATACTATAAAGTGGGTACCTGACCCTCCCTCGTATAGGTTATGATTATATAACCGTTGGGGAGGTTACATACTATAAAGTGGGTACCTGCCCCTTCATCGTATAGTTTATGATTATATATCCGTTGGGGAGGTTACATACTATAAAGTGGGTACCTGACCCTTCCTCGTATAGTATATGATTATATATAACCGTTGAGGAGGTGACATAATATGAAGTGGGTACCTGACCGTTCATTGTGTAGGTTAGGCTAATATAACCATTGGGAAGGTTACATACTATAAAGTGGGTTCCTGACCTTTCCTCGTATAGGTTATGATTACATAACCGTTGGGGAGGTTACACACTATAAAGTAGGTACCTGATCCTTCATCGTATAGTTTATGATTATATATCCGTTGGGGAGGTTACATACTATAAAGTGGGTACCTGACCCTTCCTCGTATAGTATATGATTATATAACCGTTGGGGAGGTTACATACTATAAAGTGGGTACCTGACCCTTCGTTGTATAGGTTATGATTATATAACCGTTGGGGAGGTTACATACTATAAAGTGGGTACCTGACCCTTCGTTGTATAGGTTATGATTATATAACCGTAGGGGAGGTTAAAATATAACCGTGGGGGAGGTTACATACTATAAAGTTGGTACCAGACCTTATATCATATTTGTTATGATTGTATAACCGTTGGGGAGGTTACATACTATATAGTGAGTACCTGACCCTTCATTGTAGATGTTATGATTATATAATCGTTGGGGAGGTTACATACTATAAAGTGGGTACCTGATCCTTAATTTTATAGTTTATGATTATATAACCGTTGGGGAGTTTACAATGTAACCGTTGGGGAGGTTACATACTATAAAGTGGGTACCTGACCCTTCATCGAATAGTTTATGATTATATAACCGTTGGGGAGGTTACATACTATAAAGTGGGTACCTGTCCCATCATCGTATATGTTATGATTATATAACCTTTGGGGAGGTTACAATATAACCGTTGAGGAGGTTGCATACTATAAAGTGGGTACCTGACCCTTCATCGTATAGGTTATGATTATATAACCGTTGGGGAGGTTACATACTATAAAGTGGGTACCTGACCCTTCGTTGTATAGGTTATGATTATATAACCGTTGGGGAGGTTACATACTATAAAGTGGGTACCTGACCCTTCGTTTTATAGGTTATGATTATATAACCGTAGGGGAGGTTAAAATATAACCGTGGGGGAGGTTACATACTATAAAGTTGGTACCAGACCTTATATCATATTTGTTATGATTGTATAACCGTTGGGGAGGTTACATACTATATAGTGAGTACCTGACCCTTCATTGTAGATGTTATGATTATATAATCGTTGGGGAGGTTACATACTATAAAGTGGGTACAGATCCTTAATTTTATAGTTTATGATTATATAACCGTTGGGGAGTTTACAATATAACCGTTGGGGAGGTTACATACTATAAAGTGGGTACCTGACCCTTCATCGAATAGTTTATGATTATATAACCGTTGGGGAGGTTACATACTATAAAGTGGGTACCTGTCCCATCATTGTATATGTTATGATTATATAACCGTTGGGGAGGTTACATACAATAAAGTGGGTACCTGATCCTTCATCGTATAGTTTATGAATATAATACCTTTGGGAAGGTTACATACTATAAAGAGGGAACCTGACCCTTCGTTGTATAGGTTATGATTATATAACCGTTGGGTGGTTACAATATAACGTTGGGGAGGTTACATACTATAAATTGGGTACCTGCACCTTGGTCATATAGGTTATGATTATTTAACCGTTGGAGAGGTTACATACTATAAAGTGGGTACCTTCCCCTTCGTCGTATAGGTTATGATTGTATAACCGTTGGAGAGGTTACATACTATAAAGTGGGTACCTGACCCTCCCTCGTATAGGTTATGATTATATAACCGTTGGGGAGGTTACATACTATAAAGTGGGTACCTGACCTTTCCTCGTATAGGTTATGATTACATAACCGTTGGGAAGGTTACACACTATAAAGTAGGTACCTGATCCTTAATGTTATAGATTATGATTATATAACCGTTGGGGAGGTTACATACTATAAATTGGGTACCTGTCCCATCATCGTATATGTTATGATTATATAACCGTTGGGGAGGTTACATACTATAAATTGGGTATTTGTCCCATCATCGTATATGTTATGATTATATTACCTTTGGGGAGGTTACATAATATGAAGTGGGTACCTGACCGTTCATTGTGTAGGTTAGGCTAATATAACCGTTAAGGAGGTTACATACTATAAAGTGGGTACCTGACCATTCCTCGTATAGGTTATGATTACATAACCGTTGGGGAGGTTACACACTATAAAGTAGGTACCTGATCCTTAATGTTATAGATTATGATTATATAACCGTTGGGGAGGTTACAGACTATAAAGTGGGTACCTGACCCTTCGTTTTATAGGTTATGATTATATAACCGTTGGGGAGGTTACAATATAACCGTTGGGGAGGTTACATACTATAAAGTGGGTACCTGACCCTTCATCGAATAGTTTATGATTATATAACCGTTGGGAATGTTACATACTATAAAGTGGTTACCTGACCCTTCATCGTATATGTTTTCATTATATAACCGTTGGGGAGGTTACAAACTATAAAGTGGGTACCTGACCCTTCGTTGTATAGGTTATGATTATATAACCGTTGGGGAGGTTACAATATAACCGTGGGGGAGGTTACATACTATAAAGTGGGTACCTGACCCTTCGTCGTATAGGTTATGATTGTATAACCGTTGGAGAGATTACATACTATAAAGTGGGTACCTGACCCTCCCTCGTATAGGTTATGATTATATAACCGTTGGGGAGGTTACATACTATAAAGTGGGTACCTGCCCCTTCATCGTATAGTTAAAGTTATATATCCGTTGGGGAGGTTACATACTATAAAGTGGGTACCTGACCGTTCATTGTGTAGGTTAGGCTAATATAACCATTGGGAAGGTTACATACTATAAAGTGGGTACCTGACCTTTCCTCGTATAGGTTATGATTACATAACCGTTGGGGAGGTTACACACTATAAAGTAGGAACCTGATCCTTAATGTTATAGTTTATGATTATATAACCGTTGGGGAGGTTACAGACTATAAAATGGGTACCTGACCCTTCGTTTTATAGGTTATGATTATTTAACCGTTGGGGAGGTTACATACTATAAACTGGGTACCTGACCCTTCATCGTATAGGTTATGATTATATAACCGTTGGGGAGGTTACAATATAACCGTTGAGGAGGTTACATACTATAAAGTGGGTACCTGACCCTTTGTTGTATAGGTTATGATTATATAACCGTATTGGAGGTTAAAATATAACCGTGGGGGAGGTTACATACTATAAAGTTGGTACCTTACCTTATATCATATTTGTTATGATTGTATTACCGTTGGGGAGGTTACATACTATATAGTGAGTACCTGACCCTTCATTGTAGATGTTATGATTATATAACCGTTGGGGAGGTTACAAACTATAAAGTGGGTACCTGACCCTTCGTTTTATAGGTTATGATTATATAACCGTTGGGGAGGTTACAATATAACCGTTGGGGAGGTTACATACTATAAACTGGGTACCTGACCCTTCCTCGTATAGGTTATGATTATATAACCGTTGGGGAGGTTACATACTATAAACTGGGTACCTGACCTTTCATTGTATATGTTATGATTATATAAACGTTGGGGAGGTTACATACTATAAAGTGGGTACCTGACCCTTCGTTGTATAGGTTATGATTATATAACCGTTGGGGAGGTTACAATATAACCGTGGGGGAGGTTACATACTATAAAGTGGGTACCTGACCTTATATCATATTTGTTATGATTGTATAACCGTTGGGGAGGTTACATACTATAAAGTGGGTACCTGACCCTTCATTGTAGATGTTATGATTATATAATTGTTAAGGAGCTTACATACTATAAAGTGGGTACCTGATCCTTAATTTTATAGTTTATGATTATATAACCGTTGGGGAGTTTACAATTTAACCGTTGGGGAGGTTACATACTCTAAAGTGGGCACCTGTCCCTTCATCTTATATGTTATGATTATATAACCTTTGGGAAGTTTACATACTATAAAGTGGGTACCTGATCCTTCAACGTATAGTTTATGATAATAAAACCATTGGGGAGGTTACACACTATAAAGTGGGTACCTGATCCTTCGTTGTATAGGTTATGATTATATAACCGTTGGGTGGTTACAATATAACGTTGGGGAGGTTACATACTATAAAATGGGTACCTGACCTTCCTCGTATAGTATATGATTATATATAACCGTTGAGGAGGTCACATAATATGAAGTGGGTACCTGACCGTTCATTGTGTAGGTTAGGCTAATATAACCGTTGAGGAGGTTACATACTATAAAGTGGGTACCTGACCTATCCTCGTATAGGTTATGATTGTATAACCGTTGGGGAGGTTACATACTATAAAGTGGGTACCTGACCCTTCCTCGTATAGTATATGATTATATATAACCGTTGAGGAGGTCACATAATATGAAGTGGGTACCTGACCGTTCATTGTGTAGGTTAGGCTAATATAACCGTTGAGGAGGTTACATACTATAAAGTGGGTACCTGACCTTTCCTCGTATAGGTTATGATTACATAACCGTTGGGGAGGTTACACACTATAAAGTAGGTATCTGATCCTTAATGTTATAGATTATGATTATATAATCGTTGGGGAGGTTACATACTATAAAGAGGGAACCTGACCCTTCGTTGTATAGGTTATGATTATATAACCGTTGGGTGGTTACAATATAACGTTGGGGAGGTTACATACTATAAATTGGGTACCTGACCCTTCCTCGTATAGTATATGATTATATATAACCGTTGAGGAGGTCACTTAATATGAAGTGGGTACCTGACCGTTCATTGTGTAGGTTAGGCTAATATAACCGTTGAGGAGGTTACATACTATAAAGTGGGAACCTGACCCTTCGTTGTATAGGTTATGATTATATAACCGTTGGGTGGTTACAATATAACGTTGGGGAGGTTATATACTATAAATTGGGTACCTGCACCTTGGTCATATAGGTTATGATTATTTAACCGTTGGAGAGGTTTCATACTATAAAGTGGGTACCATCCCCTTCGTCGTATAGGTTATGATTGTATAACCGTTGGAGAGGTTACATACTATAAAGTGGGTACCTGACCCTCCCTCGTATAGGTTATGATTATATAACCGTTGGGGAGGTTACATACTATAAAGTGGGTACCTGCCCCTTCATCGTATAGTTTATGATTATATATCCGTTGGGGAGGTTACATACTATAAAGTGGGTACCTGACCCTTCCTCGTATAGTATATGATTATATATAACCGTTGAGGAGGTGACATAATATGAAGTGGGTACCTGACCGTTCATTTTGTAGGTTAGGCTAATATAACCATTGGGAAGGTTACATACTATAAAGTGGGTACCTGACCTTTTCTCGTATAGGTTATGATTACATAACCGTTGGGGAGGTTACACACTATAAAGTAGGTACCTGATCCTAAATGTTATAGTTTATGATTATATAACCGTTGGGGAGGTTACAGACTATAAAGTGGGTACCTGACCCTTCTTTTTATAGGTTATGATTATATAACCGTTGAGGAGGTTACAATATAACCGTTGGGGAGGTTACATACTATAAACTGGGTACCTGACCCTTCATCGTATAGGTTATGATTATATAACCGTTGGGAATGTTACATACTATAAAGTGGTTACCTGACCCTTCATCGTATATGTTTTCATTATATAACCGTTAGGGAGGTTACAAACTATAAAGTGGGTACCTGACCCTTCGTTGTATATGTTATGATTATATAACCGTTGGGGAGGTTACAATATAACCGTAGGGGAGGTTACATACTATAAAGTGGGTACCTGACCCTTCGTCGTATAGGTTATGATTGTATAACCGTTGGAGAGTTTACATACTATAAAGTGGGTACCTGACCCTCCCTCGTATAGGTTATGATTATATAACCGTTGGGGAGGTTACATACTATAAAGTGGGTACCTGCCCCTTCATCGTATAGTTAAAGTTATATATCCGTTGGGGAGGTTACATACTATAAAGTGGGTACCTGACCGTTCATTGTGTAGGTTAGGCTAATATAACCATTGGGAAGGTTACATACTATAAAGTAGGTACCTGACCCTTCCTCGTATAGTATATGATTATATATAACCGTTGAGGAGGTGACATAATATGAAGTGGGTACCTGACCGTTCATTTTGTAGGTTAGGCTAATATAACCATTGGGAAGGTTACATACTATAAAGTGGGTACCTGACCTTTTCTCGTATAGG
This sequence comes from Rhaphigaster nebulosa, assembly GCA_948150685.1. NCBI lineage: Eukaryota > Metazoa > Arthropoda > Insecta > Hemiptera > Pentatomidae > Rhaphigaster > Rhaphigaster nebulosa. The sequence goes on along the minus strand of OX411307.1, from coordinate 184,753,012 downwards.
TTATGATTACATAACCGTTGGGGAGGTTACACACTATAAAGTAGGTACCTGATCCTAAATGTTATAGTTTATGATTATATAACCGTTGGGGAGGTTACAGACTATAAAGTGGGTACCTGACCCTTCGTTTTATAGGTTATGATTATATAACCGTTGAGGAGGTTACAATATAACCGTTGGGGAGGTTACATACTATAAACTGGGTACCTGACCCTTCATCGTATAGGTTATGATTATATAACCGTTGGGAATGTTACATACTATAAAGTGGTTACCTGACCCTTCATCGTATATGTTTTCATTATATAACCGTTGGGGAGGTTACAAACTATAAAGTGGGTACCTGACCCTTCGTTGTATATGTTATGATTATATAACCGTTGGGGAGGTTACAATATAACCGTAGGGGAGGTTACATACTATAAAGTGGGTACCTGACCCTTCGTCGTATAGGTTATGATTGTATAACCGTTGGAGAGTTTACATACTATAAAGTGGGTACCTGACCCTCCCTCGTATAGGTTATGATTATATAACCGTTGGGGAGGTTACATACTATAAAGTGGGTACCTGCCCCTTCATCGTATAGTTAAAGTTATATATCCGTTGGGGAGGTTACATACTATAAAGTGGGTACCTGACCGTTCATTGTGTAGGTTAGGCTAATATAACCATTGGGAAGGTTACATACTATAAAGTGGGTACCTGACCTTTCCTCGTATAGGTTATGATTACATAACCGTTGGGGAGGTTACACACTATAAAGTAGGAACCTGATCCTTAATGTTATAGTTTATGATTATATAACCGTTGGGGAGGTTACAGACTATAAAATGGGTACCTGACCCTTCGTTTTATAGGTTATGATTATTTAACCGTTGGGGAGGTTACATACTATAAACTGGGTACCTGACCATTCATCGTATAGGTTATGATTATATAACCGTTGGGGAGGTTACAATATAACCGTTGAGGAGGTTACATACTATAAAGTGGGTACCTGACCCTTCGTTGTATAGGTTATGATTATATAACCGTAAGGGAGGTTACATACTATAAAGTGGGTACCTGACCCTTTGTTGTATAGGTTATGATTATATTACCGTATTGGAGGTTAAAATATAACCGTGGGGGAGGTTACATACTATAAAGTTGGTACCTTACCTTATATCATATTTGTTATGATTGTATTACCGTTGGGGAGGTTACATACTATATAGTGAGTACCTGACCCTTCATTGTAGATGTTATGATTATATAACCGTTGGGGAGGTTACAAACTATAAAGTGGGTACCTGACCCTTCGTTTTATAGGTTATGATTATATAACCGTTGGGGAGGTTACAATATAACCGTTGGGGAGGTTACATACTATAAACTGGGTACCTGACCCTTCATCGTATAGGTTATGATTATATAACCGTTGGGGAGGTTACATACAATAAACTGGGTACCTGACCTTTCATTGTATATGTTATGATTATATAAACGTTGGGGAGGTTACATACTATAAAGTGGGTACCTGACCCTTCGTTGTATAGGTTATGATTATATAACCGTTGGGGAGGTTACAATATAACCGTGGGGGAGGTTACATACTATAAAGTGGGTACCTGACCTTATATCATATTTGTTATGATTGTATAACCGTTGGGGAGGTTACATACTATAAAGTGGGTACCTGACCCTTCATTGTAGATGTTATGATTATATAATTGTTAAGGAGCTTACATACTATAAAGTGGGTACCTGATCCTTAATTTTATAGTTTATGATTATATAACCGTTGGGGAGTTTACAATTTAACCGTTGGGGAGGTTACATACTCTAAAGTGGGCACCTGTCCCTTCATCTTATATGTTATGATTATATAACCTTTGGGAAGTTTACATACTATAAAGTGGGTACCTGATCCTTCAACGTATAGTTTATGATAATAAAACCATTGGGGAGGTTACACACTATAAAGTGGGTACCTGATCCTTCGTTGTATAGGTTATGATTATATAACCGTTGGGTGGTTACAATATAACGTTGGGGAGGTTACATACTATAAAATGGGTACCTGACCCTTCCTCGTATAGTATATGATTATATATAACCGTTGAGGAGGTCACATAATATGAAGTGGGTACCTGACCGTTCATTGTGTAGGTTAGGCTAATATAACCGTTGAGGAGGTTACATACTATAAAGTGGGTACCTGACCTATCCTCGTATAGGTTATGATTGTATAACCGTTGGGGAGGTTACATACTATAAAGTGGGTACCTGACCCTTCCTCGTATAGTATATGATTATATATAACCGTTGAGGAGGTCACATAATATGAAGTGGGTACCTGACCGTTCATTGTGTAGGTTAGGCTAATATAACCGTTGAGGAGGTTACATACTATAAAGTGGGTACCTGACCTTTCCTCGTATAGGTTATGATTACATAACCGTTGGGGAGGTTACACACTATAAAGTAGGTATCTGATCCTTAATGTTATAGATTATGATTATATAATCGATGGGGAGGTTACATACTATAAAGAGGGAACCTGACCCTTCGTTGTATAGGTTATGATTATATAACCGTTGGGTGGTTACAATATAACGTTGGGGAGGTTACATACTATAAATTGGGTACCTGACCCTTCCTCGTATAGTATATGATTATATATAACCGTTGAGGAGGTCACTTAATATGAAGTGGGTACCTGACCGTTCATTGTGTAGGTTAGGCTAATATAACCGTTGAGGAGGTTACATACTATAAAGTGGGAACCTGACCCTTCGTTGTATAGGTTATGATTATATAACCGTTGGGTGGTTACAATATAACGTTGGGGAGGTTATATACTATAAATTGGGTACCTGCACCTTGGTCATATAGGTTATGATTATTTAACCGTTGGAGAGGTTTCATACTATAAAGTGGGTACCTTCCCCTTCGTCGTATAGGTTATGATTGTATAACCGTTGGAGAGGTTACATACTATAAAGTGGGTACCTGACCCTCCCTCGTATAGGTTATGATTATATAACCGTTGGGGAGGTTACATACTATAAAGTGGGTACCTGCCCCTTCATCGTATAGTTTATGATTATATATCCGTTGGGGAGGTTACATACTATAAAGTGGGTACCTGACCCTTCCTCGTATAGTATATGATTATATATAACCGTTGAGGAGGTGACATAATATGAAGTGGGTACCTGACCGTTCATTGTGTAGGTTAGGCTAATATAACCATTGGGAAGGTTACATACTATAAAGTGGGTACCTGACCTTTCCTCGTATAGGTTATGATTACATAACCGTTGGGGAGGTTACACACTATAAAGTAGGTACCTGATCCTTAATGTTAAAGTTTATGATTATATAACCGTTGGGGAGGTTACAGACTATAAAGTGGGTACCTGACCCTTCGTTTTATAGGTTATGATTATATAACCGTTGGGGAGGTTACAATATAACCGTTGGGGAGGTTACATACTATAAACTGGGTACCTGACCCTTCATCGTATAGGTTATGATTATATAACCGTTGGGAATGTTACATACTATAAAGTGGTTACCTGACCCTTCATCGTATATGATTTCATTATATAACCGTTGAGGAGGTTGCATACTATAAAGTGGGTACCTGACCCTTCATCGTATAGGTTATGATTATATAACCGTTGGGGAGGTTACATACTATAAAGTGGGTACCTGACCCTTCGTTGTATAGGTTATGATTATATAACCGTTGGGGAGGTTACATACTATAAAGTGGGTACCTGACCCTTCGTTGTATAGGTTATGATTATATAACCGTAGGGGAGGTTAAAATATAACCGTGGGGGAGGTTACATACTATAAAGTTGGTACCAGACCTTATTATCATATTTGTTATGATTGTATAACCGTTGGGGAGGTTACATACTATATAGTGAGTACCTGACCCTTCATTGTAGATGTTATGATTATATAATCGTTGGGGAGGTTACATACTATAAAGTGGGTTCAGATCCTTAATTTTATAGTTTATGATTTTATAACCGTTGGGGAGTTTACAATATAACCGTTGGGGAGGTTACATACTATAAAGTGGGTACCTGACCCTTCATCGAATAGTTTATGATTATATAACCGTTGGGGAGGTTACATACTATAAAGTGGGTACCTGTCCCATCATCGTATATGTTATGATTATATAACCTTTGGGGAGGTTACATACAATAAAGTGGGTACCTGATCCTTCATCGTATAGTTTATGAATATAATACCTTTGGGAAGGTTACATACTATAAAGAGGGAACCTGACCCTTCGTTGTATAGGTTATGATTATATAACCGTTGGGTGGTTACAATATAACGTTGGGGAGGTTACATACTATAAATTGGGTACCTGCACCTTGGTCATATAGGTTATGATTATTTAACCGTTGGAGAGGTTACATACTATAAAGTGGGTACCTTCCCCTTCGTCGTATAGGTTATGATTGTATAACCGTTGGAGAGGTTACATACTATAAAGTGGGTACCTGGCCCTCCCTCGTATAGGTTATGATTATATAACCGTTGGGGAGGTTACATACTATAAAGTGGGTACCTGACCCTTCGTTGTATAGGTTATGATTATATAACCGTAGGGGAGGTTAAAATATAACCGTGGGGGAGGTTACATACTATAAAGTTGGTACCAGACCTTATATCATATTTGTTATGATTGTATAACCGTTGGGGAGGTTACATACTATATAGTGAGTACCTGATCCTTAATTTTATAGTTTATGATTATATAACCGTTGGGGAGTTTACAATGTAACCGTTGGGGAGGTTACATACTATAAAGTGGGTACCTGACCCTTCATCGAATAGTTTATGATTATATAACCGTTGGGGAGGTTACATACTATAAAGTGGGTACCTGTCCCATCATCGTATATGTTATGATTATATAACCTTTGGGGAGGTTACATAATATGAAGTGGGTACCTGACCGTTCATTGTGTAGGTTAGGCTAATATAACCGTTGAGGAGGTTACATACTATAAAGTGGGTACCTGACCTTTCCTCGTATAGGTTATGATTGTATAACCGTTGGGGAGGTTACATACTATAAAGTGGGTACCTGACCCTTCCTCGTATAGTATATGATTATATATAACCGTTGAGGAGGTCACATAATATGAAGTGGGTACCTGACCGTTCATTGTGTAGGTTAGGCTAATATAACCGTTGAGGAGGTTACATACTATAAAGTGGGTACCTGACCTTTCCTCGTATAGGTTATGATTGTATAACCGTTGGGGAGGTTACATACTATAAAGTGGGTACCTGACCCTTCCTCGTATAGTATATGATTATATATAACCGTTGAGGAGGTCACATAATATGAAGTGGGTACCTGACCGTTCATTGTGTAGGTTAGGCTAATATAACCGTTGAGGAGGTTACAAACTATAAAGTGGGTACCTGACCTTTCCTCGTATAGGTTATGATTACATAACCGTTGGGGAGGTTACACACTATAAAGTAGGTACCTGATCCTAAATGTTATAGATTATGATTATATAACCGTTGGGGAGGTTACAGACTATAAAGTGGGTACCTGACCTTCGTTTTATAGGTTATGATTATATAACCGTTGGGGAGATTACAATATAACCGTTGAGGAGGTTACATACTATAAAGTGGGTACCTGACCCTTCATCGAATAGTTTATGATTATATAACCGTTGGGGAGGTTACATACTATAAAGTGGGTACCTGTCCCATCATCGTATATGTTATGATTATATAACCTTTGGGGAGGTTACATAATATGAAGTGGGTACCTGACCGTTCATTGTGTAGGTTAGGCTAATATAACCGTTGAGGAGGTTACATACTATAAAGTGGGTACCTGACCTTTCCTCGTATAGGTTATGATTGTATAACCGTTGGGGAGGTTACATACTATAAAGTGGGTACCTGACCCTTCCTCGTATAGTATATGATTATATATAACCGTTGAGGAGGTCACATAATATGAAGTGGGTACCTGACCGTTCATTGTGTAGGTTAGGCTAATATAACCGTTGAGGAGGTTACATACTATAAAGTGGGTACCTGACCTTTCCTCGTATAGGTTATGATTGTATAACCGTTGGGGAGGTTACATACTATAAAGTGGGTACCTGACCCTTCCTCGTATAGTATATGATTATATATAACCGTTGAGGAGGTCACATAATATGAAGTGGGTACCTGACCGTTCATTGTGTAGGTTAGGCTAATATAACCGTTGAGGAGGTTACAAACTATAAAGTGGGTACCTGACCTTTCCTCGTATAGGTTATGATTACATAACCGTTGGGGAGGTTACACACTATAAAGTAGGTACCTGATCCTAAATGTTATAGATTATGATTATATAACCGTTGGGGAGGTTACAGACTATAAAGTGGGTACCTGACCTTCGTTTTATAGGTTATGATTATATAACCGTTGGGGAGATTACAATATAACCGTTGAGGAGGTTACATACTATAAAGTGGGTACCTGACCCTTCATCGTATAGGTTATGATTATATAACGTTGGGGAGGTTACATACTATAAAGTGGGTACCTGTCCCATCATCGTATATGTTATGATTATATAAACTTTGGGAAGGTTACATGCAATAAAGTGGGTACCTGATCCTTCATCGTATAGTTTATGAATATAAAACCGTTGGGAAGGTTACATACTATAAAGTGGGAACCTGACCCTTCGTTGTATAGGTTATGATTATATAACCGTTGGGTGGTTACAATATAACGTTGGGGAGGTTATATACTATAAATTGGGTACCTGCACCTTGGTCATATAGGTTATGATTATTTAAACGTTGGAGAGGTTTCATACTATAAAGTGGGTACCTTCCCCTTCGTCGTATAGGTTATGATTATATAACCGTTGGGGAGGTTACATACTATAAAGTGGGTACCTGTCCCATCATCGTATATGTTATTATATAGTGAGTACCTGACCCTTCATTGTAGATGTTATGATTATATAATCGTTGGGGAGGTTACATACTATAAAGTGGGTACAGATCCTTAATTTTATAGTTTATGATTATATAACCGTTGGGGAGTTTACAATATAACCGTTGGGGAGGTTACATACTATAAAGTGGGTACCTGACCCTTCATCGAATAGTTTATGATTATATAACCGTTGGGGAGGTTACATACTATAAAGTGGGTACCTGTCCCATCATCGTATATGTTATGATTATATAACCTTTGGGGAGGTTACATACAATAAAGTGGGTACCTGATCCTTCATCGTATAGTTTATGAATATAATACCTTTGGGAAGGTTACATACTATAAAGAGGGAACCTGACCCTTCGTTGTATAGGTTATGATTATATAACCGTTGGGTGGTTACAATATAACGTTGGGGAGGTTACATACTATAAATTAGGTACCTGCACCTTGGTCATATAGGTTATGATTATTTAACCGTTGGAGAGGTTACATACTATAAAGTGGGTACCTTCCCCTTCGTCGTATAGGTTATGATTGTATAACCGTTGGAGAGGTTACATACTATAAAGTGGGTACCTGACCCTCCCTCGTATAGGTTATGATTATATAACCGTTGGGGAGGTTACATACAATAAAGTGGGTACCTGACCTTTCCTCGTATAGGTTATGATTACATAACCGTTGGGAAGGTTACACACTATAAAGTAGGTACCTGATCCTTAATGTTATAGATTATGATTATATAACCGTTGGGGAGGTTACAGACTATAAAGTAGGTACCTGACCTCCGTTTTATAGGTTATGATTATATAACCGTTGGGGAGGTTACAATATAACCGTTGAGGAGGTTGCATACTATAAAGTGGGTACCTGACCCTTCATCGTATAGGTTATGATTATATAACCGTTGGGGAGGTTACATACTATAAAGTGGGTACCTGACCCTTCGTTGAATAGGTTATGATTGTATAACCGTTGGGGAGGTTACATACTATAAAGTGGGTACCTGACCCTTCGTTGTATAGGTTATGATTATATAACCGTAGGGGAGGTTAAAATATAACCGTGGGGGAGGTTACATACTATAAAGTTGGTACCAGACCTTATATCATATATGTTATCATTGTATAACCGTTGGGGAGGTTACATACTATATAGTGAGTACCTGACCCTTCATTGTAGATGTTATGATTATATAATCGTTGCGGACGTTACATACTATAAAGTGGGTACCTGATCCTTAATTTTATAGTTTATGATTATATAACCGTTGGGGAGTTTACAATGTAACCGTTGGGGAGGTTACATACTATAAAGTGGGTACCTGACCCTTCATCGAATAGTTTATGATTATATAACCGTTGGGGAGGTTACATACTATAAAGTGGGTACCTGTCCCATCATCGTATATGTTATGATTATATAACCTTTGGGGAGGTTACATAATATGAAGTGGGTACCTGACCGTTCATTGTGTAGGTTAGGCTAATATAACCGTTGAGGAGGTTACAATATAACCGTTGAGGAGGTTACATACTATAAAGTGGGAACCTGACCCTTCGTTGTATAGGTTATGATTATATAACCGTTGGGTGGTTACAATATAACGTTGGGGAGGTTATATACTATAAATTGGGTACCTGCACCTTGGTCATATAGGTTATGATTGTATAACCGTTGGGGAGGTTACATACTATAAAGTGGGTACCTGACCCTTCCTCGTATAGTATATGATTATATATAACCGTTGGAGAGGTTACATACTATAAAGTGGGTACCTGACCCTCCCTCGTATAGGTTATGATTATATAACCGTTGGGGAGGTTACATACTATAAAGTGGGTACCTGCCCCTTCATCGTAGAGTTTATGATTATATATCCGTTGGGGAGGTTACATACTATAAAGTGGGTACCTGACCCTTCCTCGTATAGTATATGATTATATATAACCGTTGAGGAGGTGACATAATATGAAGTGGGTACCTGACCGTTCATTGGGTAGGTTAGGCTAATATAACCATTGGGAAGGTTACATACTATAAAGTGGGTACCTGACCTTTCCTCGTATAGGTTATGATTACATAACCGTTGGGGAGGTTACACACTATAAAGTAGGTACCTGATCCTTAATGTTATAGATTATGATTATATAATCGTTGGGGAGGTTACATACTATAAAGAGGGAACCTGACCCTTCGTTGTATAGGTTATGATTATATAACCGTTGGGTGGTTACAATATAACGTTGGGGAGGTTACATACTATAAATTGGGTACCTGACCCTTCCTCGTATAGTATATGATTATATATAACCGTTGAGGAGGTCACTTAATATGAAGTGGGTACCTGACCGTTCATGGTGTAGGTTAGGCTAATATAACCGTTGAGGAGGTTACATACTATAAAGTGGGTACCTGACCTTTCCTCGTATAGGTTATGATTACATAACCTTTGGGGAGGTTACACACTATAAAGTAGGTACCTGATCCTAAATGTTATAGATTATGATTATATAACCGTTGGGGAGGTTACAGACTATAAAGTGGGTACCTGACCTTCGTTTTATAGGTTATGATTATATAACCGTTGGGGAGATTACAATATAACCGTTGAGGAGGTTACATACTATAAAGTGGGTACCTGACCCTTCATCGTATAGGTTATGATTATATAACGTTGGGGAGGTTACATACTATAAAGTGGGTACCTGTCCCATCATCGTATATGTTATGATTATATAAACTTTGGGAAGGTTACATACAATAAAGTGGGTACCTGATCCTTCATCGTATAGTTTATGAATATAAAACCGTTGGGAAGGTTACATACTATAAAGTGGGAACCTGACCCTTCGTTGTATAGGTTATGATTATATAACCGTTGGGTGGTTACAATATAACGTTGGGGAGGTTATATACTATAAATTGGGTACCTGCACCTTGGTCATATGGGTTATGATTATTTAACCGTTGGAGAGGTTTCATACTATAAAGTGGGTACCTTCCCCTTCGTCGTATAGGTTATGATTATATAACCGTTGGGGAGGTTAAATACTATAAAGTGGGTACCTGTCCCATCATCGTATATGTTATTATATAGTGAGTACCTGACCCTTCATTGTAGATGTTATGATTATATAATCGTTGGGGAGGTTACATACTATAAAGTGGGTACAGATCCTTAATTTTATAGTTTATGATTATATAACCGTTGGGGAGTTTACAATATAACCGTTGGGGAGGTTACATACTATAAAGTGGGTACCTGACCCTTCATCGAATAGTTTATGATTATATAACCGTTGGGGAGGTTACATACTATAAAGTGGGTACCTGTCCCATCATCGTATATGTTATGATTATATAACCTTTGGGGAGGTTACATACAATAAAGTGGGTACCTGATCCTTCATCGTATAGTTTATGAATATAATACCTTTGGGAAGGTTACATACTATAAAGAGGGAACCTGACCCTTCGTTGTATAGGTTATGATTATATAACCGTTGGGTGGTTACAATATAACGTTGGGGAGGTTACATACTATAAATTGGGTACCTGCACCTTGGTCATATAGGTTATGATTATTTAACCGTTGGAGAGGTTACATACTATAAAGTGGGTACCTTCCCCTTCGTCGTATAGGTTATGATTGTATTACCGTTGGAGAGGTTACATACTATAAAGTGGGTACCTGACCCTCCCTCGTATAGGTTATGATTATATAACCGTTAAGGAGGTTACATACAATAAAGTGGGTACCTGACCTTTCCTCGTATAGGTTATGATTACATAACCGTTGGGAAGGTTACACACTATAAAGTAGGTACCTGATCCTTAATGTTATAGATTATGATTATATAACCGTTGGGGAGGTTACAGACTATAAAGTAGGTACCTGACCTTCGTTTTATAGGTTATGATTATATAACCGTTGGGGAGGTTACAATATAACCGTTGAGGAGGTTGCATACTATAAAGTGGGTACCTGACCCTTCATCGTATAGGTTATGATTATATAACCGTTGGGGAGGTTACATACTATAAAGTGGGTACCTGACCCTTCGTTGAATAGGTTATGATTGTATAACCGTTGGGGAGGTTACATACTATAAAGTGGGTACCTGACCCTTCGTTGTATAGGTTATGATTATATAACCGTAGGGGAGGTTAAAATATAACCGTGGGGGAGGTTACATACTATAAAGTTGGTACCAGACCTTATATCATATATGTTATGATTGTATAACCGTTGGGGAGGTTACATACTATATAGTGAGTACCTGACCCTTCATTGTAGATGTTATGATTATATAATCGTTGCGGACGTTACATACTATAAAGTGGGTACCTGATCCTTAATTTTATAGTTTATGATTATATAACCGTTGGGGAGTTTACAATGTAACCGTTGGGGAGGTTACATACTATAAAGTGGGTACCTGACCCTTCATCGAATAGTTTATGATTATATAACCGTTGGGGAGGTTACATACTATAAAGTGGGTACCTGTCCCATCATCGTATATGTTATGATTATATAACCTTTGGGGAGGTTACATAATATGAAGTGGGTACCTGACCGTTCATTGTGTAGGTTAGGCTAATATAACCGTTGAGGAGGTTACATACTATAAAGTGGGTACCTGACCTTTCCTCGTATAGGTTATGATTGTATAACCGTTGGGGAGGTTACATACTATAAAGTGGGTACCTGACCCTTCCTCGTATAGTATATGATTATATATAACCGTTGAGGAGGTCACATAATATGAAGTGGGTACCTGACCGTTCATTGTGTAGGTTAGGCTAATATAACCGTTGAGGAGGTTACATACTATAAAGTGGGTACCTGACCTTTCCTCGTATAGGTTATGATTGTATAACCGTTGGGGAGGTTACATACTATAAAGTGGGTACCTGACCCTTCCTCGTATAGTATATGATTATATATAACCGTTGAGGAGGTCACATAATATGACGTGGGTACCTGACCGTTCATTGTGTAGGTTAGGCTAATATAACCGTTGAGGAGGTTACATACTATAAAGTGGGTATCTGACCTTTCCTCGTATAGGTTATGATTACATAACCGTTGGGGAGGTTACACACTATAAAGTAGGTACCTGATCCTTAATGTTATAGATTATGATTATATAATCGTTGGGGAGGTTACATACTATAAAGAGGGAACCTGACCCTTCGTTGTATAGGTTATGATTATATAACCGTTGGGTGGTTACAATATAACGTTGGGGAGGTTACATACTATAAATTTGGTACCTTACCCTTCCTCGTATAGTATATGATTATATATTACCGTTGAGGAGGTCACTTAATATGAAGTGGGTACCTGACCGTTCATGGTGTAGGTTAGGCTAATATAACCGTTGAGGAGGTTACATACTATAAAGTGGGTACCTGACCTTTCCTCGTATAGGTTATGATTGTATAACCGTTGGGGAGGTTACATACTATAAAGTGGGTACCTGACCCTTCCTCGTATAGTATATGATTATATATAACCGTTGAGGAGGTCACATAATATGAAGTGGGTACCTGACCGTTCATTGTGTAGGTTAGGCTAATATAACCGTTGAGGAGGTTACATACTATAAAGTGGGTACCTGACCTTTCCTCGTATAGGTTATGATTACATAACCGTTGGGGAGGTTACACACTATAAAGTAGGAACCTGATCCTTAATGTTATAGTTTATGATTATATAACCGTTGGGGAGGTTACAGACTATAAAATGGGTACCTGACCCTTCGTTTTATAGGTTATGATTATTTAACCGTTGGGGAGGTTACAATATAACCGTTGAGGAGGTTACATACTATAAAGTGGGAACCTGACCCTTCGTTGTATAGGTTATGATTATATAACCGTTGGGTGGTTACAATATAACGTTGGGGAGGTTATATACTATAAATTGGGTACCTGCACCTTGGTCATATAGGTTATGATTGTATAACCGTTGGGGAGGTTACATACTATAAAGTGGGTACCTGACCCTTCCTCGTATAGTATATGATTATATATAACCGTTGGAGAGGTTACATACTATAAAGTGGGTACCTGACCCTCCCTCGTATAGGTTATGATTATATAACCGTTGGGGAGGTTACATACTATAAAGTGGGTACCTGCCCCTTCATCGTAGAGTTTATGATTATATATCCGTTGGGGAGGTTACATACTATAAAGTGGGTACCTGACCCTTCCTCGTATAGTATATGATTATATATAACCGTTGAGGAGGTGACATAATATGAAGTGGGTACCTGACCGTTCATTGGGTAGGTTAGGCTAATATAACCATTGGGAAGGTTACATACTATAAAGTGGGTACCTGACCTTTCCTCGTATAGGTTATGATTACATAACCGTTGGGGAGGTTACACACTATAAAGTAGGTACCTGATCCTTAATGTTATAGATTATGATTATATAATCGTTGGGGAGGTTACATACTATAAAGAGGGAACCTGACCCTTCGTTGTATAGGTTATGATTATATAACCGTTGGGTGGTTACAATGTAACGTTGGGGAGGTTACATACTATAAATTGGGTACCTGACCCTTCCTCGTATAGTATCTGATTATATATAACCGTTGAGGAGGTCACTTAATATGAAGTGGGTACCTGAGCGTTCATGGTGTAGGTTAGGCTAATATAACCGTTGAGGAGGTTACATACTATAAAGTGGGTACCTGACCTTTCCTCGTATAGGTTATGATTACATAACCGTTGGGGAGGTTACACACTATAAAGTAGGTACCTGATCCTAAATGTTATAGATTATGATTATATAACCGTTGGGGAGGTTACAGACTATAAAGTGGGTACCTGACCTTCGTTTTATAGGTTATGATTATATAACCGTTGGGGAGATTACAATATAACCGTTGAGGAGGTTACATACTATAAAGTGGGTACCTGACCCTTCATCGTATAGGTTATGATTATATAACGTTGGGGAGGTTACATACTATAAAGTGGGTACCTGTCCCATCATCGTATATGTTATGATTATATAAACTTTGGGAAGGTTACATACAATAAAGTGGGTACCTGATCCTTCATCGTATAGTTTATGAATATAAAACCGTTGGGAAGGTTACATACTATAAAGTGGGAACCTGACCCTTCGTTGTATAGGTTAGGATTATATAACCGTTGGGTGGTTACAATATAACGTTGGGGAGGTTATATACTATAAATTGGGTACCTGCACCTTGGTCATATAGGTTATGATTATTTAACCGTTGGAGAGGTTTCATACTATAAAGTGGGTACCTTCCCCTTCGTCGTATAGGTTATGATTATATAACCGTTGGGGAGGTTAAATACTATAAAGTGGGTACCTGTCCCATCATCGTATATGTTATTATATAGTGAGTACCTGACCCTTCATTGTAGATGTTATGATTATATAATCGTTGGGGAGGTTACATACTATAAAGTGGGTACAGATCCTTAATTTTATAGTTTATGATTATATAACCGTTGGGGAGTTTACAATATAACCGTTGGGGAGGTTACATACTATAAAGTGGGTACCTGACCCTTCATCGAATAGTTTATGATTATATAACCGTTGGGGAGGTTACATACTATAAAGTGGGTACCTGTCCCATCATCGTATATGTTATGATTATATAACCTTTGGGGAGGTTACATACAATAAAGTGGGTACCTGATCCTTCATCGTATAGTTTATGAATATAATACCTTTGGGAAGGTTACATACTATAAAGAGGGAACCTGACAATTCGTTGTATAGGTTATGATTATATAACCGTTGGGTGGTTACAATATAACGTTGGGGAGGTTACATACTATAAATTGGGTACCTGCACCTTGGTCATATAGGTTATGATTATTTAACCGTTGGAGAGGTTACATACTATAAAGTGGGTACCTTCCCCTTCGTCGTATAGGTTATGATTGTATAACCGTTGGAGAGGTTACATACTATAAAGTGGGTACCTGACCCTCCCTCGTATAGGTTATGATTATATAACCGTTGGGGAGGTTACATACAATAAAGTGGGTACCTGACCTTTCCTCGTATAGGTTATGATTACATAACCGTTGGGAAGGTTACACACTATAAAGTAGGTACCTGATCCTTAATGTTATAGATTATGATTATATAACCGTTGGGGAGGTTACAGACTATAAAGTAGGTACCTGACCTTCGTTTTATAGGTTATGATTATATAACCGTTGGGGAGGTTACAATATAACCGTTGAGGAGGTTGCATACTATAAAGTGGGTACCTGACCCTTCATCGTATAGGTTATGATTATATAACCGTTGGGGAGGTTACATACTATAAAGTGGGTACCTGACCCTTCGTTGAATAGGTTATGATTGTATAACCGTTGGGGAGGTTACATACTATAAAGTGGGTACCTGACCCTTCGTTGTATAGGTTATGATTATATAACCGTAGGGGAGGTTAAAATATAACCGTGGGGGAGGTTACATACTATAAAGTTGGTACCAGACCTTATATCATATATGTTATGATTGTATAACCGTTGGGGAGGTTACATACTATATAGTGAGTACCTGACCCTTCATTGTAGATGTTATGATTATATAATCGTTGCGGAGGTTACATACTATAAAGTGGGTACCTGATCCTTAATTTTATAGTTTATGATTATATAACCGTTGGGGAGTTTACAATGTAACCGTTGGGGAGGTTACATACTATAAAGTGGGTACCTGACCCTTCATCGAATAGTTTATGATTATATAACCGTTGGGGAGGTTACATACTATAAAGTGGGTACCTGTCCCATCATCGTATATGTTATGATTATATAACCGTAGGGGAGGTTACATACTATTAAGTGGGTACCTGACCCTCTCTCGTATAGGTTATGATTTTATAACCGTTGGAGAGGTTACATACTATAACGTGGGTACCTGCCCCTTCATCGTATAGTTTATGATTATATATCCGTTGGGGAGGTTACATACTATAAAGTGGGTACCTGACCCTTCCTCGTATAGTTAATGTTTATATATCCGTTGGGGAGGTTACATACTATAAAGTGGGTACCTGACCGTTCATTGTGTAGGTTAGGCTAATATAACCATTGGGAAGGTTACATACTATAAAGTGGGTACCTGACCTTTCCTCGTATAGGTTATGATTACATAACCGTTGGGGAGGTTACACACTATAAAGTAGGAACCTGATCCTTAATGTTATAGTTTATGATTATATAACCGTTGGGGAGGTTACAGACTATAAAATGGGTACCTGACCCTTCGTTTTATAGGTTATGATTATTTAACCGTTGGGGAGGTTACAATATAACCGTTGAGGAGGTTACATACTATAAAGTGGGAACTTGAACCTTCGTTGTATAGGTTATGATTATATAACCGTTGGGTGGTTACAATATAACGTTGGGGAGGTTATATACTATAAATTGGGTACCTGCACCTTGGTCATATAGGTTATGATTATTGAACCGTTGGAGAGGTTTCATACTATAAAGTGGGTACCTTCCCCTTCGTCGTATAGGTTATGATTGTATAACCGTTGGAGAGGTTACATACTATAAAGTGGGTACCTGACCCTCCCTCGTATAGGTTATGATTATATAACCGTTGGGGAGGTTACATACTATAAAGTGGGTACCTGCCCCTTCATCGTATAGTTTATGATTATATATCCGTTGGGGAGGTTACATACTATAAAGTGGGTACCTGACCCTTCCTCGTATAGTATATGATTATATATAACCGTTGAGGAGGTGACATAATATGAAGTGGGTACCTGACCGTTCATTGTGTAGGTTAGGCTAATATAACCATTGGGAAGGTTACATACTATAAAGTGGGTACCTGACCTTTCCTCGTATAGGTTATGATTACATAACCGTTGGGGAGGTTACACACTATAAAGTAGGTACCTGATCCTTAATGTTATAGATTATGATTATATAATCGTTGGGGAGGTTACATACTATAAAGAGGGAACCTGACCCTTCGTTGTATAGGTTATGATTATATAACCGTTGGGTGGTTACAATATAACGTTGGGGAGGTTACATACTATAAATTGGGTACCTGACCCTTCCTCGTATAGTATATGATTATATATTACCGTTGAGGAGGTCACTTAATATGAAGTGGGTACCTGACCGTTCATGGTGTAGGTTAGGCTAATATAACCGTTGAGGAGGTTACATACTATAAAGTGGGTACCTGACCTTTCCTCGTATAGGTTATGATTGTATAACCGTTGGGGAGGTTACATACTATAAAGTGGGTACCTGACCCTTCCTCGTATAGTATATGATTATATATAACCGTTGAGGAGGTCACATAATATGAAGTGGGTACCTGACCGTTCATTGTGTAGGTTAGGCTAATATAACCGTTGAGGAGGTTACATACTATAAAGTGGGTACCTGACCTTTCCTCGTATAGGTTATGATTACATAACCGTTGGGGAGGTTACACACTATAAAGTAGGTACCTGATCCTTAATGTTATAGATTATGATTATATAATCGTTGGGGAGGTTACATACTATAAAGAGGGAACCTGACCCTTCGTTGTATAGGTTATGATTATATAACCGTTGGGTGGTTACAATATAACGTTGGGGAGGTTACATACTATAAATTTGGTACCTTACCCTTCCTCGTATAGTATATGATTATATATTACCGTTGAGGAGGTCACTTAGTATGAAGTGGGTACCTGACCGTTCATGGTGTAGGTTAGGCTAATATAACCGTTGAGGAGGTTACATACTATAAAGTGGGTACCTGACCTTTCCTCGTATAGGTTATGATTGTATAACCGTTGGGGAGGTTACATACTATAAAGTGGGTACCTGACCCTTCCTCGTATAGTATATGATTATATATAACCGTTGAGGAGGTCACATAATATGAAGTGGGTACCTGACCGTTCATTGTGTAGGTTAGGCTAATATAACCGTTGAGGAGGTTACATACTATAAAGTGGGTACCTGACCTTTCCTCGTATAGGTTATGATTACATAACCGTTGGGGAGGTTACACACTATAAAGTAGGTACCTGATCCTAAATGTTATAGATTATGATTATATAACCGTTGGGGAGGTTACAGACTATAAAGTGGGTACCTGACCCTTCGTTTTATAGGTTATGATTATATAACCGTTGGGGAGGTTACAATATAACCGTTGGGGAGGTTACATACTATAAACTGGGTACCTGACCCTTCATCGTATAGGTTATGATTATATAACCGTTGGGAATGTTACATACTATAAAGTGGTTACCTGACCCTTCATCGTATATGTTTTCATTATATAACCGTTGGGGAGGTTACAAACTATAAAGTGGGTACCTGACCCTTCGTGGTATAGGTTATGATTATATAACCGTTGGGGAGGTTACAATATAACCGTAGGGGAGGTTACATACTATAAAGTGGGTACCTGACCCTCTCTCGTATAGGTTATGATTTTATAACCGTTGGAGAGGTTACATACTATAACGTGGGTACCTGCCCCTTCATCGTATAGTTTATGATTATATATCCGTTGGGGAGGTTACATACTATAAAGTGGGTACCTGACCGTTCATTGTGTAGGTTAGGCTAATATAACCATTGGGAAGGTTACATACTATAAAGTGGGTACCTGACCTTTCCTCGTATAGGTTATGATTACATAACCGTTGGGGAGGTTACACACTATAAAGTAGGAACCTGATCCTTAATGTTATAGTTTATGATTATATAACCGTTGGGGAGGTTACAGACTATAAAATGGGTACCTGACCCTTCGTTTTATAGGTTATGATTATTTAACCGTTGGGGAGGTTACAATATAACCGTTGAGGAGGTTACATACTATAAAGTGGGAACCTGACCCTTCGTTGTATAGGTTATGATTATATAACCGTTGGGTGGTTACAATATAACGTTGGGGAGGTTATATACTATAAATTGGGTACCTGCACCTTGGTCATATAGGTTATGATTGTATAACCGTTGGGGAGGTTACATACTATAAAGTGGGTACCTGACCCTTCCTCGTATAGTATATGATTATATATAACCGTTGGAGAGGTTACATACTATAAAGTGGGTACCTGACCCTCCCTCGTATAGGTTATGATTATATAACCGTTGGGGAGGTTACATACTATAAAGTGGGTACCTGCCCCTTCATCGTAGAGTTTATGATTATATATCCGTTGGGGAGGTTACATACTATAAAGTGGGTACCTGACCCTTCCTCGTATAGTATATGATTATATATAACCGTTGAGGAGGTGACATAATATGAAGTGGGTACCTGACCGTTCATTGGGTAGGTTAGGCTAATATAACCATTGGGAAGGTTACATACTATAAAGTGGGTACCTGACCTTTCCTCGTATAGGTTATGATTACATAACCGTTGGGGAGGTTACACACTATAAAGTAGGTACCTGATCCTTAATGTTATAGATTATGATTATATAATCGTTGGGGAGGTTACATACTATAAAGAGGGAACCTGACCCTTCGTTGTATAGGTTATGATTATATAACCGTTGGGTGGTTACAATATAACGTTGGGGAGGTTACATACTATAAATTGGGTACCTGACCCTTCCTCGTATAGTATATGATTATATATAACCGTTGAGGAGGTCACTTAATATGAAGTGGGTACCTGACCGTTCATGGTGTAGGTTAGGCTAATATAACCGTTGAGGAGGTTACATACTATAAAGTGGGTACCTGACCTTTCCTCGTATAGGTTATGATTACATAACCGTTGGGGAGGTTACACACTATAAAGTAGGTACCTGATCCTAAATGTTATAGATTATGATTATATAACCGTTGGGGAGGTTACAGACTATAAAGTGGGTACCTGACCTTCGTTTTATAGGTTATGATTATATAACCGTTGGGGAGATTACAATATAACCGTTGAGGAGGTTACATACTATAAAGTGGGTACCTGACCCTTCATCGTATAGGTTATGATTATATAACGTTGGGGAGGTTACATACTATAAAGTGGGTACCTGTCCCATCATCGTATATGTTATGATTATATAAACTTTGGGAAGGTTACATACAATAAAGTGGGTACCTGATCCTTCATCGTATAGTTTATGAATATAAAACCGTTGGGAAGGTTACATACTATAAAGTGGGAACCTGACCCTTCGTTGTATAGGTTATGATTATATAACCGTTGGGTGGTTACAATATAACGTTGGGGAGGTTATATACTATAAATTGGGTACCTGCACCTTGGTCATATAGGTTATGATTATTTAACCGTTGGAGAGGTTTCATACTATAAAGTGGGTACCTTCCCCTTCGTCGTATAGGTTATGATTATATAACCGTTGGGGAGGTTAAATACTATAAAGTGGGTACCTGTCCCATCATCGTATATGTTATTATATAGTGAGTACCTGACCCTTCATTGTAGATGTTATGATTATATAATCGTTGGGGAGGTTACATACTATAAAGTGGGTACAGATCCTTAATTTTATAGTTTATGATTATATAACCGTTGGGGAGTTTACAATATAACCGTTGGGGAGGTTACATACTATAAAGTGGGTACCTGACCCTTCATCGAATAGTTTATGATTATATAACCGTTGGGGAGGTTACATACTATAAAGTGGGTACCTGTCCCATCATCGTATATGTTATGATTATATAACCTTTGGGGAGGTTACATACAATAAAGAGGGAACCTGACCCTTCGTTGTATAGGTTATGATTATATAACCGTTGGGTGGTTACAATATAACGTTGGGGAGGTTACATACTATAAATTGGGTACCTGCACCTTGGTCATATAGGTTATGATTATTTAACCGTTGGAGAGGTTACATACTATAAAGTGGGTACCTTCCCCTTCGTCGTATAGGTTATGATTGTATAACCGTTGGAGAGGTTACATACTATAAAGTGGGTACCTGACCCTCCCTCGTATAGGTTATGATTATATAACCGTTAAGGAGGTTACATACAATAAAGTGGGTACCTGACCTTTCCTCGTATAGGTTATGATTACATAACCGTTGGGAAGGTTACACACTATAAAGTAGGTACCTGATCCTTAATGTTATAGATTATGATTATATAACCGTTGGGGAGGTTACAGACTATAAAGTAGGTACCTGACCTTCGTTTTATAGGTTATGATTATATAACCGTTGGGGAGGTTACAATATAACCGTTGAGGAGGTTGCATACTATAAAGTGGGTACCTGACCCTTCATCGTATAGGTTATGATTATATAACCGTTGGGGAGGTTACATACTATAAAGTGGGTACCTGACCCTTCGTTGAATAGGTTATGATTGTATAACCGTTGGGGAGGTTACATACTATAAAGTGGGTACCTGACCCTTCGTTGTATAGGTTATGATTATATAACCGTAGGGGAGGTTAAAATATAACCGTGGGGGAGGTTACATACTATAAAGTTGGTACCAGACCTTATATCATATATGTTATGATTGTATAACCGTTGGGGAGGTTACATACTATATAGTGAGTACCTGACCCTTCATTGTAGATGTTATGATTATATAATCGTTGCGGACGTTACATACTATAAAGTGGGTACCTGATCCTTAATTTTATAGTTTATGATTATATAACCGTTGGGGAGTTTACAATGTAACCGTTGGGGAGGTTACATACTATAAAGTGGGTACCTGACCCTTCATCGAATAGTTTATGATTATATAACCGTTGGGGAGGTTACATACTATAAAGTGGGTACCTGTCCCATCATCGTATATGTTATGATTATATAACCTTTGGGGAGGTTACATAATATGAAGTGGGTACCTGACCGTTCATTGTGTAGGTTAGGCTAATATAACCGTTGAGGAGGTTACATACTATAAAGTGGGTACCTGACCTTTCCTCGTATAGGTTATGATTGTATAACCGTTGGGGAGGTTACATACTATAAAGTGGGTACCTGACCCTTCCTCGTATAGTATATGATTATATATAACCGTTGAGGAGGTCACATAATATGAAGTGGGTACCTGACCGTTCATTGTGTAGGTTAGGCTAATATAACCGTTGAGGAGGTTACATACTATAAAGTGGGTACCTGACCTTTCCTCGTATAGGTTATGATTGTATAACCGTTGGGGAGGTTACATACTATAAAGTGGGTACCTGACCCTTCCTCGTATAGAATATGATTATATATAACCGTTGAGGAGGTCACATAATATGACGTGGGTACCTGACCGTTCATTGTGTAGGTTAGGCTAATATAACCGTTGAGGAGGTTACATACTATAAAGTGGGTACCTGACCTTTCCTCGTATAGGTTATGATTACATAACCGTTGGGGAGGTTACACACTATAAAGTAGGTACCTGATCCTTAATGTTATAGATTATGATTATATAATCGTTGGGGAGGTTACATACTATAAAGAGGGAACCTGACCCTTCGTTGTATAGGTTATGATTATATAACCGTTGGGTGGTTACAATATAACGTTGGGGAGGTTACATACTATAAATTTGGTACCTTACCCTTCCTCGTATAGTATATGATTATATATTACCGTTGAGGAGGTCACTTAATATGAAGTGGGTACCTGACCGTTCATGGTGTAGGTTAGGCTAATATAACCGTTGAGGAGGTTACATACTATAAAGTGGGTACCTGACCTTTCCTCGTATAGGTTATGATTGTATAACCGTTGGGGAGGTTACATACTATAAAGTGGGTACCTGACCCTTCCTCGTATAGTATATGATTATATATAACCGTTGAGGAGGTCACATAATATGAAGTGGGTACCTGACCGTTCATTGTGTAGGTTAGGCTAATATAACCGTTGAGGAGGTTACATACTATAAAGTGGGTACCTGACCTTTCCTCGTATAGGTTATGATTACATAACCGTTGGGGAGGTTACACACTATAAAGTAGGAACCTGATCCTTAATGTTATAGTTTATGATTATATAACCGTTGGGGAGGTTACAGACTATAAAATGGGTACCTGACCCTTCGTTTTATAGGTTATGATTATTTAACCGTTGGGGAGGTTACAATATAACCGTTGAGGAGGTTACATACTATAAAGTGGGAACCTGACCCTTCGTTGTATAGGTTATGATTATATAACCGTTGGGTGGTTACAATATAACGTTGGGGAGGTTATATACTATAAATTGGGTACCTGCACCTTGGTCATATAGGTTATGATTGTATAACCGTTGGGGAGGTTACATACTATAAAGTGGGTACCTGACCCTTCCTCGTATAGTATATGATTATATATAACCGTTGGAGAGGTTACATACTATAAAGTGGGTACCTGACCCTCCCTCGTATAGGTTATGATTATATAACCGTTGGGGAGGTTACATACTATAAAGTGGGTACCTGCCCCTTCATCGTAGAGTTTATGATTATATATCCGTTGGGGAGGTTACATACTATAAAGTGGGTACCTGACCCTTCCTCGTATAGTATATGATTATATATAACCGTTGAGGAGGTGACATAATATGAAGTGGGTACCTGACCGTTCATTGGGTAGGTTAGGCTAATATAACCATTGGGAAGGTTACATACTATAAAGTGGGTACCTGACCTTTCCTCGTATAGGTTATGATTACATAACCGTTGGGGAGGTTACACACTATAAAGTAGGTACCTGATCCTTAATGTTATAGATTATGATTATATAATCGTTGGGGAGGTTACATACTATAAAGAGGGAACCTGACCCTTCGTTGTATAGGTTATGATTATATAACCGTTGGGTGGTTACAATATAACGTTGGGGAGGTTACATACTATAAATTGGGTACCTGACCCTTCCTCGTATAGTATCTGATTATATATAACCGTTGAGGAGGTCACTTAATATGAAGTGGGTACCTGAGCGTTCATGGTGTAGGTTAGGCTAATATAACCGTTGAGGAGGTTACATACTATAAAGTGGGTACCTGACCTTTCCTCGTATAGGTTATGATTACATAACCGTTGGGGAGGTTACACACTATAAAGTAGGTACCTGATCCTAAATGTTATAGATTATGATTATATAACCGTTGGGGAGGTTACAGACTATAAAGTGGGTACCTGACCTTCGTTTTATAGGTTATGATTATATAACCGTTGGGGAGATTACAATATAACCGTTGAGGAGGTTACATACTATAAAGTGGGTACCTGACCCTTCATCGTATAGGTTATGATTATATAACGTTGGGGAGGTTACATACTATAAAGTGGGTACCTGTCCCATCATCGTATATGTTATGATTATATAAACTTTGGGAAGGTTACATACAATAAAGTGGGTACCTGATCCTTCATCGTATAGTTTATGAATATAAAACCGTTGGGAAGGTTACATACTATAAAGTGGGAACCTGACCCTTCGTTGTATAGGTTAGGATTATATAACCGTTGGGTGGTTACAATATAACGTTGGGGAGGTTATATACTATAAATTGGGTACCTGCACCTTGGTCATATAGGTTATGATTATTTAACCGTTGGAGAGGTTTCATACTATAAAGTGGGTACCTTCCCCTTCGTCGTATAGGTTATGATTATATAACCGTTGGGGAGGTTAAATACTATAAAGTGGGTACCTGTCCCATCATCGTATATGTTATTATATAGTGAGTACCTGACCCTTCATTGTAGATGTTATGATTATATAATCGTTGGGGAGGTTACATACTATAAAGTGGGTACAGATCCTTAATTTTATAGTTTATGATTATATAACCGTTGGGGAGTTTACAATATAACCGTTGGGGAGGTTACATACTATAAAGTGGGTACCTGACCCTTCATCGAATAGTTTATGATTATATAACCGTTGGGGAGGTTACATACTATAAAGTGGGTACCTGTCCCATCATCGTATATGTTATGATTATATAACCTTTGGGGAGGTTACATACAATAAAGTGGGTACCTGATCCTTCATCGTATAGTTTATGAATATAATACCTTTGGGAAGGTTACATACTATAAAGAGGGAACCTGACAATTCGTTGTATAGGTTATGATTATATAACCGTTGGGTGGTTACAATATAACGTTGGGGAGGTTACATACTATAAATTGGGTACCTGCACCTTGGTCATATAGGTTATGATTATTTAACCGTTGGAGAGGTTACATACTATAATGTGGGTACCTTCCCCTTCGTCGTATAGGTTATGATTGTATAACCGTTGGAGAGGTTACATACTATAAAGTGGGTACCTGACCCTCCCTCGTATAGGTTATGATTATATAACCGTTGGGGAGGTTACATACAATAAAGTGGGTACCTGACCTTTCCTCGTATAGGTTATGATTACATAACCGTTGGGAAGGTTACACACTATAAAGTAGGTACCTGATCCTTAATGTTATAGATTATGATTATATAACCGTTGGGGAGGTTACAGACTATAAAGTAGGTACCTGACCCTTCGTTGAATAGGTTATGATTGTATAACCGTTGGGGAGGTTACATACTATAAAGTGGGTACCTGACCCTTCGTTGTATAGGTTATGATTATATAACCGTAGGGGAGGTTAAAATATAACCGTGGGGGAGGTTACATACTATAAAGTTGGTACCAGACCTTATATCATATATGTTATGATTGTATAACCGTTGGGGAGGTTACATACTATATAGTGAGTACCTGACCCTTCATTGTAGATGTTATGATTATATAATCGTTGCGGAGGTTACATACTATAAAGTGGGTACCTGATCCTTAATTTTATAGTTTATGATTATATAACCGTTGGGGAGTTTACAATTTAACCGTTGGGGAGGTTACATACTATAAAGTGGGTACCTGACCCTTCATCGAATAGTTTATGATTATATAACCGTTGGGGAGGTTACATACTATAAAGTGGGTACCTGTCCCATCATCGTATATGTTATGATTATATAACCTTTGGGGAGGTTACATAATATGAAGTGGGTACCTGACCGTTCATTGTGTAGGTTAGGCTAATATAACCGTTGAGGAGGTTACATACTATAAAGTGGGTACCTGACCTTTCCTCGTATAGGTTATGATTACATAACCGTTGGGGAGGTTACACACTATAAAGTAGGAACCTGATCCTTAATGTTATAGTTTATGATTATATAACCGTTGGGGAGGTTACAGACTATAAAATGGGTACCTGACCCTTCGTTTTATAGGTTATGATTATTTAACCGTTGGGGAGGTTACAATATAACCGTTGAGGAGGTTACATACTATAAAGTGGGAACCTGACCCTTCGTTGTATAGGTTATGATTATATAACCGTTGGGTGGTTACAATATAACGTTGGGGAGGTTATATACTAATAATTGGGTACCTGCACCTTGGTCATATAGGTTATGATTGTATAACCGTTGGGGAGGTTACATACTATAAAGTGGGTACCTGACCCTTCCTCGTATAGTATATGATTATATATAACCGTTGGAGAGGTTACATACTATAAAGTGGGTACCTGACCGTTCATTGTGTAGGTTAGGCTAATATAACCGTTGAGGAGGTTACATACTATAAAGTGGGTACCTGACCTTTCCTCGTATAGGTTATGATTACATAACCGTTGGGGAGGTTACACACTATAAAGTAGGTACCTGATCCTTAATGTTATAGATTATGATTATATAATCGTTGGGGAGGTTACATACTATAAAGAGGGAACCTGACCCTTCGTTGTATAGGTTATGATTATATAACCGTTGGGTGGTTACAATATAACGTTGGGGAGGTTACATACTATAAATTGGGTACCTGACCCTTCCTCGTATAGTATATGATTATATATTACCGTTGAGGAGGTCACTTAATATGAAGTGGGTACCTGACCGTTCATGGTGTAGGTTAGGCTAATATAACCGTTGAGGAGGTTACATACTATAAAGTGGGTACCTGACCTTTCCTCGTATAGGTTATGATTGTATAACCGTTGGGGAGGTTACATACTATAAAGTGGGTACCTGACCCTTCCTCGTATAGTATATGATTATATATAACCGTTGAGGAGGTCACATAATATGAAGTGGGTACCTGACCGTTCATTGTGTAGGTTAGGCTAATATAACCGTTGAGGAGGTTACATACTATAAAGTGGGTACCTGACCTTTCCTCGTATAGGTTATGATTACATAACCGTTGGGGAGGTTACACACTATAAAGTAGGTACCTGATCCTAAATGTTATAGATTATGATTATATAACCGTTGGGGAGGTTACAGACTATAAAGTGGGTACCTGACCCTTCGTTTTATAGGTTATGATTATATAACCGTTGGGGAGGTTACAATATAATCGTTGGGGAGGTTACATACTATAAACTGGGTACCTGACCCTTCATCGTATAGGTTATGATTATATAACCGTTGGGAATGTTACATACTATAAAGTGGTTACCTGACCCTTCATCGTATATGTTTTCATTATATAACCGTTGGGGAGGTTACAAACTATAAAGTGGGTACCTGACCCTTCGTGGTATAGGTTATGATTATATAACCGTTGGGGAGGTTACAATATAACCGTAGGGGAGGTTACATACTATTAAGTGGGTACCTGACCCTCTCTCGTATAGGTTATGATTTTATAACCGTTGGAGAGGTTACATACTATAACGTGGGTACCTGCCCCTTCATCGTATAGTTTATGATTATATATCCGTTGGGGAGGTTACATACTATAAAGTGGGTACCTGACCCTTCCTCGTATAGTTAATGTTTATATATCCGTTGGGGAGGTTACATACTATAAAGTGGGTACCTGACCGTTCATTGTGTAGGTTAGGCTAATATAACCATTGGGAAGGTTACATACTATAAAGTGGGTACCTGACCTTTCCTCGTATAGGTTATGATTACATAACCGTTGGGGAGGTTACACACTATAAAGTAGGAACCTGATCCTTAATGTTATAGTTTATGATTATATAACCGTTGGGGAGGTTACAGACTATAAAATGGGTACCTGACCCTTCGTTTTATAGGTTATGATTATTTAACCGTTGGGGAGGTTACAATATAACCGTTGAGGAGGTTACATACTATAAAGTGGGAACCTGAACCTTCGTTGTATAGGTTATGATTATATAACCGTTGGGTGGTTACAATATAACGTTGGGGAGGTTATATACTATAAATTGGGTACCTGCACCTTGGTCATATAGGTTATGATTATTGAACCGTTGGAGAGGTTTCATACTATAAAGTGGGTACCTTCCCCTTCGTCGTATAGGTTATGATTGTATAACCGTTGGAGAGGTTACATACTATAAAGTGGGTACCTGACCCTCCCTCGTATAGGTTATGATTATATAACCGTTGGGGAGGTTACATACTATAAAGTGGGTACCTGCCCCTTCATCGTATAGTTTATGATTATATATCCGTTGGGGAGGTTACATACTATAAAGTGGGTACCTGACCCTTCCTCGTATAGTATATGATTATATATAACCGTTGAGGAGGTGACATAATATGAAGTGGGTACCTGACCGTTCATTGTGTAGGTTAGGCTAATATAACCATTGGGAAGGTTACATACTATAAAGTGGGTACCTGACCTTTCCTCGTATAGGTTATGATTACATAACCGTTGGGGAGGTTACACACTATAAAGTAGGTACCTGATCCTTAATGTTATAGATTATGATTATATAATCGTTGGGGAGGTTACATACTATAAAGAGGGAACCTGACCCTTCGTTGTATAGGTTATGATTATATAACCGTTGGGTGGTTACAATATAACGTTGGGGAGGTTACATACTATAAATTGGGTACCTGACCCTTCCTCGTATAGTATATGATTATATATTACCGTTGAGGAGGTCACTTAATATGAAGTGGGTACCTGACCG
Organism: Rhaphigaster nebulosa; assembly: GCA_948150685.1. NCBI lineage: Eukaryota > Metazoa > Arthropoda > Insecta > Hemiptera > Pentatomidae > Rhaphigaster > Rhaphigaster nebulosa. The sequence continues at coordinate 184,724,097 of OX411307.1, read as the reverse complement.
TTCATGGTGTAGGTTAGGCTAATATAACCGTTGAGGAGGTTACATACTATAAAGTGGGTACCTGACCTTTCCTCGTATAGGTTATGATTGTATAACCGTTGGGGAGGTTACATACTATAAAGTGGGTACCTGACCCTTCCTCGTATAGTATATGATTATATATAACCGTTGAGGAGGTCACATAATATGAAGTGGGTACCTGACCGTTCATTGTGTAGGTTAGGCTAATATAACCGTTGAGGAGGTTACATACTATAAAGTGGGTACCTGACCTTTCCTCGTATAGGTTATGATTACATAACCGTTGGGGAGGTTACACACTATAAAGTAGGTACCTGATCCTTAATGTTATAGATTATGATTATATAATCGTTGGGGAGGTTACATACTATAAAGAGGGAACCTGACCCTTCGTTGTATAGGTTATGATTATATAACCGTTGGGTGGTTACAATATAACGTTGGGGAGGTTACATACTATAAATTTGGTACCTTACCCTTCCTCGTATAGTATATGATTATATATTACCGTTGAGGAGGTCACTTAATATGAAGTGGGTACCTGACCATTCATGGTGTAGGTTAGGCTAATATAACCGTTGAGGAGGTTACATACTATAAAGTGGGTACCTGACCTTTCCTCGTATAGGTTATGATTGTATAACCGTTGGGGAGGTTACATACTATAAAGTGGGTACCTGACCCTTCCTCGTATAGTATATGATTATATATAACCGTTGAGGAGGTCACATAATATGAAGTGGGTACCTGACCGTTCATTGTGTAGGTTAGGCTAATATAACCGTTGAGGAGGTTACATACTATAAAGTGGGTACCTGACCTTTCCTCGTATAGGTTATGATTACATAACCGTTGGGGAGGTTACACACTATAAGGTAGGTACCTGATCCTAAATGTTATAGATTATGATTATATAACCGTTGGGGAGGTTACAGACTATAAAGTGGGTACCTGACCCTTCGTTTTATAGGTTATGATTATATAACCGTTGGGGAGGTTACAATATAACCGTTGGGGAGGTTACATACTATAAACTGGGTACCTGACCCTTCATCGTATAGGTTATGATTATATAACCGTTGGGAATGTTACATACTATAAAGTGGTTACCTGACCCTTCATCGTATATGTTTTCATTATATAACCGTTGGGGAGGTTACAAACTATAAAGTGGGTACCTGACCCTTCGTGGTATAGGTTATGATTATATAACCGTTGGGGAGGTTACAATATAACCGTAGGGGAGGTTACATACTATAAAGTGGGTACCTGACCCTCTCTCGTATAGGTTATGATTTTATAACCGTTGGAGAGGTTACATACTATAACGTGGGTACCTGCCCCTTCATCGTATAGTTTATGATTATATATCCGTTGGGGAGGTTACATACTATAAAGTGGGTACCTGACCCTTCCTCGTATAGTTAATGATTATATATCCGTTGGGGAGGTTACATACTATAAAGTGGGTACCTGACCGTTCATTGTGTAGGTTAGGCTAATATAACCATTGGGAAGGTTACATACTATAATGTGGGTACCTGACCTTTCCTCGTATAGGTTATGATTACATAACCGTTGGGGAGGTTACACACTATAAAGTAGGAACCTGATCCTTAATGTTATAGTTTATGATTATATAACCGTTGGGGAGGTTACAGACTATAAAATGGGTACCTGACCCTTCGTTTTATAGGTTATGATTATTTAACCGTTGGGGAGGTTACAATATAACCGTTGAGGAGGTTACATACTATAAACTGGGAACCTGACCCTTCGTTGTATAGGTTATGATTATATAACCGTTGGGTGGTTACAATATAACGTTGGGGAGGTTATATACTATAAATTGGGTACCTGCACCTTGGTCATATAGGTTATGATTGTATAACCGTTGGGGAGGTTACATACTATAATGTGGGTACCTGACCCTTCCTCGTATAGTATATGATTATATATAACCGTTGGAGAGGTTACATACTATAAAGTGGGTACCTGACCCTCCCTCGTATAGGTTATGATTATATAACCGTTGGGGAGGTTACATACTATAAAGTGGGTACCTGCCCCTTCATCGTAGAGTTTATGATTATATATCCGTTGGGGAGGTTACATACTATAAAGTGGGTACCTGACCCTTCCTCGTATAGTATATGATTATATATAACCGTTGAGGAGGTGACATAATATGAAGTGGGTACCTGACCGTTCATTGGGTAGGTTAGGCTAATATAACCATTGGGAAGGTTACATACTATAAAGTGGGTACCTGACCTTTCCTCGTATAGGTTATGATTACATAACCGTTGGGGAGGTTACACACTATAAAGTAGGTACCTGATCCTTAATGTTATAGATTATGATTATATAATCGTTGGGGAGGTTACATACTATAAAGAGGGAACCTGACCCTTCGTTGTATAGGTTATGATTATATAACCGTTGGGTGGTTACAATATAACGTTGGGGAGGTTACATACTATAAATTGGGTACCTGACCCTTCCTCGTATAGTATATGATTATATATAACCGTTGAGGAGGTCACTTAATATGAAGTGGGTACCTGACCGTTCATGGTGTAGGTTAGGCTAATATAACCGTTGAGGAGGTTACATACTATAAAGTGGGTACCTGACCTTTCCTCGTATAGGTTATGATTACATAACCGTTGGGGAGGTTACACACTATAAAGTAGGTACCTGATCCTAAATGTTATAGATTATGATTATATAACCGTTGGGGAGGTTACAGACTATAAAGTGGGTACCTGACCTTCGTTTTATAGGTTATGATTATATAACCGTTGGGGAGATTACAATATAACCGTTGAGGAGGTTACATACTATAAAGTGGGTACCTGACCCTTCATCGTATAGGTTATGATTATATAACGTTGGGGAGGTTACATACTATAAAGTGGGTACCTGTCCCATCATCGTATATGTTATGATTATATAAACTTTGGGAAGGTTACATACAATAAAGTGGGTACCTGATCCTTCATCGTATAGTTTATGAATATAAAACCGTTGGGAAGGTTACATACTATAAAGTGGGAACCTGACCCTTCGTTGTATAGGTTATGATTATATAACCGTTGGGTGGTTACAATATAACGTTGGGGAGGTTATATACTATAAATTGGGTACCTGCACCTTGGTCATATAGGTTATGATTATTTAACCGTTGGAGAGGTTTCATACTATAAAGTGGGTACCTTCCCCTTCGTCGTATAGGTTATGATTATATAACCGTTGGGGAGGTTAAATACTATAAAGTGGGTACCTGTCCCATCATCGTATATGTTATTATATAGTGAGTACCTGACCCTTCATTGTAGATGTTATGATTATATAATCGTTGGGGAGGTTACATACTATAAAGTGGGTACAGATCCTTAATTTTATAGTTTATGATTATATAACCGTTGGGGAGTTTACAATATAACCGTTGGGGAGGTTACATACTATAAAGTGGGTACCTGACCCTTCATCGAATAGTTTATGATTATATAACCGTTGGGGAGGTTACATACTATAAAGTGGGTACCTGTCCCATCATCGTATATGTTATGATTATATAACCTTTGGGGAGGTTACATACAATAAAGTGGGTACCTGATCCTTCATCGTATAGTTTATGAATATAATACCTTTGGGAAGGTTACATACTATAAAGAGGGAACCTGACCCTTCGTTGTATAGGTTATGATTATATAACCGTTGGGTGGTTACAATATAACGTTGGGGAGGTTACATACTATAAATTGGGTACCTGCACCTTGGTCATATAGGTTATGATTATTTAACCGTTGGAGAGGTTACATACTATAAAGTGGGTACCTTCCCCTTCGTCGTATAGGTTATGATTATATAACCGTTGGGGAGGTTAAATACTATAAAGTGGGTACCTGTCCCATCATCGTATATGTTATTATATAGTGAGTACCTGACCCTTCATTGTAGATGTTATGATTATATAATCGTTGGGGAGGTTACATACTATAAAGTGGGTACAGATCCTTAATTTTATAGTTTATGATTATATAACCGTTGGGGAGTTTACAATATAACCGTTGGGGAGGTTACATACTATAAAGTGGGTACCTGACCCTTCATCGAATAGTTTATGATTATATAACCGTTGGGGAGGTTACATACTATAAAGTGGGTACCTGTCCCATCATCGTATATGTTATGATTATATAACCTTTGGGGAGGTTACATACAATAAAGTGGGTACCTGATCCTTCATCGTATAGTTTATGAATATAATACCTTTGGGAAGGTTACATACTATAAAGAGGGAACCTGACCCTTCGTTGTATAGGTTATGATTATATAACCGTTGGGTGGTTACAATATAACGTTGGGGAGGTTACATACTATAAATTGGGTACCTGCACCTTGGTCATATAGGTTATGATTATTTAACCGTTGGAGAGGTTACATACTATAAAGTGGGTACCTTCCCCTTCGTCGTATAGGTTATGATTGTATAACCGTTGGAGAGGTTACATACTATAAAGTGGGTACCTGACCCTCCCTCGTATAGGTTATGATTATATAACCGTTAAGGAGGTTACATACAATAAAGTGGGTACCTGACCTTTCCTCGTATAGGTTATGATTACATAACCGTTGGGAAGGTTACACACTATAAAGTAGGTACCTGATCCTTAATGTTATAGATTATGATTATATAACCGTTGGGGAGGTTACAGACTATAAAGTAGGTACCTGACCTTCGTTTTATAGGTTATGATTATATAACCGTTGGGGAGGTTACAATATAACCGTTGAGGAGGTTGCATACTATAAAGTGGGTACCTGACCCTTCATCGTATAGGTTATGATTATATAACCGTTGGGGAGGTTACATACTATAAAGTGGGTACCTGACCCTTCGTTGAATAGGTTATGATTGTATAACCGTTGGGGAGGTTACATACTATAAAGTGGGTACCTGACCCTTCGTTGTATAGGTTATGATTATATAACCGTAGGGGAGGTTAAAATATAACCGTGGGGGAGGTTACATACTATAAAGTTGGTACCAGACCTTATATCATATATGTTATGATTGTATAACCGTTGGGGAGGTTACATACTATATAGTGAGTACCTGACCCTTCATTGTAGATGTTATGATTATATAATCGTTGCGGAGGTTACATACTATAAAGTGGGTACCTGATCCTTAATTTTATAGTTTATGATTATATAACCGTTGGGGAGTTTACAATGTAACCGTTGGGGAGGTTACATACTATAAAGTGGGTACCTGACCCTTCATCGAATAGTTTATGATTATATAACCGTTGGGGAGGTTACATACTATAAAGTGGGTACCTGTCCCATCATCGTATATGTTATGATTATATAACCTTTGGGGAGGTTACATAATATGAAGTGGGTACCTGACCGTTCATTGTGTAGGTTTGGCTAATATAACCGTTGAGGAGGTTACATACTATAAAGTGGGTACCTGACCTTTCCTCGTATAGGTTATGATTGTATAACCGTTGGGGAGGTTACATACTATAAAGTGGGTACCTGACCCTTCCTCGTATAGTATATGATTATATATAACCGTTGAGGAGGTCACATAATATGAAGTGGGTACCTGACCGTTCATTGTGTAGGTTAGGCTAATATAACCGTTGAGGAGGTTACATACTATAAAGTGGGTACCTGACCTTTCCTCGTATAGGTTATGATTGTATAACCGTTGGGGAGGTTACATACTATAAAGTGGGTACCTGACCCTTCCTCGTATAGTATATGATTATATATAACCGTTGAGGAGGTCACATAATATGACGTGGGTACCTGACCGTTCATTGTGTAGGTTAGGCTAATATAACCGTTGAGGAGGTTACATACTATAAAGTGGGTACCTGACCTTTCCTCGTATAGGTTATGATTACATAACCGTTGGGGAGGTTACACACTATAAAGTAGGTACCTGATCCTTAATGTTATAGATTATGATTATATAATCGTTGGGGAGGTTACATACTATAAAGAGGGAACCTGACCCTTCGTTGTATAGGTTATGATTATATAACCGTTGGGTGGTTACAATATAACGTTGGGGAGGTTACATACTATAAATTTGGTACCTTACCCTTCCTCGTATAGTATATGATTATATATTACCGTTGAGGAGGTCACTTAATATGAAGTGGGTACCTGACCGTTCATGGTGTAGGTTAGGCTAATATAACCGTTGAGGAGGTTACATACTATAAAGTGGGTACCTGACCTTTCCTCGTATAGGTTATGATTGTATAACCGTTGGGGAGGTTACATACTATAAAGTGGGTACCTGACCCTTCCTCGTATAGTATATGATTATATATAACCGTTGAGGAGGTCACATAATATGAAGTGGGTACCTGACCGTTCATTGTGTAGGTTAGGCTAATATAACCGTTGAGGAGGTTACATACTATAAAGTGGGTACCTGACCTTTCCTCGTATAGGTTATGATTACATAACCGTTGGGGAGGTTACACACTATAAAGTAGGTACCTGATCCTAAATGTTATAGATTATGATTATATAACCGTTGGGGAGGTTACAGACTATAAAGTGGGTACCTGACCCTTCGTTTTATAGGTTATGATTATATAACCGTTGGGGAGGTTACAATATAACCGTTGGGGAGGTTACATACTATAAACTGGGTACCTGACCCTTCATCGTATAGGTTATGATTATATAACCGTTGGGAATGTTACATACTATAAAGTGGTTACCTGACCCTTCATCGTATATGTTTTCATTATATAACCGTTGGGGAGGTTACAAACTATAAAGTGGGTACCTGACCCTTCGTGGTATAGGTTATGATTATATAACCGTTGGGGAGGTTACAATATAACCGTAGGGGAGGTTACATACTATAAAGTGGGTACCTGACCCTCTCTCGTATAGGTTATGATTTTATAACCGTTGGAGAAGTTACATACTATAACGTGGGTACCTGCCCCTTCATCGTATAGTTTATGATTATATATCCGTTGGGGAGGTTACATACTATAAAGTGGGTACCTGACCCTTCCTCGTATAGTTAATGATTATATATCCGTTGGGGAGGTTACATACTATAAAGTGGGTACCTGACCGTTCATTGTGTAGGTTAGGCTAATATAACCATTGGGAAGGTTACATACTATAATGTGGGTACCTGACCTTTCCTCGTATAGGTTATGATTACATAACCGTTGGGGAGGTTACACACTATAAAGTAGGAACCTGATCCTTAATGTTATAGTTTATGATTATATAACCGTTGGGGAGGTTACAGACTATAAAATGGGTACCTGACCCTTCGTTTTATAGGTTATGATTATTTAACCGTTGGGGAGGTTACAATATAACCGTTGAGGAGGTTACATACTATAAACTGGGAACCTGACCCTTCGTTGTATAGGTTATGATTATATAACCGTTGGGTGGTTACAATATAACGTTGGGGAGGTTATATACTATAAATTGGGTACCTGCACCTTGGTCATATAGGTTATGATTGTATAACCGTTGGGGAGGTTACATACTATAAAGTGGGTACCTGACCCTTCCTCGTATAGTATATGATTATATATAACCGTTGGAGAGGTTACATACTATAAAGTGGGTACCTGACCCTCCCTCGTATAGGTTATGATTATATAACCGTTGGGGAGGTTACATACTATAAAGTGGGTACCTGCCCCTTCATCGTAGAGTTTATGATTATATATCCGTTGGGGAGGTTACATACTATAAAGTGGGTACCTGACCCTTCCTCGTATAGTATATGATTATATATAACCGTTGAGGAGGTGACATAATATGAAGTGGGTACCTGACCGTTCATTGGGTAGGTTAGGCTAATATAACCATTGGGAAGGTTACATACTATAAAGTGGGTACCTGACCTTTCCTCGTATAGGTTATGATTACATAACCGTTGGGGAGGTTACACACTATAAAGTAGGTACCTGATCCTTAATGTTATAGATTATGATTATATAATCGTTGGGGAGGTTACATACTATAAAGAGGGAACCTGACCCTTCGTTGTATAGGTTATGATTATATAACCGTTGGGTGGTTACAATATAACGTTGGGGAGGTTACATACTATAAATTGGGTACCTGACCCTTCCTCGTATAGTATCTGATTATATATAACCGTTGAGGAGGTCACTTAATATGAAGTGGGTACCTGACCGTTCATGGTGTAGGTTAGGCTAATATAACCATTGAGGAGGTTACATACTATAAAGTGGGTACCTGACCTTTCCTCGTATAGGTTATGATTACATAACCGTTGGGGAGGTTACACACTATAAAGTAGGTACCTGATCCTAAATGTTATAGATTATGATTATATAACCGTTGGGGAGGTTACAGACTATAAAGTGGGTACCTGACCTTCGTTTTATAGGTTATGATTATATAACCGTTGGGGAGATTACAATATAACCGTTGAGGAGGTTACATACTATAAAGTAGGTACCTGATCCTAAATGTTATAGATTATGATTATATAACGTTGGGGAGGTTACATACTATAAAGTGGGTACCTGTCCCATCATCGTATATGTTATGATTATATAAACTTTGGGAAGGTTACATACAATAAAGTGGGTACCTGATCCTTCATCGTATAGTTTATGAATATAAAACCGTTGGGAAGGTTACATACTATAAAGTGGGAACCTGACCCTTCGTTGTATAGGTTATGATTATATAACCGTTGGGTGGTTACAATATAACGTTGGGGAGGTTATATACTATAAATTGGGTACCTGCACCTTGGTCATATAGGTTATGGTTATTTAACCGTTGGAGAGGTTTCATACTATAAAGTGGGTACCTTCCCCTTCGTCGTATAGGTTATGATTATATAACCGTTGGGGAGGTTAAATACTATAAAGTGGGTACCTGTCCCATCATCGTATATGTTATTATATAGTGAGTACCTGACCCTTCATTGTAGATGTTATGATTATATAATCGTTGGGGAGGTTACATACTATAAAGTGGGTACAGATCCTTAATTTTATAGTTTATGATTATATAACCGTTGGGGAGTTTACAATATAACCGTTGGGGAGGTTACATACTATAAAGTGGGTACCTGACCCTTCATCGAATAGTTTATGATTATATAACCGTTGGGGAGGTTACATACTATAAAGTGGGTACCTGTCCCATCATCGTATATGTTATGATTATATAAACTTTGGGGAGGTTACATACAATAAAGTGGGTACCTGATCCTTCATCGTATAGTTTATGAATATAATACCTTTGGGAAGGTTACATACTATAAAGAGGGAACCTGACAATTCGTTGTATAGGTTATGATTATATAACCGTTGGGTGGTTACAATATAACGTTGGGGAGGTTACATACTATAAATTGGGTACCTGCACCTTGGTCATATAGGTTATGATTATTTAACCGTTGGAGAGGTTACATACTATAAAGTGGGTACCTTCCCCTTCGTCGTATAGGTTATGATTGTATAACCGTTGGAGAGGTTACATACTATAAAGTGGGTACCTGACCCTCCCTCGTATAGGTTATGATTATATAACCGTTGGGGAGGTTACATACAATAAAGTGGGTACCTGACCTTTCCTCGTATAGGTTATGATTACATAACCGTTGGGAAGGTTACACACTATAAAGTAGGTACCTGATCCTTAATGTTATAGATTATGATTATATAACCGTTGGGGAGGTTACAGACTATAAAGTAGGTACCTGACCTTCGTTTTATAGGTTATGATTATATAACCGTTGGGGAGGTTACAATATAACCGTTGAGGAGGTTGCATACTATAAAGTGGGTACCTGACCCTTCATCGTATAGGTTATGATTATATAACCGTTGGGGAGGTTACATACTATAAAGTGGGTACCTGACCCTTCGTTGAATAGGTTATGATTGTATAACCGTTGGGGAGGTTACATACTATAAAGTGGGTACCTGACCCTTCGTTGTATAGGTTATGATTATATAACCGTAGGGGAGGTTAAAATATAACCGTGGGGGAGGTTACATACTATAAAGTTGGTACCAGACCTTATATCATATATGTTATGATTGTATAACCGTTGGGGAGGTTACATACTATATAGTGAGTACCTGACCCTTCATTGTAGATGTTATGATTATATAATCGTTGCGGAGGTTACATACTATAAAGTGGGTACCTGATCCTTAATTTTATAGTTTATGATTATATAACCGTTGGGGAGTTTACAATGTAACCGTTGGGGAGGTTACATACTATAAAGTGGGTACCTGACCCTTCATCGAATAGTTTATGATTATATAACCGTTGGGGAGGTTACATACTATAAAGTGGGTACCTGTCCCATCATCGTATATGTTATGATTATATAACCTTTGGGGAGGTTACATAATATGAAGTGGGTACCTGACCGTTCATTGTGTAGGTTAGGCTAATATAACCGTTGAGGAGGTTACATACTATAAAGTGGGTACCTGACCTTTCCTCGTATAGGTTATGATTACATAACCGTTGGGGAGGTTACACACTATAAAGTAGGAACCTGATCCTTAATGTTATAGTTTATGATTATATAACCGTTGGGGAGGTTACAGACTATAAAATGGGTACCTGACCCTTCGTTTTATAGGTTATGATTATTTAACCGTTGGGGAGGTTACAATATAACCGTTGAGGAGGTTACATACTATAAAGTGGGAACCTGACCCTTCGTTGTATAGGTTATGATTATATAACCGTTGGGTGGTTACAATATAACGTTGGGGAGGTTATATACTAATAATTGGGTACCTGCACCTTGGTCATATAGGTTATGATTGTATAACCGTTGGGGAGGTTACATACTATAAAGTGGGTACCTGACCCTTCCTCGTATAGTATATGATTATATATAACCGTTGGAGAGGTTACATACTATAAAGTGGGTACCTGACCCTCCCTCGTATAGGTTATGATTATATAACCGTTGGGGAGGTTACATACTATAAAGTGGGTACCTGCCCCTTCATCGTATAGTTTATGATTATATATCCGTTGGGGAGGTTACATACTATAAAGTGGGTACCTGACCCTTCCTCGTATAGTATATGATTATATATAACCGTTGAGGAGGTGACATAATATGAAGTGGGTACCTGACCGTTCATTGTGTAGGTTAGGCTAATATAACCATTGGGAAGGTTACATACTATAAAGTGGGTACCTGACCTTTCCTCGTATAGGTTATGATTACATAACCGTTGGGGAGGTTACACACTATAAAGTAGGTACCTGATCCTTAATGTTATAGATTATGATTATATAATCGTTGGGGAGGTTACATACTATAAAGAGGGAACCTGACCCTTCGTTGTATAGGTTATGATTATATAACCGTTGGGTGGTTACAATATAACGTTGGGGAGGTTACATACTATAAATTGGGTACCTGACCCTTCCTCGTATAGTATATGATTATATATAACCGTTGAGGAGGTCACTTAATATGAAGTGGGTACCTGACCGTTCATGGTGTAGGTTAGGCTAATATAACCGTTGAGGAGGTTACATACTATAAAGTGGGTACCTGACCTTTCCTCGTATAGGTTATGATTACATAACCGTTGGGGAGGTTACACACTATAAAGTAGGTACCTGATCCTAAATGTTATAGATTATGATTATATAACCGTTGGGGAGGTTACAGACTATAAAGTGGGTACCTGACCTTCGTTTTATAGGTTATGATTATATAACCGTTGGGGAGATTACAATATAACCGTTGAGGAGGTTACATACTATAAAGTGGGTACCTGACCCTTCATCGTATAGGTTATGATTATATAACGTTGGGGAGGTTACATACTATAAAGTGGGTACCTGTCCCATCATCGTATATGTTATGATTATATAAACTTTGGGAAGGTTACATACAATAAAGTGGGTACCTGATCCTTCATCGTATAGTTTATGAATATAAAACCGTTGGGAAGGTTACATACTATAAAGTGGGAACCTGACCCTTCGTTGTATAGGTTATGATTATATAACCGTTGGGTGGTTACAATATAACGTTGGGGAGGTTATATACTATAAATTGGGTACCTGCACCTTGGTCATATAGGTTATGATTATTTAACCGTTGGAGAGGTTTCATACTATAAAGTGGGTACCTTCCCCTTCATCGTATAGGTTATGATTATATAACCGTTGGGGAGGTTAAATACTATAAAGTGGGTACCTGTCCCATCATCGTATATGTTATTATATAGTGAGTACCTGACCCTTCATTGTAGATGTTATGATTATATAATCGTTGGGGAGGTTACATACTATAAAGTGGGTACCTGACCCTTCATCGAATAGTTTATGATTATATAACCGTTGGGGAGGTTACATACTATAAAGTGGGTACCTGTTCCATCATCGTATATGTTATGATTATATAACCTTTGGGGAGGTTACATACAATAAAGTGGGTACCTGATCCTTCATCGTATAGTTTATGAATATAATACCTTTGGGAAGGTTACATACTATAAAGAGGGAACCTGACCCTTCGTTGTATAGGTTATGATTATATAACCGTTGGGTGGTTACAATATATCGTTGGGGAGGTTACATACTATAAATTGGGTACCTGCACCTTGGTCATATAGGTTATGATTATTTAACCGTTGGAGAGGTTACATACTATAAAGTGGGTACCTTCCCCTTCGTCGTATAGGTTATGATTGTATAACCGTTGGAGAGGTTACATACTATAAAATGGGTACCTGACCCTCCCTCGTATAGGTTATGATTATATAACCGTTGGGGAGGTTACATACAATAAAGTGGGTACCTGACCTTTCCTCGTATAGGTTATGATTACATAACCGTTGGGAAGGTTACACACTATAAAGTAGGTACCTGATCCTTAATGTTATAGATTATGATTATATAACCGTTGGGGAGGTTACAGACTATAAAGTAGGTACCTGACCTTCGTTTTATAGGTTATGATTATATAACCGTTGGGGAGGTTACAATATAACCGTTGAGGAGGTTGCATACTATAAAGTGGGTACCTGACCCTTCATCGTATAGGTTATGATTATATAACCGTTGGGGAGGTTACATACTATAAAGTGGGTACCTGACCCTTCGTTGAATAGGTTATGATTGTATAACCGTTGGGGAGGTTACATACTATAAAGTGGGTACCTGACCCTTCGTTGTATAGGTTATGATTATATAACCGTAGGGGAGGTTAAAATATAACCGTGGGGGAGGTTACATACTATAAAGTTGGTACCAGACCTTATATCATATATGTTATGATTGTATAACCGTTGGGGAGGTTACATACTATATAGTGAGTACCTGACCCTTCATTGTAGATGTTATGATTATATAATCGTTGCGGAGGTTACATACTATAAAGTGGGTACCTGATCCTTAATTTTATAGTTTATGATTATATAACCGTTGGGGAGTTTACAATGTAACCGTTGGGGAGGTTACATACTATAAAGTGGGTACCTGACCCTTCATCGAATAGTTTATGATTATATAACCGTTGGGGAGGTTACATACTATAAAGTGGGTACCTGTCCCATCATCGTATATGTTATGATTATATAACCTTTGGGGAGGTTACATAATATGAAGTGGGTACCTGACCGTTCATTGTGTAGGTTAGGCTAATATAACCGTTGAGGAGGTTACATACTATAAAGTGGGTACCTGACCTTTCCTCGTATAGGTTATGATTACATAACCGTTGGGGAGGTTACACACTATAAAGTAGGAACCTGATCCTTAATGTTATAGTTTATGATTATATAACCGTTGGGGAGGTTACAGACTATAAAATGGGTACCTGACCCTTCGTTTTATAGGTTATGATTATTTAACCGTTGGGGAGGTTACAATATAACCGTTGAGGAGGTTACATACTATAAAGTGGGAACCTGACCCTTCGTTGTATAGGTTATGATTATATAACCGTTGGGTGGTTACAATATAACGTTGGGGAGGTTATATACTAATAATTGGGTACCTGCACCTTGGTCATATAGGTTATGATTGTATAACCGTTGGGGAGGTTACATACTATAAAGTGGGTACCTGACCCTTCCTCGTATAGTATATGATTATATATAACCGTTGGAGAGGTTACATACTATAAAGTGGGTACCTGACCCTCCCTCGTATAGGTTATGATTATATAACCGTTGGGGAGGTTACATACTATAAAGTGGGTACCTGCCCCTTCATCGTATAGTTTATGATTATATATCCGTTGGGGAGGTTACATACTATAAAGTGGGTACCTGACCCTTCCTCGTATAGTATATGATTATATATAACCGTTGAGGAGGTGACATAATATGAAGTGGGTACCTGACCGTTCATTGTGTAGGTTAGGCTAATATAACCATTGGGAAGGTTACATACTATAAAGTGGGTACCTGACCTTTCCTCGTATAGGTTATGATTACATAACCGTTGGGGAGGTTACACACTATAAAGTAGGTACCTGATCCTTAATGTTATAGATTATGATTATATAATCGTTGGGGAGGTTACATACTATAAAGAGGGAACCTGACCCTTCGTTGTATAGGTTATGATTATATAACCGTTGGGTGGTTACAATATAACGTTGGGGAGGTTACATACTATAAATTGGGTACCTGACCCTTCCTCGTATAGTATATGATTATATATAACCGTTGAGGAGGTCACTTAATATGAAGTGGGTACCTGACCGTTCATGGTGTAGGTTAGGCTAATATAACCGTTGAGGAGGTTACATACTATAAAGTGGGTACCTGACCTTTCCTCGTATAGGTTATGATTACATAACCGTTGGGGAGGTTACACACTATAAAGTAGGTACCTGATCCTAAATGTTATAGATTATGATTATATAACCGTTGGGGAGGTTACAGACTATAAAGTGGGTACCTGACCTTCGTTTTATAGGTTATGATTATATAACCGTTGGGGAGATTACAATATAACCGTTGAGGAGGTTACATACTATAAAGTGGGTACCTGACCCTTCATCGTATAGGTTATGATTATATAACGTTGGGGAGGTTACATACTATAAAGTGGGTACCTGTCCCATCATCGTATATGTTATGATTATATAAACTTTGGGAAGGTTACATACAATAAAGTGGGTACCTGATCCTTCATCGTATAGTTTATGAATATAAAACCGTTGGGAAGGTTACATACTATAAAGTGGGAACCTGACCCTTCGTTGTATAGGTTATGATTATATAACCGTTGGGTGGTTACAATATAACGTTGGGGAGGTTATATACTATAAATTGGGTACCTGCACCTTGGTCATATAGGTTATGATTATTTAACCGTTGGAGAGGTTTCATACTATAAAGTGGGTACCTTCCCCTTCATCGTATAGGTTATGATTATATAACCGTTGGGGAGGTTAAATACTATAAAGTGGGTACCTGTCCCATCATCGTATATGTTATTATATAGTGAGTACCTGACCCTTCATTGTAGATGTTATGATTATATAATCGTTGGGGAGGTTACATACTATAAAGTGGGTACCTGACCCTTCATCGAATAGTTTATGATTATATAACCGTTGGGGAGGTTACATACTATAAAGTGGGTACCTGTTCCATCATCGTTTATGTTATGATTATATAACCTTTGGGGAGGTTACATACAATAAAGTGGGTACCTGATCCTTCATCGTATAGTTTATGAATATAATACCTTTGGGAAGGTTACATACTATAAAGAGGGAACCTGACCCTTCGTTGTATAGGTTATGATTATATAACCGTTGGGTGGTTACAATATAACGTTGGGGAGGTTACATACTATAAATTGGGTACCTGCACCTTGGTCATATAGGTTATGATTATTTAACCGTTGGAGAGGTTACATACTATAAAGTGGGTACCTTCCCCTTCGTCGTATAGGTTATGATTGTATAACCGTTGGAGAGGTTACATACTATAAAATGGGTACCTGACCCTCCCTCGTATAGGTTATGATTACATAACCGTTGGGAAGGTTACACACTATAAAGTAGGTACCTGATCCTTAATGTTATAGATTATGATTATATAACCGTTGGGGAGGTTACAGACTATAAAGTAGGTACCTGACCTTCGTTTTATAGGTTATGATTATATAACCGTTGGGGAGGTTACAATATAACCGTTGAGGAGGTTGCATACTATAAAGTGGGTACCTGACCCTTCATCGTATAGGTTATGATTATATAACCGTTGGGGAGGTTACATACTATAAAGTGGGTACCTGACCCTTCGTTGAATAGGTTATGATTGTATAACCGTTGGGGAGGTTACATACTATAAAGTGGGTACCTGACCCTTCGTTGTATAGGTTATGATTATATAACCGTAGGGGAGGTTAAAATATAACCGTGGGGGAGGTTACATACTATAAAGTTGGTACCAGACCTTATATCATATATGTTATGATTGTATAACCGTTGGGGAGGTTACATACTATATAGTGAGTACCTGACCCTTCATTGTAGATGTTATGATTATATAATCGTTGCGGAGGTTACATACTATAAAGTGGGTACCTGATCCTTAATTTTATAGTTTATGATTATATAACCGTTGGGGAGTTTACAATGTAACCGTTGGGGAGGTTACATACTATAAAGTGGGTACCTGACCCTTCATCGAATAGTTTATGATTATATAACCGTTGGGGAGGTTACATACTATAAAGTGGGTACCTGTCCCATCATCGTATATGTTATGATTATATAACCTTTGGGGAGGTTACATAATATGAAGTGGGTACCTGACCGTTCATTGTGTAGGTTAGGCTAATATAACCGTTGAGGAGGTTACATACTATAAAGTGGGTACCTGACCTTTCCTCGTATAGGTTATGATTGTATAACCGTTGGGGAGGTTACATACTATAAAGTGGGTACCTGACCCTTCCTCGTATAGTATATGATTATATATAACCGTTGAGGAGGTCACATAATATGAAGTGGGTACCTGACCGTTCATTGTGTAGGTTAGGCTAATATAACCGTTTAGGAGGTTACATACTATAAAGTGGGTACCTGACCTTTCCTCGTATAGGTTATGATTGTATAACCGTTGGGGAGGTTACATACTATAAAGTGGGTACCTGACCCTTCCTCGTATAGTATATGATTATATATAACCGTTGAGGAGGTCACATAATATGACGTGGGTACCTGACCGTTCATTGTGTAGGTTAGGCTAATATAACCGTTGAGGAGGTTACATACTATAAAGTGGGTACCTGACCTTTCCTCGTATAGGTTATGATTACATAACCGTTGGGGAGGTTACACACTATAAAGTAGGTACCTGATCCTTAATGTTATAGATTATGATTATATAATCGTTGGGGAGGTTACATACTATAAAGAGGGAACCTGACCCTTCGTTGTATAGGTTATGATTATATAACCGTTGGGTGGTTACAATATAACGTTGGGGAGGTTACATACTATAAATTGGGTACCTGACCCTTCCTCGTATAGTATATGATTATATATTACCGTTGAGGAGGTCACTTAATATGAAGTGGGTACCTGACCGTTCATGGTGTAGGTTAGGCTAATATAACCGTTGAGGAGGTTACATACTATAAAGTGGGTACCTGACCTTTCCTCGTATAGGTTATGATTGTATAACCGTTGGGGAGGTTACATACTATAAAGTGGGTACCTGACCCTTCCTCGTATAGTATATGATTATATATAACCGTTGAGGAGGTCACATAATATGAAGTGGGTACCTGACCGTTCATTGTGTAGGTTAGGCTAATATAACCGTTGAGGAGGTTACATACTATAAAGTGGGTACCTGACCTTTCCTCGTATAGGTTATGATTACATAACCGTTGGGGAGGTTACACACTATAAAGTAGGTACCTGATCCTAAATGTTATAGATTATGATTATATAACCGTTGGGAAGGTTACAGACTATAAAGTGGGTACCTGACCCTTCGTTTTATAGGTTATGATTATATAACCGTTGGGGAGGTTACAATATAATCGTTGGGGAGGTTACATACTATAAACTGGGTACCTGACCCTTCATCGTATAGGTTATGATTATATAACCGTTGGGAATGTTACATACTATAAAGTGGTTACCTGACCCTTCATCGTATATGTTTTCATTATATAACCGTTGGGGAGGTTACAAACTATAAAGTGGGTACCTGACCCTTCGTGGTATAGGTTATGATTATATAACCGTTGGGGAGGTTACAATATAACCGTAGGGGAGGTTACATACTATTAAGTGGGTACCTGACCCTCTCTCGTATAGGTTATGATTTTATAACCGTTGGAGAGGTTACATACTATAACGTGGGTACCTGCCCCTTCATCGTATAGTTTATGATTATATATCCGTTGGGGAGGTTACATACTATAAAGTGGGTACCTGACCCTTCCTCGTATAGTTAATGTTTATATATCCGTTGGGGAGGTTACATACTATAAAGTGGGTACCTGACCGTTCATTGTGTAGGTTAGGCTAATATAACCATTGGGAAGGTTACATACTATAAAGTGGGTACCTGACCTTTCCTCGTATAGGTTATGATTACATAACCGTTGGGGAGGTTACACACTATAAAGTAGGAACCTGATCCTTAATGTTATAGTTTATGATTATATAACCGTTGGGGAGGTTACAGACTATAAAATGGGTACCTGACCCTTCGTTTTATAGGTTATGATTATTTAACCGTTGGGGAGGTTACAATATAACCGTTGAGGAGGTTACATACTATAAAGTGGGTACCTGACCTTTCCTCGTATAGGTTATGATTACATAACCGTTGGGGAGGTTACACACTATAAAGTAGGTACCTGATCCTAAATGTTATAGATTATGATTATATAACCGTTGGGGAGGTTACAGACTATAAAGTGGGTACCTGACCTTCGTTTTATAGGTTATGATTATATAACCGTTGGGGAGATTACAATATAACCGTTGAGGAGGTTACATACTATAAAGTAGGTACCTGATCCTAAATGTTATAGATTGTGATTATATAACGTTGGGGAGGTTACATACTATAAAGTGGGTACCTGTCCCATCATCGTATATGTTATGATTATATAAACTTTGGGAAGGTTACATACAATAAAGTGGGTACCTGATCCTTCATCGTATAGTTTATGAATATAAAACCGTTGGGAAGGTTACATACTATAAAGTGGGAACCTGACCCTTCGTTGTATAGGTTATGATTATATAACCGTTGGGTGGTTACAATATAACGTTGGGGAGGTTATATACTATAAATTGGGTACCTGCACCTTGGTCATATAGGTTATGGTTATTTAACCGTTGGAGAGGTTTCATACTATAAAGTGGGTACCTTCCCCTTCGTCGTATAGGTTATGATTATATAACCGTTGGGGAGGTTAAATACTATAAAGTGGGTACCTGTCCCATCATCGTATATGTTATTATATAGTGAGTACCTGACCTTCATTGTAGATGTTATGATTATATAATCGTTGGGGAGGTTACATACTATAAAGTGGGTACAGATCCTTAATTTTATAGTTTATGATTATATAACCGTTGGGGAGTTTACAATATAACCGTTGGGGAGGTTACATACTATAAAGTGGGTACCTGACCCTTCATCGAATAGTTAATGATTATATAACCGTTGGGGAGGTTACATACTATAAAGTGGGTACCTGTCCCATCATCGTATATGTTATGATTATATAAACTTTGGGGAGGTTACATACAATAAAGTGGGTACCTGATCCTTCATCGTATAGTTTATGAATATAATACCTTTGGGAAGGTTACATACTATAAAGAGGGAACCTGACAATTCGTTGTATAGGTTATGATTATATAACCGTTGGGTGGTTACAATATAACGTTGGGGAGGTTACATACTATAAATTGGGTACCTGCACCTTGGTCATATAGGTTATGATTATTTAACCGTTGGAGAGGTTACATACTATAAAGTGGGTACCTTCCCCTTCGTCGTATAGGTTATGATTGTATAACCGTTGGAGAGGTTACATACTATAAAGTGGGTACCTGACCCTCCCTCGTATAGGTTATGATTATATAACCGTTGGGGAGGTTACATACAATAAAGTGGGTACCTGACCTTTCCTCGTATAGGTTATGATTACATAACCGTTGGGAAGGTTACACACTATAAAGTAGGTACCTGATCCTTAATGTTATAGATTATGATTATATAACCGTTGGGGAGGTTACAGACTATAAAGTAGGTACCTGACCTTCGTTTTATAGGTTATGATTATATAACCGTTGGGGAGGTTACAATATAACCGTTGAGGAGGTTGCATACTATAAAGTGGGTACCTGACCCTTCATCGTATAGGTTATGATTATATAACCGTTGGGGAGGTTACATACTATAAAGTGGGTACCTGACCCTTCGTTGAATAGGTTATGATTGTATAACCGTTGGGGAGGTTACATACTATAAAGTGGGTACCTGACCCTTCGTTGTATAGGTTATGATTATATAACCGTAGGGGAGGTTAAAATATAACCGTGGGGGAGGTTACATACTATAAAGTTGGTACCAGACCTTATATCATATATGTTATGATTGTATAACCGTTGGGGAGGTTACATACTATATAGTGAGTACCTGACCCTTCATTGTAGATGTTATGATTATATAATCGTTGCGGAGGTTACATACTATAAAGTGGGTACCTGATCCTTAATTTTATAGTTTATGATTATATAACCGTTGGGGAGTTTACAATGTAACCGTTGGGGAGGTTACATACTATAAAGTGGGTACCTGACCCTTCATCGAATAGTTTATGATTATATAACCGTTGGGGAGGTTACATACTATAAAGTGGGTACCTGTCCCATCATCGTATATGTTATGATTATATAACCTTTGGGGAGGTTACATAATATGAAGTGGGTACCTGACCGTTCATTGTGTAGGTTAGGCTAATATAACCGTTGAGGAGGTTACATACTATAAAGTGGGTACCTGACCTTTCCTCGTATAGGTTATGATTGTATAACCGTTGGGGAGGTTACATACTATAAAGTGGGTACCTGACCCTTCCTCGTATAGTATATGATTATATATAACCGTTGAGGAGGTCACATAATATGAAGTGGGTACCTGACCGTTCATTGTGTAGGTTAGGCTAATATAACCGTTTAGGAGGTTACATACTATAAAGTGGGTACCTGACCTTTCCTCGTATAGGTTATGATTGTATAACCGTTGGGGAGGTTACGTACTATAAAGTGGGTACCTGACCCTTCCTCGTATAGTATATGATTATATATAACCGTTGAGGAGGTCACATAATATGACGTGGGTACCTGACCGTTCATTGTGTAGGTTAGGCTAATATAACCGTTGAGGAGGTTACATACTATAAAGTGGGTACCTGACCTTTCCTCGTATAGGTTATGATTACATAACCGTTGGGGAGGTTACACACTATAAAGTAGGTACCTGATCCTAAATGTTATAGATTATGATTATATAACCGTTGGGAAGGTTACAGACTATAAAGTGGGTACCTGACCCTTCGTTTTATAGGTTATGATTATATAACCGTTGGGGAGGTTACAATATAATCGTTGGGGAGGTTACATACTATAAACTGGGTACCTGACCCTTCATCGTATAGGTTATGATTATATAACCGTTGGGAATGTTACATACTATAAAGTGGTTACCTGACCCTTCATCGTATATGTTTTCATTATATAACCGTTGGGGAGGTTACAAACTATAAAGTGGGTACCTGACCCTTCGTGGTATAGGTTATGATTATATAACCGTTGGGGAGGTTACAATATAACCGTAGGGGAGGTTACATACTATTAAGTGGGTACCTGACCCTCTCTCGTATAGGTTATGATTTTATAACCGTTGGAGAGGTTACATACTATAACGTGGGTACCTGCCCCTTCATCGTATAGTTTATGATTATATATCCGTTGGGGAGGTTACATACTATAAAGTGGGTACCTGACCCTTCCTCGTATAGTTAATGTTTATATATCCGTTGGGGAGGTTACATACTATAAAGTGGGTACCTGACCGTTCATTGTGTAGGTTAGGCTAATATAACCATTGGGAAGGTTACATACTATAAAGTGGGTACCTGACCTTTCCTCGTATAGGTTATGATTACATAACCGTTGGGGAGGTTACACACTATAAAGTAGGAACCTGATCCTTAATGTTATAGTTTATGATTATATAACCGTTGGGGAGGTTACAGACTATAAAATGGGTACCTGACCCTTCGTTTTATAGGTTATGATTATTTAACCGTTGGGGAGGTTACAATATAACCGTTGAGGAGGTTACATACTATAAAGTGGGAACCTGAACCTTCGTTGTATAGGTTATGATTATATAACCGTTGGGTGGTTACAATATAACGTTGGGGAGGTTATATACTATAAATTGGGTACCTGCACCTTGGTCATATAGGTTATGATTATTTAACCGTTGGAGAGGTTTCATACTATAAAGTGGGTACCTTCCCCTTCGTCGTATAGGTTATGATTGTATAACCGTTGGAGAGGTTACATACTATAAAGTGGGTACCTGACCCTCCCTCGTATAGGTTATGATTATATAACCGTTGGGGAGGTTACATACTATAAAGTGGGTACCTGCCCCTTCATCGTATAGTTTATGATTATATATCCGTTGGGGAGGTTACATACTATAAAGTGGGTACCTGACCCTTCCTCGTATAGTATATGATTATATATAACCGTTGAGGAGGTGACATAATATGAAGTGGGTACCTGACCGTTCATTGTGTAGGTTAGGCTAATATAACCATTGGGAAGGTTACATACTATAAAGTGGGTACCTGACCTTTCCTCGTATAGGTTATGATTACATAACCGTTGGGGAGGTTACACACTATAAAGTAGGTACCTGATCCTTAATGTTATAGATTATGATTATATAATCGTTGGGGAGGTTACATACTATAAAGAGGGAACCTGACCCTTCGTTGTATAGGTTATGATTATATAACCGTTGGGTGGTTACAATATAACGTTGGGGAGGTTACATACTATAAATTGGGTACCTGACCCTTCCTCGTATAGTATATGATTATATATTACCGTTGAGGAGGTCACTTAATATGAAGTGGGTACCTGACCGTTCATGGTGTAGGTTAGGCTAATATAACCGTTGAGGAGGTTACATACTATAAAGTGGGTACCTGACCTTTCCTCGTATAGGTTATGATTGTATAACCGTTGGGGAGGTTACATACTATAAAGTGGGTACCTGACCCTTCCTCGTATAGTATATGATTATATATAACCGTTGAGGAGGTCACATAATATGAAGTGGGTACCTGACCGTTCATTGTGTAGGTTAGGCTAATATAACCGTTGAGGAGGTTACATACTATAAAGTGGGTACCTGACCTTTCCTCGTATAGGTTATGATTACATAACCGTTGGGGAGGTTACACACTATAAAGTAGGTACCTGATCCTAAATGTTATAGATTATGATTATATAACCGTTGGGGAGGTTACAGACTATAAAGTGGGTACCTGACCCTTCGTTTTATAGGTTATGATTATATAACCGTTGGGGAGGTTACAATATAACCGTTGGGGAGGTTACATACTATAAACTGGGTACCTGACCCTTCATCGTATAGGTTATGATTATATAACCGTTGGGAATGTTACATACTATAAAGTGGTTACCTGACCCTTCATCGTATATGTTTTCATTATATAACCGTTGGGGAGGTTACAAACTATAAAGTGGGTACCTGACCCTTAGTGGTATAGGTTATGATTATATAACCGTTGGGGAGGTTACAATATAACCGTAGGGGAGGTTACATACTATAAAGTGGGTACCTGACCCTTCGTCGTATATGTTATGATTTTATAACCGTTGGAGAGGTTACATACTATAAAGTGGGTACCTGACCCTCCCTCGTATAGGTTATGATTATATAACCGTTGGGGAGGTTACATACTATAAAGTGGGTACCTGCCCCTTCATCGTATAGTTAATGATTATATATCCGTTGGGGAGGTTACATACTATAAAGTGGGTACCTGACCGTTCATTGTGTAGGTTAGGCTAATATAACCATTGGGAAGGTTACATACTATAAAGTGGGTACCTGACCTTTCCTCGTATAGGTTATGATTACATAACCGTTGGGGAGGTTACACACTATAAAGTAGGAACCTGATCCTTAATGTTATAGTTTATGATTATATAACCGTTGGGGAGGTTACAGACTATAAAATGGGTACCTGACCTTTTCGTTTTATAGGTTATGATTATTTAACCGTTGGGGAGGTTACAATATAACTGTTGAGGAGGTTACATACTATAAAGTGGGTACCTGACCCTTCGTTGTATAGGTTATGATTATATAACCGTAAGGGAGGTTACATACTATAAAGTGGGTACCTGACCCTTTGTTGTATAGGTTATGATTATATAACCGTATTGGAGGTTAAAATATAACCGTGGGGGAGGTTACATACTATAAAGTTGGTACCTTACCTTATATCATATTTGTTATGATTGTATTACCGTTGGGGAGGTTACATTCTATATAGTGAGTACCTGACCCTTCATTGTAGATGTTATGATTATATAACCGTTGGGGAGGTTACAAACTATAAAGTGGGTACCTGACCCTTCGTTTTATAGGTTATGATTATATAACCGTTGGGGAGGTTACAATATAACCGTTGGGGAGGTTACATACTATAAACTGGGTACCTGACCCTTCATCGTATAGGTTATGATTATATAACCGTTGGGGAGGTTACATACTATAAACTGGGTACCTGACCTTTCATTGTATATGTTATGATTATATAAACGTTGGGGAGGTTACATACTATAAAGTGGGTACCTGACCCTTCGTTGTATAGGTTATGATTATATAACCGTTGGGGAGGTTACAATATAACCGTGGGGGAGGTTACATACTATAAAATGGGTACCTGACCTTATATCATATTTGTTATGATTGTATAACCGTTGGGGAGGTTACATACTATAAAGTGGGTACCTGACCCTTCATTGTAGATGTTATGATTATATAATTGTTAAGGAGCTTACATACTATAAAGTGGGTACCTGATCCTTAATTTTATAGTTTATGATTATATAACCGTTGGGGAGTTTACAATATAACCGTTGGGGAGGTTACATACTCTAAAGTGGGCACCTGTCCCTTCATCTTATATGTTATGATTATATAACCTTTGGGAAGTTTACATACTATAAAGTGGGTTCCTGATCCTTCAACGTATAGTTTATGATAATAAAACCATTGGGGAGGTTAAACACTATAAAGTGGGTACCTGATGTACCAAGGAGAGAAGGGGCTGGAACCGGACATTGCCATGGCCAAGGCCATCGTCGCTTATAACCATTCCATCCATGTGGCCACGGGATTCACACCGTTTGAGATACTCTTCGGTCTGAGGGAGCATCGGAGAGATTTTAGAGGGGTGACGGAGGACGAGATGGTGGTAAACCGCATGGAAATGCGAACGATGTGGAAAAAGGTCCGAAGTCAGTTACGAGCCGAGAAAGTCAAGATGGTAACGCGGGAGAATTTTTCGGTGCGGGACGTGATGGGGGGAGTAAAAATCGGAACAATCGAATACCGAAAAATTGGGACTAACAGAGGGAAAGAGCTATCGCGATATGAAGGACCATTCAGGGTGATCGTTATCCGAGAACATAACGTGGTTACAATTGAGAGTATTGCCAAACCGCACAAGCGGAGAACAGTGCATATTGAGCAATTAGAGATACCAGCACCGGAATCGCCGGTCGGGTAAATTACTGGAGTATCCTCCCTTGGGAACATGCAATTTTGTTAACGGTAGATTTAATACATTTTTTTTTACATATATTGTTACATTTATTTTATAATTTATGTATCTATGAGGACATTGGACCGGAGGTCGAGAGTCTTTCTGTATTGTTTCATTAGTATTACTATTATTGTGTATATATATCGTAGTGATGTATAAGATTATTTTTTTTTTGTTTTTGTTTGTACATAATCATTGGAATTCTCAAAATTGTGACTATTTATTTTCTTTCTGTGATTGTGGTAGCGTATAAAATTTTTTTTTTAAGTTGTTACTATTTATTTCTGTTATTGTGTTAGTTTATAAGATTTTTCTGTTTTCTTTCTTTCTTCTTTACGTAAGAGTTTCCGAGGACTGTTCGGAAACTGGCAGGGGGAGTTATGAGCGGCAGTAGGATAGTATTACTTCTAATACCATGAATGTTAAACATAAACCGTGTAAAGGATATATAAGGAGGATTATAAGAAAGAATAAATCAGTATGTTTGCAGAAGTCGAACAGTGAGTTTTATTTTCAACCTTTTTATTCTTTTTTTTATTATTTTTTGTGTCACATCGCTTAACTTATATATATATATATATAAGTTAAGTCCTGGAGACCAACAATATTCATGTTAATCCTAAAGAGCTTCCATGTAAACAAGCCAAAGCTATATATGTAGGATTACTGGAGCAATAAAGTCAGTTATTACCTTGAATTCGTTGCGCTTATTACTAAACCCTTTCTTTTTTTTGATCTTTTTCGCTCGAGAAACGCTAAGTGGTGCCGAAACCCGGGAGAACGAGCGTGCGGGAAACCGGTGAGCGGTAACCCGATTATTTTTTTTGTAGTGTGAGGAGCGCTTTGTTTTTTATTTTATTTTTAAAGGTCGTGTTGAGACATGGCGACCGATGGAATATTGAAGCCGGCAGTGCTGCAGGTTCCAGCCGAAGCCCCGGCGATGCCCAGAGCAGAAGTTCCCACGTTGCCTAGGGAAACCTTGGCGGAAGCCCATGCAAATACTTTAGCATGGATGAAGGTAAGGGCGGTGACGGCACAGGGCTTACGGAAGGCGATCTCAGACCTTGAAAGGTCCAATGGAGAAATTGGAGAATTGAACCATTTCCTTAAAGGTGGCGATCGTATAATGAACAGAATAGAGGTTACGACATCGGAGAATGTATTAGACCCTAGAGACGCGGATTTGTTGAGGGCAGAGTTAGTGTGTCGCGTAAAGCGGCATGTATTAAACTTCATTCAGGCGGATGAAGAAACTCCCTGGCACATCATCAAGGAGAGATTGAAGAAGGCCTATGGAGGAGGCAGATGGACACCTGAAGAAGACCTCGTCCAGCTGTTTCGAGAAGGTAAACACCCGCGGCAGAGCAATGGTAAATACGTGGGCGAGTTGCTGGTGAAGTTTAATAGGATCACCGAGAAAATGCGCGAGACGGCGAGCGCCGCAGAAGTGGAATTCAAAATGTCATTTGTATCCACCTTGCTAAAAATACAGTTGGCGAGAGAAATAGGAAAGAAGGAAGGGCTACCCAGGGAGAAGAATTTTATAGAATGCGCCCAGGAAATGATGGACGCTAGTGCAAGGGAAAAGGAAGTCCGGCCAGAGCCAGAAGAGATAGGGTGGAATCGGGTCTCGTATCGAAGACCAAGACCCGCACCGGCAGTCTGGAGGAAGAAGGAGACGGAATTCCATAGGAGGGAGAAGACAGGAAATGATAGGCAGAGGCCAAGCATGAGAAAAAGAGGTGAGCAGAGTAGAAGAGAAGAACGGCGATGCCATGGTTGCGGAAAGCCGGGACACCTGGTTGCTCAGTGCCCTCGCACGGAGTGCTTTGAGTGCGGCACAGAAGGACACATTGCCAGGCATTTCCCTTATATGTACTCTCGCAGGGAGAAGCAGAGGGTGGAACCCATGGAGGTGAACGCCCAGAGAATTTTACGGAGACATAGGGCGACCCCAGTGTCGACAGAGATTTCTGAGACAGATGAAGAAGGACCGGCGAGCAGTGAAGGCGAAGGAGACAGGAGTAATCACAGGAGTGGACGACTACGAATAAAGACAGGGAGGAGGCAGCTGGCGGAGGACTGAGGGGAGTGTCGGCAGAGAGGCGACCGCACAATAGTGAACTGCAGTGTGAGAGGAGAATGCGGCGGTTTGCCTATTATCCAGGTGGAGCGAGGAGTCAGGTGCCTTGTGGATACTGGGAGCTCCGGCACAATCCTGAGTCGGAAGGCGGTGGAGAAGTTGGCGGTTCGAAAAGGGACACTCCAGGTACAGGTATGTTCATGTAAATTAACTACTCTGGGTGGCCCTTGTACAGTAGAGGGGGAGGTGATGATGGAACTGGGGGCGTGGTTTAGAACAGGAACCAAAGTAAGAGTTCACGTAGTGGAGAATATGTTGCGTGGTTATGAGGGGATAATCGGTTATGAGAGGAGTCAGGTGCCTTGTGGATACTGGGAGCTCCGGCACAATCCTGAGTCGGAAGGCGGTGGAGAAGTTGGCGGTTCGAAAAGGGACACTCCAGGTACAGGTATGTTCATGTAAATTAACTACTCTGGGTGGCCCTTGTACAGTAGAGGGGGAGGTGATGATGGAACTGGGGGCGTGGTTTAGAACAGGAACCAAAGTAAGAGTTCACGTAGTGGAGAATATGTTGCGTGGTTATGAGGGGATAATCGGGTGCGATATTTTAAATCGATTAGGAACGCGTGTGCGAAATAAGGATGGTAGATGGTCCATTAAGATAGGGGGTAAGACGTACAAATGTCACGGGAGGGTGAGAGACGCAATGGTGTGTGTAGGCGCGGTGAACCAGGCGGAGGATTGGAGGGTAAGAATCAGGCGGGACTTTGACGATATTTTTCACAAAGAGGGCGAGCGGTTAGGCGCGACGGGAGAAACCGTGCACGAAATACCGTTAAAGGAAGCGCGTGCGACATATGTGAAGGAAAGGAGATACCCGCAGGCGTTGAGGCAGCACATAAGGGAAGAGATAAAGAATCTTAAAGAGCAAGGAATCATTGTGGACAGCACATCACCGTACAATAGTCCACTTTGGGCGGTGAAGAAAAAGAGCGCACCTGGGGAAGAAAAGTATAGGGTTGTGATCGATTATAGGAGGCTGAATGAAAGCACGGTAGACGAGAAGTACCCCATTCCGCGATTCGAGGACATCATAGATAGGTTGAGCGGGGCAACAGTGTTCAGCACCCTAGATTTGAAGGCGGGGTACCATCAGATTAAGATGCACCCGAGAGATCAATCCAAAACGGCGTTCACATTTGAAAGAGGACATTATGAGTTTACTAGAATGCCGTTCGGACTCAAAAACGCGCCCATTACCTTTCAGAAATTAATGGATGAGTTCCTCCGAGGAGTGGATGAATACGTGTGTCAGGTCTATATGGACGATCTCTTGGTGTTTAGCAAGACTGAGAAGCAGCATAGGGAAGATCTCAAGAGTGTGTTCAACAGGATACGGGAATTTGGCCTGAAGTTCTCCGCTGAAAAGTCACTGCTAGGAAAAGGGGAGATTACTTTCTTAGGACACACCATTACGAAGGAGGGAGTTAAACCAGATAAGAGCAAGGTGGACGCAATTTCCAGAATGGCGGTACCGAGAGATGTAAAAGGGATACGTCGTCTGTTAGGCTCGTTGAATTACTACCGACGTTTTGTCCCGGAAATGGCGGAATATCTGGTCCCTATCAACAACCTATTGAAAAAAGGACAGAAAATTTTTGTTACCCCAGAGACGGAGAATAACATTCGCAAATGTATGGCGCGGCTGCAAGAGGAACCAGTACTTGCCTTCCCGGACTTTGAGAAGACCTTCATGCTCACGACAGATGCCAGCGAGTACGCACTGGGAGCGGTTTTGTCACAAGATGGGGAAAAAGGAGATCATCCTGTTGCTTATGCTAGTCGGCGCCTCACGGAAGCCGAGACCAGATATAGTGCACTAGAGCGCGAACTGTTAGGAATAGTGTGGGCAATAGACCATTTCCGACCCTACGTATTTGGAAGAAAGTTCACGGTGCATACGGATCACAGACCTCTGCAGTGGGTGGGCAAAATGAAGGAATCGTCCGCTCGAATAACTAGGTGGAAGGAGTTTTTGGGACAGTACAACCTAGAAATCAAGTACAAACCCGGCAAAGAGAATGTGGTAGCCGATTGGCTGTCCCGGGCCATAATGGTAAACGCGGTGGACCAGGCGGGAGAGGGATCGTCACGGGACATTAGACAATTTCTACAGGAATGGACTCCAGAGGGAGAAGGGGAACAGAGTACTGACAGTAGCGAGCAGGAGGATGAGAACCAGGTCGAAGAAATATCAGTGGGAGACAAGCCGATCGAGATGACGCAACTTGAGGAGATCATTAATGACAAGTGACGCCAGGTCATTTGGAAAACCAGGACCTCTGGACTTCTCAAAATGGAGTTCTCCAAATATGGCAATTGTGACATCATCACCATCTGGTCACAACCCGGAGTCAATGGCGAAAATATTTGTCGGGTACTGAAAGATGCTTCCAAGCCGGGAAGAACATCCCACTTATATATCGGAAATGCCACCGTGTGGGAGAAAGTGCAGCGGTTATGGCGGTTAGAAAGATTGGGTGTGGACCGCACCTTCATTCGATGTACCCTGATGGTAGAGACGATCCGAGAGAGCGAACGTCAGAAAGAAATTACCGTAGCATATCACCAGGGCAAAACGAATCATAGGGGAATCGCCGAAACTTTGCAAGCACTTAAGCGGCGGTACTTCTGGTGGAATATGAAGAAGACTGTCAGGGAGGTCGTGGGGGCATGCGACGTTTGTCTATCCACTAAATATGACAGACATCCTCCCAAAGGAGTACAAGAGGAGACGCCCACTGCAGAATCACCTTTGTCGGACCTGCAAATCGATACATTCTCCTGGAGGGGCTATAAGTGGGTCACGTTAATAGACTGCTTTAGTAAGGTAGCTGCGGCCCATTTCATAAATGAGAAATCGGCGGATGCAGTCCTATGGGCCCTTCGCGCATGGTTTAAGGTATACGGGGTACCCGACAGGATCGCCTCTGATGGTGGAATAAATGACAAAGCCAAGATCAGGGCAGAAGCAAAGGAGCTGGACATTGTCTGGAGAATTAACACCCCGGGACACCCTAAGAGTAGAGGAGTCATCGAAAGATTACACAGTACTCTTAGCGACCATCTGCGTATTTATCAGTTGGATAAAGGGTTAGAGCCGGATGAGGCGATGGAAAAGGCGATCGCGGCGTATGAGTCCATTCACTCAGTTACCGGATTCTCTCCCTTCGAAATTATTTTCGGGTTGCGACAACGGCGGAGGGACATTAGAGCTACAACCGTTGAGGGCGAATTAAGAGATCAGGTGGTTACTAATCGGATATCGATCGCGAAGTTACGGGAGAAAGTGAAAGATAAGTTAGAACGGGAGAAGCGGAGTCGCGTGGCGAAAGAAAATCTCCGGGTCAAGGACGCCATGGGGAGGATCAAAATTGGTACCGTCGTGTATAGACAGCGGAGTTCCAACCGGGGGAAAGAATTGATTCGCTACGAAGGGCCATTCCGAGTGGTAGCAATTAGGGAACATAACCTTGTAACCATTGAACACATTAAAGATCCCAGGAAACGTAGAAATGCTCATATTGAACAACTTAAGCTTCCACTCGAGTAGTGTGACCATTCGTAACGGCCTGGAGTGTCCTGGTCGCCATACACAGAAGCATACATTTTGTTTTATTATTTTTGTTACTATGAATGTATATATAATGCGGATTTATGTTTTTACTGTATGAAGTATCTATTTTCTATTTTGTATTTATTTTATTTTTTCTCTTCTTTTTCTCTCTCTTTTCTTTTTGTGTATAGTGTGTGTTAGTTCTATTTCTGTGTAAAACATGAGTGGTGCAGTGAATCGAAAATCGAAAGTTAAAAAGAGAATTTTGTTTGTAAATTCATTTTTTTTGTTTTGTTATAAGTATGGTTCAGCATTCTGTACGTTGGCTGTTGTTGGCCTTCCGGCCTTTGGTATCCCTCTTCTCCAAGTTTCCGAAATTTTTTCGAAACTGGTAGGGGGGAGTTAAATCCTGGAGACCAACAATATTCATGTTAATCCTAAAGAGCTTCCATGTAAACAAGCCAAAGCTATATATGTAGGATTACTGGAGCAATAAAGTCAGTTATTACCTTGAATTCGTTGCGCTTATTACTAAACCCTTTCTTTTTTTGATCTTTTTCGCTCGAGAAACGCTAAGTTATATATATATATATATATATATATATATATATATATATATATATATATATATATATATATATATATATATATACATATATACTGCTGAAGTTTTCTATGATTTAGAGATCGTTTATTAGATTTTCAATGGGTCGGATTTCATTTCTTAAATTTGATTCCGGAATGCGCATGCACTTTTTTGCTAGTCAGTAATATAACACGGAAGAACAAAATAAACATTAACAAATTCAAATGAATAATGCTTAAATATTTAAAAAAATAAATCAATTATACCTAAGCACTATCAACAAAATTAAAAAATATAGCAAAAATTAAAGAAGTAACAGAAGGCAAAGACGCGTAGAGTCCTCTCTGGCCTTTTTGAAAATTTATTTTGATAGGAATATTTTTCTTTTAAATATGTTTAGTATTTTTGTTTATTATTATTATTAATGAACTTATCTAATTTACCAAGAAAAACAAATTAAATCTGAAGTTTTACGTTTCAAGACACATTGAATCTAAAAAACGAATAAAAAAATCATAAGTTTTTATAAAATAAAAAGTTTTTTAGTATTTTTAATGAAACGGTTTTCATACATTTTTCTGGGTACTAATCTTACTTGAATTCTACTACTCGAAATTCATGTTTTTCGTTTTTTTGACGAAAACGATAGTTATTTTGTTTTTGTCGTAATTTCGAACTTTTACACCATATTTTGAGGACCCATTCCAAAGATTTCGCATACCTAATAATCATCTTTGTATGACGACCTGGAGTTTTTAAAAAATTCAAGCCTTTTTTTTTTTTTTTAAGTCTACTGGAACAAAGTCTTCTACTTGATGCCTCTTAACTATCTATTTAGTTCTTATGAAGTACATCCCAAAAACAGGGAAAACGTTATGATTAAAAGAAAATTTTATTTGTGTATAACTCGAGTATGCATTTTATGGTAAATTTTATAAATAATCATTTGAAAGGTAATTGAATTCTCTAAACTACAAATAAAAGAATTAAACAATAATAAAATAATATATAATTAGTCGAACCATTATCAGAAAAGAAACTTTTTACCCATTTTATTTGCAATAATGAACCTTTGTAATTGATCATGAAACAAAACCTCTCAAAATTTGAGATTTCAGGATTCAAAATATGTAGAATCCGAAAATACAATAAAAGAAAATTGCCAGTCTGCTATCCGCGGTTTTTCTCCGAGACAACTGAACCGAAAGTCTGGCTCGGACCGGTGACAGATGCACATCGGTTCCACGTTTACCTTTTTTATAGTTGGTTTCTTTTCATCTGATTGATTTAAAACTTTACAGTTGGTGTGGACCGATGGGCGAGGGATTGATTTGATCTGGGCCAGGAACAGGAGGTAAATAAAGCGGCGAGCTATCGGGACCACGCTTCTTATCTGAGGTTGGGTCAGTAACTGGAGGCCCCCACCTCCCAGGTTCCCTCTTGCTCCAGCGGCTCCCCCAAGGTCAGTGTCATCTTATCAATCCTCCGTCACTGACGTCTGTCATCCAAGGAGCCTGCCTTCTATTGTAATTTTATTTATTTATATAGTTTATATATATGAATATATATATATATATATATATATATATATATATATATATATATATATATATATATATATATATATATATATATATATATATTCATATATATCTAAAATCTATACAATAATTTTTAATAAAATACAAATTATAGATTTTGTTTCTTTTTGCATCTCATTAATTAATTGATTCAATTAATTTATGGTAATGCTTAATATATAAATTTTCTAATGAAAATAACATTGTACGCAGACCATTATTTTTTATATTTAGAAATGGCCCATATATGGCTGAAACATCACCTCAAGTAAAAATACAAGCAATATATTAAAATTTCTTGACTAGACGGTGACATTCTGAATAGTAGATTAGATAATATAAGTTATGTTCCTTTCCCTAATAATATACAAATTATAGGTTTGGTGTCTTTTTTTATCTTATTAATTAATAAATTCGATTGATTAAAATGAGAAAGTAATGCTAAATATATTAATTTTCTAATGAAAATAACACGCGAAGCAAATATTTATTTTTAATTTTTATTTTATATCATCTAAAGTAAAAAAAAAACAACAATATATTGCTTAAGGGTAGTCTTGAAATACAAATGTATTATTAGTTCAAAAATAATACATGACAAATGAAATTGATAGTGATAATAATGAAATAAAGAAATAATTTGTAAAAGGAACGCACTCAAATAATAACGGTATAAGAGGATTAGGTAGCGGAGTTGAAATCGAAATCGAAATCGAATGGAAAATCGCCCAGTGTGGACATAGCTTTAAGGGGAGCAAGTCTTCAGCCTACTGCTCCCAGAGTCAGGTGGAAGGGCTGCCTCCTCTGACCGTCCTCACTCGCTCACCCGTCCGGGGCGGCTACCTAGGGACGGAAATCCTAGGGTGTAGGTGGTGGGGTGCCTTAGTCTGTAGTTGTGGGGATGATTCTAGTTTACTGCACATGTGTAAATGTGTGGGCGTCAGAATATTGTTCCCTAACCTGGAGGACCAGTGGCTATTTACGGTACCACGACCAGGCTCTGGCGCCGCCAACCGTGGAGGATTTTGGTGTCGATATTAAGAACCTATCAAGGATTAGCTGAAAATATAGTTCTTGACTCCCTGGGAATCACCCACCACCTCATGCTAAGTTTAAAAATTAAAAAAAAAAAGTTAAAAAATGGTAGAGGCAGGGCATGTCTGTAAAACACTATTTTTTAATTTATGTTTTTATTATTATTATTTATTAATGTACTATTATTTATTAATGTATTAATGCTAATTTAAAAAAAAAAAAAGTATAATTCTAGATATGATTTTGCAATATACCTTTAAACTTTTATTTATTTATTACAATTATCCCTTAGTTTTAGACTCGATATTTGGCGAATTTTCATAATTACATAATCCTTGAAGTATTTGTATTAAAATGATATTTAATTGTAATTCAAATGAGTAAGAGAGTTTTTGGAATGAAAAAAAGGGGAGGAAAAATTTTAAATGAAAGCTGTTATTAAAAACAAAATGTATATAAGAAAAAAAATGTAAGTACGGAAAAAAAAATTATATCTACTATGTACTTTGAAATCACACTATGTTTATTATAAGTCGTAAAAAATTGTCTATAAAGATACACTAAGTATGCTGTGTATTTAGCAACCTAATTCACTTAGGCAGCAGCCTTTCCATAATCTCTCTAGTAGAAGAGAAATGGGTGAGCTGGCACACCATTTGGAGCAGGGTGTTCCATAAGGTCTCAGGGACGCTGCTTAGCTCATTGTAGTACAACAGGAAATGTCTTAAATAAATTTTAATCAATAATTTTATTGATTATTTTAATTAATTGTTATATTTACTATTATTTTACTTAATAAATTAATTTTTAATCAATTTATTCATTTTCTACTACCTACGTCAATTGTAACGTGACCCATGGTGCCTTATTAAAAAGTGAATTTACCATGACATAATCTTAACCATTAGGCCACGCCCCTTTTTAGTCACATGGCCATCTTAGGCCTTTCCTCCTGTTATCCCCATCTATCTTCAATCAGCAAATCAGAATACTTCTTTTCTCCCCTAACCACTCACACCCTGAGCAAACATTGTGTTCTCTTACGCCACTATTCTTTTTTTCTGCAACTTGAGATACTCAAGGCTTTATTTTAGGATAGCCATCACATTGTTTACATTTTCTGTAACCTTACTAATATTTATCTTTAAGTATCTATTTGTTTACATTTTTCACAACCATTTTAATGTTTAACTTTTCAGTAACATTCTCGATATTTGCATTTTCTGTAACCTTACTAATATTTATCTTTAGCTCCTATTTATTTGCATTTTCTGTAATTTTTTCAATATTCAACTATTTTGTAAACTTGCCAATGTTTACATAACCTTCTCATTGTATACATTTTATGCAACCTTTCTAATGTTTACCTTTACCTACATATTTGTTTACATTTTCTATAACCTATTATTGTACATTTTCCGCTAGGGCGCAGCACCTTTTCGCTGGAGCGAAACACCTATACACATTTCCATGGCTTGTTTACATAACCTTTTAAATTTTTCCTTCCCAATTTTTGCCTTTACCTAACTATTTGTTTACAATTTCTAAAACCTTCTCAGTGTTTTCGTTTTTTGTTACCTTCACAATGTTTAAATTTTCTGTAACCTTATCAAGGCAAAATTTTCAGTTCACTAGAGCGCAACAGCTACTCCACTTGGAGATTTCTCTTGCTTTTTAGATTATCCGTAATCTTCCCAATGTTAACCTTTGCCTAAATATAAGTGAACGTTCTTTCCAACTAGATTCGCTGGAACTCCCTGATGTTATCATTTTATTCATTTGAAAACCCCTCGGCCAGATCCAATGCTACTCGCTGACCAACACCTTATATTTACATTTTGTGCATCTGGTAGTTCCACCTGCTAGATTCGGTGGTATTTGCTGATATTTACATTTTACACATCTGAAAGTTCTTCCATACTTGGTCCGATGGTAGACGCTGACCAACACCTTATATTTGCATTTTAATCAACTTGATGTTCCTCTCGGCAAGATGTGTTTACATTTTCTGAATCCTTTTCTGCATCCTTCCCAGCTGTTACATATCCTTCCTAATGATTACGCCATCATATTGTTTTTTCATTTTTTTAAACAATTTTGGTTACTTTGAATGTTAAATTCATAAACAAGAAATAGCACTTTTTTATCCTTTCATTGAAACGAAAAAACAACAAAAAAATCGAAAAAAAAAACGAAAAATCCTCTGTCTTGAAAGTAATCTCCGATCTTCGTTGAAAGCAAACAACTTCGAACTATTAATGTTTTTGAAGTTGCTAATGTCGAATTTACTACTGAAATTTTAATCAAGCAGGAGTATTTCTACTTAACTATTAGTTTTATAAATTCTTCGGTACAGATATCGTTAACTAGGTTTTCAAGGGCGCTATTTTCGAATTTATTATCGGATTTTCGATCGCGCATGCACATTTCAATTTTCCGTTCCTGTTGAAGTCTTCTATGATAATGGGATCGTTTTTAGTTTTTCGAGGGTTCTGATTCCATTTTTGTAATTGAATTTTTGATCGCGCATGATCATTTTGTTTTTCCATTACTGTTGAAGTTTTCTATAATACAGAGAACTTTTGTTAGGTTTTCAAGGGTTCTGATTCCATTTCGTAAATTGGTTTTTGGATCGCGCATGCGCATTTCGTTGTTCTGTTGCTGTTGCAGTTTTCTGCGATATAGGGATCGTTTATTAGGTTTTTGAGGGTTCTGATTCCATTTCGTAAATTGGTTTTTGGATCGCGCATGCGCATTTCGTTGTTCTGTTGCTGTTGCAGTTTTCTGCGATATAGGGATCGTTTATTAGGTTTTTGAGGGTTCTGATTCCATTTTTTTAATTGAATTTTTGATCGCGCATGATCGTTTTGGATTTCCGTTACTGTTGAAGTTTTCTATAATACAGGGAACGTTTGTTAGGTTTTAGAAGGTTCTGATTCGGTTTTTTGAATTGAATTTTTTATTGAGCATGCGCACGAATAATTATTACAGTTGATATTTCTTTGGTGTAGGTATCGTTTATTAAATTTTCAATGATTACATTTTCGAATTTACTATTGGATTTTTGATGGCGCATGCGCATTTTGATTTAGTGCTGTTACTGAACTTTTTTCCGTTTATAAGGACCGTTTATTTTATTTTCGAGGGTTATAATTCGGTTTTTCGAATGGTAATTTTAAACGCGCATGCTCGAGAAAAAAAATTTCAAAAATGCTAAATGAAACCGCGAAAACCTTATAAACGATTCTATATCAAATAAAACTTCGACAGAATCAGTAAATCGAAAAATGCTTGTGCAATCAAAATCTAATTAAAAGAATGGAATCAGAACCCTCGTTAACCTATTATACAATTCCTATATCAAAGAAAACTTCTACAGAAACGGAAAAGCGAAATTCTCGTGCTCAATCAAAAATCTAATTAAAAGAATGAATTCAGAACCCTCGAAAACCTAACAAACGATCCTTAATAAGCGAAAATTTCAACATAAACGGAAAATCGAGATGTGCATGAGCGATCGAAAATCCGATAGTAAATTCGGAAGTTGCGTCCTTGAAAACAAAGTAAATGATGCATATACCGAAGAATTTTGAAAACTTATAATTAGGGTTAGGATTTATATGTGGTAAAAATTCCAAAATATGTACATACATATATTGTTATTATTTCTGTAATAATTACAAATAAATGTAAAAAATGAGAAATATGTAATAAAATATTTATTATAAAATATTATGAACGCAACAACAAAATATTATATACATGTACTTTATAACTTATAAAACAGATTAAAAAACACATGAGGAACAGCGAAAAAAAATTGTTAAAATTAAGGAATAAAATTAGGTAACAAAGAAAATTTAACTAAAAAAAAATAAAAAAAATTACTCTGATATTCAGTATTCACCAAATTCAGGTGAAATTGACACAATTATTTTGATTTTCGAAGAGATTGCTGAGGAGAGATCCCTCAGAATTGCTTCCTACCGGCTAAATGATGTTTCAAGGTTGACTGAAGTGTATTGCATCTAATTCGGTGGTTTCTCCTGTCTTTGTTTTTGCCCTGGAGAACATCAGCTGTACTCTGCATTAGGTCTTAGTCTGTTGTTTTTTGTCTCATCTTCACTCTTCTGTCTTATGGACTACTTTTCACTTTCGGGTAGATCACGTATCCTCTGGATGACTTTGTTTACCACATTCAAATTTTCAGTAAAATATATTTGGTCTCTGATTTTGTGATTGTCTTGGACAAGAAAGACAAATTTTCAATTATATTTGCCAAATCTTTCATAAGAGCTGATGCATTAAGTAGTAGGTAGGCTTTTTCAATCGGGACTAAGCCTTGATACAATGTCTTTTATCTTTTCAAAGTTGATACAATATTTGCCACCACCTCAATCCAGGTTATAACAGTCAGTTATCAATTCTCAAATTTTAATATCGATATTACGATATATCGAATTAAAACTATCGGACAAAGTATATATATATATATATATATATATATATATATATATATATATATATATATATATATATATATATATATATCTTATATCTTATATTATCTTATATATATTATATATATATATATATATATATATATATCTTAAAAAAAATATCAATATTTTTTCAAATCCCTAGCGGAGAGGGCTCGCCAGCACGGAGATTGACGGAAGTGGATTGAGAACGTTCCTAAAATAATTATTTGGCAACCCCCCCCTCCCACCCACCGCTGCCTCTTCCAATTGATGAATAATAATTTTTTACCTTCTAAATCTCCAGAGTATTTATAAAAATAACTAATGTAAGGCCAAATATGTAAAAAGAAATATTTTCAAAGCCGAAATCTTTAAAATATTTATTATAATAAATAATTTAGGGTTGAATTTGTGAAAAAGGTAAAATATTTAAAAACACGTAAAATTAAATCTGATCTATTTTACTTAAAATTGCTTAAAACGGATTTTGGTAAAAAAAAAAAAAAAAAAAATTCTAGTGTAGCTTTTTATCCCTTTCATCTGTATTATTTTTTTTTCTATGATTATTTTTTTTTAAATTTAGGATTAATTAGGATTTTTCAATTAATTTTAAATGTTTTCATTACTTAATATTTTTTAAACTTAGAATTTTTTTATTATAAACTAATTTTAAAATGTTAATTGTTAATATTTTTGTTTAATGATGTCGTCATTAAATAAATGACAGATTGAATATGAAGTTTGACAAAGTTTGTCACTAAAATTCGTACTGGACTACTCTTACACGACGTACATGAGTTTTCTGCGGTAAAATTTTTAATTCTGAAACGCATTGCAGAAAACATGTTCATCGTTGTCACAGAAAAACAGCGCTCGTCATGACGAAGCAAAGACTCCAGACTTTCTTCCTCCCATGGTCTGATCCAATCGATATGTAAGCATTTCTCCGCAATCAGACAGACACTCTACATCGATTGATTTCAGAGTTTTTGCCGCAATCCGACGCTTCCTTAAAATTGAATTTGGTTTTGGAGACACATATGAAAACGTCAAAGGAGAGATCTGCCAAAAAGATAACGGTCAGCGACAAGTTTCCTATCTTGAATAGTCTGAGCGGAAGCTACTTGCAATCCTTAGCCAGATTGATGAAGGAGAGCGACTGGTTCCTTAAACTTTTTGACCGTCTTTGTCTTGGAGTCGATCCATTTAGACCTTTTTAGATAACTCCAGCTATATTTATGATAAATACAGTTAGAATTATGTTCAAATTTCTTTTTACTTTATTAATCAAACTTATAAGAAGTGTGATATTACTTTTTCCATTTTTTTTTAAAGTAGATATTTTTGAATGTACACTATGAAAATTTTAAAAGTTTTAAAGAAATTTATAATTGATTTATTGATTCCGTATGATTTTTTTTTTTAAGACTAAATTTTTCAAAGATAATTTTTATATATTTTAGTTGTTGATATATTATTGTAACCTGGAAGAAATGAAAGGTCTATTATTGACTACATATTGAGAAGGAGGGAAGAAATAAAGGACGCACTAGATGCCTGAGTCAAGCGGGGATTCAAGATTGGAAGTGACCACCACCTATTAATACTGGACAAAATCTGGATAGAAACAGAGACACAAATCATAGCCGCTAAAAGGGGAGCAAATGGCTCAATATTACCAAGAAGAAGTGGAGAGAATGTCGCAAGATCCTAGTCGCCCTTGGGACAGTGAGGATATTGATCAGAGCTGGTCAGCGTTTAAGATCCATCTCCTGTTCAACGCTAGTAGACTTGTCTGTAGACAGAATAGTATCGGGTGTGATTTCAAAAGGACTGCCTGGGGGACAGAGGAAGTACAGAAGGCAAAGAACACCAATAGCCTTTCGAAATTACAAAGATAAGAGAAAGGAGGCAAACAAAAAAGTTCTATTGGCAAAAGGGAAATCATAGAAGGACTTCGGTAACAGGTTCGAAGAAAATGCTAAGGAAAACCAGAAAGTTTTCTACTAAGTTCTCAAAATCGTGTGGAGAGAGAGACCATCAACCCTGACAAGAATCAGGGCCAGAAATGGAAATATCATCTGGCGGAGTGAAGACATAATAAAAAAAAAAAAATCTCACACTGCGTAAGCGGTAAAAGAGGTTTTAGATTATGATGAAATATTATTCTTGCTTCCATTTTTAAACCGAAGAATGGATGTGTAAAATTATTGTATACTGTGGTAAAATTGTTTTATTCTTTTAAATATTTAAGCATTATTCATTTTACTATAATTTGTGAATGCTTATTTTATTTTTATTTTCAGTCACAGTTTCATTTCATATTAATTTCAGAATTGTTTTGGTTGATTTACGGATATTTGTTTTGGTAAAGTTTTGTTTTATTTCGCAAAGAAGTTTTTTGTTCTGTATTTCCGTATTATTGTATTGACTAGAAAAAAAAGCGAATTGAATGGATCCATTCTCCACACTCTTCTTTATCGTGAGAAACATAATTCCACATTATTCGTCTTGGTAAATCAGGAGCCAATTTTAGACCAATCACAAAATAAATCTCGCCTTCATTTGTACGAAATTAAAGCTTAACAAAAAAAGAAGTTTTCCTAGTAGTAGGGAACTTGTAGCCCAGTAGGGGGCTGAAAAAAATATTCACAAGTAATGAGTGATTTGAAAAAAGAACAAAAAAAAATCACTATTGGTCTCCCCGAAAGTCCACTAAGAATTGATTTAGTTAAGATAAACTATATTTCTTAAACGGAATCCTGTCTATTTTAGGGTTGTAGGATTGCAACTTAATTACCTTAAATGGTTTTCGAGTGATCGCTTCCTATTCGACAAAAAACGTGGCTTACTTAAAAAAACACAATGCTTTAATTTCTTGTTGTTCTGTGTAGACTCGGGGCTTGGTCCATATAATTTTTTTTGTTGCTCTTTAAGTCTACTATCGACTCTTCAAATATTTTCCGTGAATTACGGACTCCCCTTTATAGTTAA
Organism: Rhaphigaster nebulosa; assembly: GCA_948150685.1. Classification (NCBI taxonomy): domain Eukaryota; kingdom Metazoa; phylum Arthropoda; class Insecta; order Hemiptera; family Pentatomidae; genus Rhaphigaster; species Rhaphigaster nebulosa. The sequence continues at coordinate 184,681,739 of OX411307.1, read as the reverse complement.
AAAAATATGACTTCAACGCAAGTCAGTGATAGTATTGTACTTTGCAGTTATTCAAAGCTACACTTAGCATCTCAGGTCGGAATTCGATCCATGTTGTTGAATTCAGAATTAAATTAAATTTTAATCGAAATAAAAAAAGGAAATTAATCAACTTTGAGAGTGAATGAGTTCTTCAGATTGTTTACATTAAGACCTATGTAGATTCAATGTTTACATTAAGACCTATGTAGATTCAATGTTTACATTTAGACCTTTGTCGATATAATGTTTACATTTAGGCCAATTTAGGTACAATGCTAATGGGCTAACAGTTCGTAAAATCATTGCCAAGAAAATTCTATTATTTTGATAGGCATTATCGTTAGTGTAGTTCGCAGTTCTTTTTTTTCTTTATTTTTATCAAAGTCTGAGCACATCGGAATCTCCGCCGGGCCCGGGCAAAGCAAGTGTATCGCCACGGCCACCTTCAACCAATAATCTAACAACCAACGATCTAACAACCGGCTTGCACAACAAATTAAGGTTCTATTTTGCGCATTTTTTTTTCTCTTCATCAGTGACAAACATTTAGAATTTTAGACTACAAAAAAAATAGCTATAACCTGAAATTAACTTTGACTGGAATTAAATGTTTATTTTTACAATTCTAATTTAATTTGACATTTTTGTTATATATTTAATTTATTAAATATAATTTATTTTAGATTTTAATAACAAAAATTTTAGTTTTAGTATTTTTGAAATATTATTAATTTTTATTATTTCACGGCGCTACAACCCGATTTCAGGTCTTAGCCTCTTCCAACCGCTTCCTCCAACGTCACGGTCTTGTGCCCACGCCATTCAGTTCATGACTCCTCGATATTGTAAGCATCTCCTACCACACCATCTGACCATTTCAGCTTTGCTATCCCTCTCCTTGTCCCATGGATTGGCTGTGGCAGCAATATTTTGGGCATTTCTTCATCTGCCATCCTGGAAATATGTCCTGCGATTTAAGTGCCTCAACTTCATTGCTCTGATAACATCAGTAATCCCAAAAGCGCTGTATAGTTCCTGGTTCGTGCGTCGCTTCCAATTTTCTTCAACCTTTGCACCTCTAAAGATACGCCGGTGTATTTTCTTTAAACAATGAGGAGCTCCTTTTCGGCACTGTTAGATTTTGTCGAATATTCCGATCCATAAAGAAGTACGGGACGCACCAAGATTTCATAGAGATGGAGCTTGGTCTACCTTGAAATTATACGTTTGCTCTGCTTTTTATTTTTATTCGTAATTTATTTTACTGTAAAGGTTTAAAATTATTAATAAGAAAGTAAAGTTGGATTGTGTTGTTTCCCAGTATCTCTGTATCAGGTTTTTTTAAATTTTCTTGTTTTTTATAAAAATAATATAATTGGATATACCTTACAAAACAGTAGAGGTTTAGCACAGTTTCAGGGAGAAATGTCCAGAGATTTCGCCATTCAAAAAGGAGTTTAACAGGGGGACCCACTATCTCCAGTGTATAAAAATAAGAAGGATATAAAAAGGAGTTAGACAGGGGATCCACTATCTCCAGTGTTATTTAATACGGTGCTAGAAATGATTATGAGGGCAACCAAAGCAAAGGCCGGAGGATGTATTTATAAAAATATGAACCAATAGGTCATGATGTGGTCATCACAGGAAAAAGTAAAAATTCACTCTTACAGGCATTTTCGGAATATTAAGAAGGTGCTAGAAAGGCAGGACTCATAATAAATGAAAATAAAACAACATGCTGTCATCTAGGAAAGGCTCAACCAGTGGACATGTTGTAGGAAGAGGGTGTAGCTTTGAGTGTGTTGAAAAATTCAAGTATCTCGGTACAATTGTAACCGAAGAAAACAAACTGGAAGAAGAGATAAAGGCAAGATTTAAGAATGGAAACAAATGCTTATTGGTCGCTAAGGAAAGTTTTTCAAAATTGAGATATACTCCGAAACCTCAAAATAAGGGCATATAGGACGGTCCTTCGTCCGGTTGGAATGTATGGTAGTGAGGCATGGACCCTAACCAAACAGCAAAAGATATAACTGATTGCATGGGAGAGAATGAGTCAAAGAAGAATATACGGCCCGACCAAAGAAGAAAATCGTTTCCGCTTAAAGACTAATTCAGAACTTAAGGAACTATATGGGGAGCCAGAAATAGTTCCTTGTATTAAAAAGGGGAGAATAAGATGCTTGGGTCGTGAGCATCGTATGAATCAAAAAAGGCCACCAAAGCAGATTATGGAAGGGCGTCCAGATGGAGGAAGAGGCAAGCCTAAACTTCGATGGCTGGACGATGTAGAAGCCGACCTTAGATTCATAGTTGTGCGTACATGGAGAAGAGCCGCAGAGATCTGGTCTGAATTATTGAGGAGGCCTAGGTCCTCCATGGACCAAAGCGCCGGAAGACTTAGTTAGCCTTTCATAATTGGAGCATTCCAAAGACAAAATCTTGAGTCTCTCAGATAGCGTTATACAACTAACCAGCCAACCTTTCGCCAATTCAGCCATTATCTGGACAAAATAACAACATCACATATATGCAAACCAAATTCACATCATCTCACATCAAGAGTCTAAAAAAGGCATCAACTAGAGGCAGTATATGACACCAAGACATTCAGCACAACCCTCGATGCAACTTTCTGCTAGGCGCCCTTATATTTTTTATTTTTATTTTAAAGAAAAATCTTAGAATAATATCTTAAACTTATATAACAAACAACCAACACCACCCACCCTGCTAACCAATTCCACCCACCCAACCAACCAACTCCACCCACCCAACTAACCAATTTCACCCACCCAACCAACCAATTCCACCCACCCAACCAACCAATTCCACCCACCCACTCAACAAACAAAAGGAATTATTTTTTTTTAGATCAAACTTTATCAAGCTTTGTATCATAATGAAATTTTCGGTTTCCAGATTTCATTGGTGATTCATAAAAATGTTTATTATTTAAAACTATATTTAAGGATTCAGGCTGTAGTAATTAGTAATATAATCTGGCTAATTTCTCTACAACTTGCTCGATATATTTAAAAAACGTCCTTAAGATATTGTTTTATCTTTGAGGTCTTAAATTCATAGTTTCCTCATTAAATCATTTATTATAGGAAGCTATGTACTTCAAGTCAGTTGGAAAATAAAAAAACGAGGCAGTAATTTTTTCAGGTACTTGATTTTATAAAATAAATCAGGTCAATATCTGTTTTTTTCCTACTCTTTACCAGCTTTAATACTAGGTATAAATTACTTGAATTTGAAGTTGCAATCGTAGAGCACTTAATGACTCGGCAGTGTCAAAGATTCATTAATGGTTAAAGATAGGTATCTATAAGTAAGTAAATTTATTAAATGTAAAAGATAGATCAATAATTAGTTATTGCCGGGAGAGGTTTTATAATGGTATACTTGGTATACTGGTATAGTTGGTATAGGAGAGACGTGTTGATAAGAGGCTTGCAATGTCAGTGCCAAGGCCTCGTGACGTACTACCCCCTCACAACTCCGCCAACAAGGTGTGGTTTTTGCAGATGATTTTATATTTTCGGTTGGTTAACGCTCGTCCCTTTTATAACCATTTCTCTTTCCTTTTTGGAGGTTTCTCTTTAGCTCACTCATTATATTTTCCAAGTTTTTCCTCATGAGTTTCGTAGTGATTTCGTCACTCAATATGAATTGTTCAAGTTTGAGTGGAATGGAATTCATTGATTTTGAACCAGTATTTGAATCTTCATGCTGATAATCTATGGTAAGCTTTAGTTTTGTATAAAGGTTTAAAATTATATAGGTACAATGTGCTCATCCGTTGATGCTATGCACGGTCCATATAGATTTCTGTTATTTTTATTTGTTTTAACATATTGATTTTGCTCATTCATAATCAATATTAACCTGTTCTTCTGCGTTGACAAGGTTTTGATTTTTTGCAATTGATGTCTTAAAATTTTTCGCTTGAATGTATTAAAATAAAAAAAATATTTTACCTTTTGATTATTGCTTGAAAAACAACATTAATTGACTTATTTGCCGATTTGCTCTTTATATTTCTATAAAATCATTATAGCATACAGTAAAAAAAGAAGTATTAAACATTATTCTTTGATTTTTTGTGACGAATATTCCCATACAATTTCAATATTCTATTATTATTAATTCGCCTATGACTAAACACGATTTAGTATAACACAAAATTTTGTTTGTCAATCAGTGACCTCTACAGTAATATAACTATTCACTCAACTATAAAGTATGAACTGGTTGATCAAAAAGAAAAAATGTGAAAAATTGAGATTGCTTCTTGGAGAATGGAAATTATTTGTAATAAAATGATGTCCCTGCACGGAGTTGGAAAAAAGCTCTAAAGGTGTCTCAATGAAGTTAAAGATCGACTTTTTTTTTTTCCAAAATTCAATTAAACCGTTTTAATATAAAAAACAATTTTTTAATGCCGATATTTGATGGTATTGAAGGCATGCTTTGAGGTATATTCGACTATTGCCAATATTGTGAATTTTTTTCCAGATTTCTCTCACGTGCATAGGACTTTTCATATCGAAAAATCCAGAAAAAAATCTATTTTTTAATATAATTTAAAATCGGCGCCTTGACATGAAAGATTCCATATAGAACGTTCACGGTCATCATATTTTACTTTTTTTTAAACATGTTCTGATGGGTCCGAATCATAAATATTTTTTTCTTTAATATTGATTTATTCTTCACTTTGAAATTTTCAAAAATGGCTATATGTAAAGAGAAGAATTTATTCATTCAAGATGAACAGCCAGTTTCATGAAAAGTTTTTACGTAATCATATTATTTATCCAGTTTAAATTTTAATTGCACGTTATTTCTCTGAGTTGAAATCTTTTCTTCTTGTTAAATTTTTTTTTATAGTCAAAATAGTAAGTGTCTCAAAATTTAATGAAAAACTCAGTTGTTTTTAAACAGAGCATTTTATTTAGGGTTCATTTCTAAGGTCGCTAACCCTACATCCCAACAATAGCAGTAAGATGCCAAATAGCAATTCTTCTGGATTTGAGCATATCAAACACCTTGTGTAATCCAGTGGAATCTGGAAAAAAAATCCCAATATTCACAATAGTCGAATAAATCGCAAAACATATCGGCAATACCGTAAAAACATTAAAAATTGGTATTTAAATTAAATTTTATTTTTATTTTTATTATCTAATTGGATTTTTAAAATAAAAAAAACCTTTAACCTTATCGAGGCACCGCTTAAATTGAGAATTTTTCAAAAATCCTTGGTGGGGTATAATGTTTTTTTGGAAAATACTTTCCATTCTCTTAGAAATCCCCTCAATTTTTTATATTTTTTTTTTACCTGTCCATATGTGTGTACTGTATACACTTAGCTAGAGAGCATGTAAGAGATGTATTATAATAGAGATGTGTGTGACAATGTAGTATACTGGGTGTCCTGTAAACGACCGAAAATATTTAAAGAGGTGATAGTTGACCTTATGAGCAATCAAAAAGCTAATAAACTAAAGACTTGAGCTTACGCCAGAGGTAAAATTTCCGACCTTTTTAAATTATTAAATTATTGGCTAAAAACATTTATTATTAAAACAAGTTTTTTTTTTCGTATGTTTCAGTTTCACATAGTAGAATTTATTAATTTACTAATTTATAATATAATATATAAGTAGCGTATTCCATAAAACCTAATTCCACACCACACATTTCGGCAAACGAGAAGGCAAATCTTGACCAATCCCGAAAGAGATCTCCCTAAAATTATAGTTTCATAAAAGTAGACGTTTTTTAGTAGTGGGGTATCTGTATATCAGCAGGCGGCTCAGATAAACATTCACAAGTAAATTGTGATTAATAAAAAGGAAAAAAAATACAAATTTTGCTATTGATCCATCCAATAGCCCCCTTACAATGAATTTAGTTAAGCCAAACTGAATTTTTTAATTTTATCCAAAGGGAATTTGGACTTCTTTACGATGGTGAAATTGAACTTAGTTACCTCAAATAATTTTTGAGTAATCGCTTCCTATTCTACAAAAAAGTTAGAGAAAACTTAAATTTTCTGTTTTTCTTGTTGAAATCGGACCATGCTCCAAATAAACGTTTTTTTATTGCTCTTGGGGTCCAATATCACATCTTTAAATATTTCCGGTTATTTACTGGATTATTATGCACCTATTCACATGCAGTTTCAAACTCGTTAATTTTTATAAATGCCAACATTTGTATGTGGCTTTTGCTATCGTTAACATTGTTTGTTTGAAGATTTTAAAAAAATGACTTTAAATACTTATTTATTTTTTTTTTTACCGATCTGATACGATAAATTTTTTGTAGTTATTTTAAAAGATTTTTTTACTTTGTGAACATAGAAGAACAACAAAATTAAACTAAAGTTCATAATAACGTTTTATTTATTTATAAATTTTTATAGTTGTTGCTTATGGTCATGCATTGATGAGCATTTTCTTATTATTTTATCATAATTACATCACAGTCGATCAAGCAACACCAATAATTCTTGTTTTTTTATTAGAAATGCATAAACTTCATTCAGGTTGTGACTCATGCAATATTTTCCCAACTCCGGCTAATATGCACATCGATTCTTATTAAATTACAATATATTTGTTGTATTAGGAAAATCAAAAATATTGAGAGGTATTGAATGTTAATATTCTAGAATTCGATAATTTAAAAAAGGCTCTCAAACTTATCTTACACAAGATACTGTTGTACTGTTCCAAATTTTTCATTGACATTTTTAGTGCCGCTTGTGAAAATATTGTTACTAATGAGATGATGGTTGATAAATAAAGAAATAACTAATAAATTCTTTATTTATCCGGGACGTCTCTTAACCCTGGATTGCCAACCATGTGTCATCTTGACTCATTTATTGAATTTAATCAATTTATCAAACTATATATTTTTTCAATTAACTTTGATATAGCGAAAGATACATAACTACAAAGTTAAAAAACGAATATCAATATTTATTGAAATAACAATCTTAATTATTAGTTAAGGCATATTAGATTTTAAAGTAAGGAACAATTCCAAACAAACTAATCTCAAAGAAGAGCCAATTGCCTAATCAGCCGTCAACTACATAGTCTAGCAGCTGGTGGCGGATTCATCCCTCTAAAAGACTTACAGCTAGAAACCAATTTAAATTCTAGATAATCCATATATGAACACACTACTCCGGCTCATCGGATCATTTAACGAGAGAACTTACCGCTGAAATTTTTATGCGATGTATAGTTAGTTAGTATCCCTAATAGAGAATTAACTGACAGCGTACTCGGTTGCTTTTTGAAATCTAACGGCGTCAAAGTCACCGAATAGGTCAGTAAAGTTGTAAAGCAGGAGGTTGTTTTGATCGCTTTATTTGACTAAATAAAAGTATCGAATGAGCACGTAGCATTATAAAATCGGTCCAGAAATATGGTCGTAGTCGACGGCCGCAAAACGAGATCTGGGGCAAATTATTTTATTTATAACAAAAAAAAACGTTGCTTCCAAGCGAAAACTTTAATATTTTAAGAATGAAAGTGTATTGAATTCTGTACCGAATGAGCACCTAACATTATAAAATCGGCCTAATATTTCGAATTGGGTCAAATATACATATGTAACTGACAGGTAAACTTTTTATAATCAAATTTATATATATACATACAGGGTGTCTTTTTTAGATGGTCTGGATGAATTTCTCTTGAACCGATAAGGTTATAAAAAAAAATAAAACTTACGTATTTAATGTTTTTCAGCCTAGTTTAAAATTTCGACCTGTTTAAAAAAAAATATATGTAAGTGGTCTCTCAGATCCAGTAGAACTACAATTTCAAATATGACCTTATGCCTTCCGAAATTTCATTTTAATGGATTTTTTAAACTGAAATCAATGGTGAAACCACAATTTAAATTTGTCAATAAACTACAAAGTTATGGTACAAAGTTGAAAAAAAATAATACATTTTGTTAGCTATTTGTAAGAATAAAAAAATCCATACTGCATACACCCAGAGGTTGGTGAACCTACATTGCATGTTCGAACTGCCTACCCTCTTTGAAGATGTAAAGATTGGCACTTCTTAGCCACTCTTCGCTGGTGCTCATTGCGATGGACTGAGGAGAGACCGATCGATAAGCATTATCCACTGTTTGCTGCAGTTCTTCAACTGATGTTGCAGGGTTATGATTGTCATAAATGTTGTTCTTCAAATGTCCCCACAAGAAAAAGTCTCACAGAGTTTGATCTGGTGACCATGGAGGCTGTTAGGTTCTATCCACCTATCCCTGCGGTGACGATTTAATTAATCTCTCACCTGCAGAGAATTGTGTGCGGGGCTCTTCGGTTCATTTTGACTGGTTGGTTAATGCTGAATGTAAGAAAGTAGATATTGTTGTAAAAGCTGTTTGTTTCCAGGAATTAATTCGTTATTATAAGACCATTTGGGTAAATAATATTTTGGGTTTACTTTATATTTGTTCATTTTTGTTATACGGAAGGGAACCTTTTTTTTTTTTTTTTTTTTTTTTGTGATTGACTGTTCATTTATTGAGAAATATTACATTCTGTCTCAGCGGGAACAATGGTAATAGTGATAAAATAAATCATTCATACAATATTTACAAAAAATGAAATAATAACAACAAAAAAATAAACTTAATACAAGAAATAATAAATAAACTTATAAAAAATAAAATAAACGTAAAATCTTAAACACAGGCACACTATTTACAATCAGCCTGGGACTCCCCGAGCCAGGCTTATCCTCTCACTCAGTCGCATCACTGGCATTGAAAGCCAATGGAGACTGGGCAAGAGCGCTATAGCCGCAGACATACAGAACTTGAGTGGAGAATATGGTCATTGCCAAAACTCCAATATACATATTTACAACAGGTCTCGGGGCCACTGCCGTTTCAACCTTCGAGGAGGATTGTAGGGATGGGTGGAGCTGAATAATGATTGAGCTAAGGGATTAGGATGGTGAAATGAAATGAAATGAAAATAAAATTTATGAAATGATGGTGAGCAAGGTTCTGGTGAAATTTGGAGAATTCGGATGGAATAAGGTCTAATACAAATGCGGTATTGAGGTCATGATGTAGGGTATTGTTGGTTACATAGTACGGAGTATTGACTATTGTTCGAAGGACTTTGGACTGAAAGGATTGGATGCGTTTGATGTTTGAAAATTTGGCTGTCCCCCAGAGTTCGAGTCCATAGGTCCAGACAGGTTTCAGAATTGTCTTATAAATTAGCAGTTTGTTGTCAGCTGAAAGCTGAGATTTTCTGTTTAGCAGTCTTGACAGTAATTGGCCAAATCGTCGATTCAGTTATTGTCTTTTAAGTCTAGTATGTGGGTTCCAAGTTAGTCTTTTATCAAGTAAGAAGCCAAGATACCGGACTGTGTCTGAGAAAGGCAGCGGTATAGAGTTAAAATGAACTGGCGGACAAGATCTGCGTCGGAGGGTAAACGTGAAGTGTTTGCATTTAGATTCGTTTAATTTGGTACGCCAATTATTACACCAGTGTTCGATCTGGGAAAGGTGCCTTTGCAGGTTTAAGGATGCTGTTTCAGGATCTGAGTTGGATGATGGGATGGCGGTGTCATTAGCAAATGTTGCCAGGAAGGTTTCGGGATGAATAGGAATGTCAGCGGGATATAACATATAGAGGATAGGTCCCAAGACTCTGCCTTGAGGAACACCGGCCTCCACAGCGGACTCGGGAGGAGCGGTTAGAGAGGTAGAATCGGAGGACTAGGTATAAAGTTTGAGGTAAATGGATTTTAAGCTTGAAGAGAAATCCGGTGTGCCATACCCGGTCAAAAGCTTGTGCTATGTCCAGAAATTCACCGGAACAATACTGATTGCATTCTAGGGCTGAGGAAATATGGTCAACAATTCTGAGTCCTTGTTGAACAGTGGAATGTTGTGATGGAAATCCGAACTGACGGGAAGGAAGATTTTGAGCTTCTATTATGGGTAGGATTCATTTCAGAGGAAGATTTTTGAAAGGAGAGGGAGTAGACTAATTGGTCTATAAGATGTCTGTTGGGAGGTTTGCCTGGTTTTCGAAAAAGGATTATAGTGGAATGTTTCCATAAGAGAGGAAAGTGGGTAGTACGTAGGATGAAGGAGGAAATTGTAGATGTATGTAAAGAACATGACTGCTTTGGGTGGAAGTTGTCGCAGGATTTGAGAGGTAAGAAGGTCATATCCAGGGGATTTACGTGGGGGTAAGTTTTTGCAGGAGATATTTGACCTCAGAGGGATTAACAGCTTTAGGAGGAAAGGAGAATGGGATTGGTGACATAAGGAATTCTACTGATGTGGTGTGGGTGGGATGGGAGTCTGGATGAGGAGTGAATGTATTGGAATGGTGTTTGGCGAATGCTTCGGCTTTATCTTCATCAGACGCTGCCCAGGAGCCATCACTTCGCCGAAGGGGATGGGAAATATGGTGGGATTTTAGAATTCTTTTGGTGATATTCCACAGGAAATTGTCACGAGCAGAGAGGGAGGATAGGTAAGAATTAAAGGATTGAGAAGGAAAGGTTGTCAGCTCCCGCTTTAATTGTTTAGAATAATGGTTATAGGAGCGGCGATCGTTTGCCTGATACGTTGCCATAATGATCTGGCGTGGCGTTTGATATGGATTAGGTCTATGAGGTGTTGCGGTAAATGGTTTTCGTTAGGAATTCTTGGGGAGTGATTGGGGGAAGAGGCAATCCAGATAGCTTGTTGAACCTTGGTGGTAAAGGAATACACGACATCATCAAGGTCTTTTGGGGTTTTTAGGTTTACTCTGAGGTCAATTTCATTGCTCAGGATTTGACGAAAGAGATTCCAGTTAACTGGGCCTCTGAGGAAAGATGGAGGGGAGGACTTCGGAATGGGAGCTATTGGTACTTTTAGGATTAATGGACTGTGATCAGAGGAAAGTTCATCAAGGCCAGTAATGGAGCAGTTGAGAGGGCCTAATTCGCTGTGGATGAAGAAATCAAGGATATTAGGATTACGGTTAGGATCAGTAGGCCAGTAGATAGAGGAGTTGGGGGGAAGAAAGCTAAAACGTTGGGAACTGAGTGCAGACAATAATGTACGTCCACGAGAATTCGTGGTTCTTTAATCACCCCCATTCTTGATGCTTGGCGTTTAAGTCTGCACCCAGAATGAAATGGTTACCAAAGGAATTGAGGAGCAAATCGAACTGGGATTCGGAGATGGATTGTTTAGGAGCGCAGTGAGCTGATGCTAATGTGAGTGGGAAGGAGAAGGTCTTGAATACTATGGCGGTGGCTTGTAGGAAATCGTGAGTAGGCAATGGGAGTAAGTGATGAGAGAGGGACTGATGGACAATAACAGCAGTACCGGCATGGGCTTAACCGTCTGGGTGGTCAGTACGATATGTTAGGTATTGAGGTATTTTGTAAAGCTGTTTATTGGCCAATCTAGTTTCAGAAATTAGTGCAATATCAACATTTTTGTCAAGTAATAATGAAGTTAGTTCGTCGGTGTGATTTCGAACACCATTAGCATTCCAAAGGAGAATGGATATGGGTTTAGTAGAACTCATTTAAGGATTTTTTAAGGAAGCGATGAAGTGGGATACGAGATTGGTAAGGAGTGATATCAGAAGGGTAACAAGGGATTTGAATTCTGAAAGGAAGGATGTTAGAAGACTGGTCAGATCTGTGGCATTTGATGGAGGAGGGATATGTGAAATTATATGTTGACAGGGTTGTTGCGAATTGGATAAATTGTGTGGAATAGGTTGTTGAGGTTGGGGATGAGGTTGTTGGGGATGTTCCGGAAGGACCTCACATTCATTGCTCTTGTTTCCACTTCCAAGTAGTTGAGGGAACTGCTAATTCCACGATTTTGGAAGGTTCTCTTCTTAGTCTTGTTCGCCTGGTCGTTTCAACTTGGCACCGGCGTTTTTGGAATCTTGATTTAAGATTCTTATAAATTTGGCAGCCTTTGTAGCATACTGCAGAGGTTGTTTTAGGTTTATTGCACTCTTCTGATTTGTGCTGTTCACCGCATTTGACGCAACATGGTAAATGGTGACAATATGTTTTAGTGTGGCCATTTGCCTGGCAGTTGTGACATTGGACAATTTTCCTCTTGGTATAAGGTTTTTCAACCTTTACCCTAGTATAATATAGTCTACTAATATCGTAAACTTTTTTTACCCCCGGCGATGGTTCCAGGTCTATGAAAAATAGGGGTAGAGGAACTTTATTTTTCACGCCTAACTCCTCTTTATTTTATTTTATAACATTAGTTATTTGGCGGACTTTAAAACCTAGAGCCGTCAGCTCTTCCTCTATGGCGTCTTCTGGTGTTGTGGGGTGTAAATTTCTAATCACTACCCTTAATGATCTCTCCTGTCGTAATTGATATGTGGTAAAATCCTCTTTGGTTTCGGAAAGATATTTCACAATTTTGCAATTGGCTTCGGCTATATCCGGTGATATTTTAGTATCCTAAGTTCTATTGAGACATGAGTAGCTACCTGAGTCGGTAATTTTATTTAGTTGGGTGTATAATAGCTGAAATTTTTTTATATATTTAACAAAAATTGGAGGGTAAAAATTTCTTTATCATTTTGAAGTGCCTAGGGGTTAGGAGTGAAGAAAGGAGATTCTTCAGACATTCCTTGTGACGATGTCCCTGGTTGAGGTTCTGGGTTCTATTTGGCTTGGTGGCGTTACTGGTGGAGTTACTGCGTCGTTGTTTTTGTTTGGCAGTCGAAGCACGAGGTGTCGAACCAACAGATCTCGATCTTTTCGTAGAAGTCTTACACGACATTACTTGATGAAAGTAGCGCATATCTCATTGTGATTGAAAAAAAAAAAGAAAAGAAAATAATATCAGAAAAAAAAATAAAAAATTACGTCTGCTTGACCTTGAATTTGTCTCTAAGACGGGCATTGACCGGCCCCTCACGAGGTTAGAGGTGAACTGAAGTCAGCTGGCCAAAGTAAACCCGTCAGCAGGTATTGTGATAAGCCACTAGACACTGCTTTCACTTTTCCCAACTATACACAATAAATAATAACAGTACTCACTATTATTAGTCCACTGTTCATAGCTGCTGTTTGCCTGCGATCTCGTTAGGTTTTCAGTAAAAAATCACTTAAAATTCTTCTGGAAAATGAATAAATCTGAGACACTGCGTGAAAGTTGACCATTACACTCTAGCGCATGCGAAGAACTGGAAGGGACTTAATCTCAGAATAAAGTAAATTTTCTATCTATCTATCTATCTAATGACAGTGAATGTAAATAGCTACAACATTTCACAAAACGTACAGAGGCTTATTCCTATTTCTTCACTACATACTTAAAACAAACCTTTATTATGAATAAAGATAGCTAAAAAGATAACAAACACATAGTGACCAAATTATTTCCTGTGTAACAAAAAAAATAAAATTTAAAAGCAATTTAAAAGAATTAATAACGAAACAAACAAAATGTATTTTTTAAAAAACTTCTTACCATAACTTTGTAATTTATATACTAATCTAAAATCTGTTTTCACCATTTATTTCAGTTTAAAAAATCCATTAAACTGATGTATCGGAAGGCATAGGTTCCTATTTGAAATTTTAAAGTTGTGCTGGGTCTGAGAGACCCCGTATATTTTTTTTTTGCAAAAACAGGTCGAAATTTTAAACTAGGTTGAAAAATATTAAAAACATATCGGTTCAAGAAAAATTTAGCCGGGCTAACTAAAAAGTACACTCTGTATATATATATATATATATATATATATATATATATATATATATATATATATATATATATATACACCAGGTATGTAAATCGAAATTTGCCAATAGAAAGCGCTAGCTGTAAATTTAGCTACCGTGAAGTCCCGCTGGGGGCACCATTTTGTTTTGTTATCATCTGTGAAGGTGTTTCAACTCACAATTCAGTTGTCATACAACAGTGTATTTTGTGAAACAACAGTAAACATGTTTTTTGTTACCATTTAAAGAAAACAGCAGCACTATCCCATAGAATGCTTGTTGAAGCTTACGGTGAGTATGCTCTTGGGAAATCACAGTGTTTTGAGTGGTTCAAAAAATTTAAAAGTGGTGATTTTGACATCAAAAACGAGACACGTGGAAGACCACCGAAAAAAATTGAAGACAGTGAATTGCAAGCATTGTTGGATGAGGATGACACTCAAACCCAACAACTATATATAAATATATAAATATATATATATATATATATATATATATATATATAGATATATATATATATATATATATATATATATATATATATATATATATATAAGTTAAGGTCTGGAGGAATACTTTGTAAGAATTAATTCCATCCCTGATTGTAAACAGAACTCAGATAGTATATATAGAGGATAGTATATAAAAAGATTACTGAGAGAAATAAAACAGTATTAATTCAGATCTCGTGAGTGTTGTTTCTTGCTCCCTTTTCCTTTCTTTATTTTTTCTTTTTTTTTTAATCAGTTTTGAGTCGCGGGAGGTTAACTGGTGCCGAAACTCGGGACCGCGAATACCAGAGTAACCAGGAACGGAGGATCCGTTTTTTCCTTCTTTTGCTGCGGCAATGCCAGAGGGAGTGCTACGACCGGCAACGTTGAACATATCATCAGAAGTCACATCGCTGCCAAAAGAAATCATGGCGGAATCTCATGAAAACGCGCTAGCTTGGATGAAGGTACGAGCTGTGACGACGCAGTACATGAGACGGACGATCTCGGACTTGGATAGGTTCACCGAGGAGATTGGTGAGTTAAATCACTTTCTCAAGGCCGCAGAACGACTGCGGGTAGAGATAGAGATGAAGGTAGCCGAAAACATGCTAAATCAAAGAGACGCAGACTGCTTGAAAGTAGCATTAATCAAGGGCATAAAAAAGGGTCAAAAGAAGTATCCTGAATTTAATCAAAGCCGATGAGGAAACTCCATGGAATGTGGTAAGGACTGTTTGAAAAAAGCATTCGGAGGTGGCAGATGGACCCCGGAAGAAGATATTTTTTACATGTTCCGGGAGACGAAACGAGCGCATCAGTCGAACGGTCAATACGCTGGAACACTATTGGAACAGTATAATAAGATCGCTGAGAAGATAAGGAAGGCAGTGAACACAGCGGTAGAAGTGGAGGGTAGAATGGAATTCCTTTCGACTATATTGAAGATGCAGTTGGGAAAGAAGATCGGGAGGAAGGAGGGTCTATCGAGAGATTGCACTTTTCAGGTTGACGATCCTAGAAGAACACCAGCAGAAAGGGGTGACGTTCGCATACAACCAGAGGAAAACCAACCACCGAGGCGAACAGGAAACGCTAGAGATACTGAAACGCAGATATTTCTGGGGGGGGGGGATGAAAAAGGCGATCAAAGAGCTGATCGAGATGTGTGAAATTTATCATACTACTAAGTATGACCGGCACTCGGCAAAGGCGCAGCAGGAAGAAACCCCCAGGGTGAAAACAACGTTAAGTGAGTTACAAATAGACACATTCACATGGAGAAGTGGGCCACTATGATCGACTTATTCAGCAAAGTGGCCATGGCATATCCGGCGCACGAATAGTCATCTGAGGCGGCGCTTTGCCCGTGTGGTTTCAGTTTTATGGGGTACCAGATCGGATCTCGTCATATTGCGGCAGATAATTTGACAGTGCTAACATCAGAAACGAAATGAAGGCACTGGATGTAAACTGGCATCTCAACACCCCAGGTCATCCAAAGAGCAGGGGAGGCATCGTGATCCTATATAGCACGCTGATTGAACACCTACGCGTGTATCACGAAGATAAAGGTCAGTAGAAAAGATTTTGGCGAGCTGGGCCATCTTTGTGAGCAGCTAATCCGAAGCCAGCATTTGGTCACGTGACCCATGGCGGGAGATTTGAATTTGAATTTTCACCTCGACCTAACCTTAACTGCCACATGGTCTCACCTCGACCCTACCTTAACCACCACGTGGTCTCACTTCGACCTAACCTTAACCATCGGGCCAGGCCCCTTTTTGTAACGTGACCTAGTCACGTGAGCCGCCGTGCATCCTGACCTATTCTCCACCCACATGTTTTAGTCACGTGATCCAGTCACATGAACCATTGCACCTTCTGGCCTATGCTCCGCCCACGAGATTTAGTCACGTGATCCAGCCACGTGACCCTCCGCACCTCCTGACCTATGCTACTCCCGCAAGGTTTACCCCATCCACCCATTGAAGGATCAGGCACCCACCTTATAGAGACTGAGTGTACCCGGCCGCCATTTTGTTTTTTCTCATTTTTGAGATACTTGGGGTTTTGGAAAGGCTGAGTGTGACCAGCCGCCATTTTTTTTTCAGGGTGAAATGTAAACATGGACTTTGATAACATAAACAAATAGTAGGGCTTCTTAATCCTAAAACAACTGTTGGACTCTGAACTGTTTATCTCTAACATATAAATAAATAGTAGAATCCCTTAATCAAATAACAGCATTTGGACTTTGAACTTTTTATCTCTAACATATAAATAAATAGTAGAGCTTATTAATCTTTGAATAGCTTATGGACTTTGAACTGGTAATCCGTAAAACATAAATAACCATGGACATAAAAATAAACATAAGGATAAATGGACTCTCAGCTCTTAATCCTTTATCTTTACTTATCTCGCTGAAACATAAATAAAACAACTTTTCAATGATCTAGGCATTTTTAATCTCTGACAGTATAAATAAATGTTTTAAAGGATTAAGTTTTAATCCTTTAAGTTCCTATCGAACTTTTAATCCCTAAAATATATCGACGAATCGAAACGACTGTATCACGCTGGCCAAAGAGGTTATACCTTTTCATAGCTTTGAAATATTTTCAAAGTACACGAGTCGGTATTAATGTACACGTTAGTCACGTGATCATGGCACCTCCATCGTTCCATCACTCTATCGCTCCAGGCTCCATCACTCCATCGTTCCATCGCTCCGCGCTCTATCACTCCATCGTTCCATCGCTCCACACTCCATCACTTCAACGTTCCATCACTCCAGCGCTCCACGCTCCGTCGTTCCATCACTCCATTTGGAAACGTGACCCTTGTGCATACAGCGCCATATTGTTTTTCTGTAATTTGAGAAACCTATGATTTTGTCGAAGGGTCATGTACCCACCTTATAGTATGTAACCTTCACGGTTACATAACCTTTACAATATTTAACTTTAATGATATCTGGATAGATAATGTCACACTTGAATAATTCTAAATCTCTTAATTCATTTGCTGAAAGTAAACAATGAACTTTGAACTGTTAATTTCTACAAAATATACAAAGAGTAGAGCTTCTTAATCCAATAACAACAGTTGGACTTTGAACTGTTAATCCCTAAAACATAAATAAACTGTAGAGCTCCTTAATCCTATACCAGCATTTGGACTTTGAGCTGTTAATACCAAAATATAAAGAATGAAATAGGACTTGTCAGTCCTTCCGCTAAAAAGTAAACAAATTTAGATTTCGCAATAATGCGCTATCCCATAATCCTTCCTTTGAAAGTAAACAATGGACTTTTAACTGCTAATCCTTAAAAAGTTTAACTTTTATTCACAAACAAAGAAATAGGGCTTCCTAATCCATTTATGATATCCTAGGTATATCATGTGTGTAACAGTATTAAAATATAGTTAATAAAAGAAAATACAACTTTATAAAATTAAAAGATTTATTCCATCAAAATATTAGATACAAGAAATTTAATTTTTAAATAAATGTAACATCATCTTTATAACCAATTCTTCCATTATACACTAAAGAAATTATTTCAACGCTATTGTTAAAAGCCTCGATGTCTTCAACCGACATCTTAACACGTTTAGGAAGATACACTCTGCTAGAATTGGCATGATCCTTTAACGTAGCGACCAACGCTAATCCCATTTTCGTTTCAACATGTTCCAGTTCTCCTATGATATATGGCCGTCCGATTTGAATATAATTCAATTTATGCACATAGCGAGCGCCATCGTTTAATCGGTTGAAGAGAGCTTTAAAATCTCTGATAGAACTAAAAATAAAACAGATTTACATAAGAAGAAAGCAGGTTTAGATAAAAATAAGATATGGCTAAACCAATAAATATACTTACGAATTCATGATGATTGAAAATGAAGGATCTGCTATGATCGGATGCTAGAACAAAAATGAATCCTTAGGTAGTCGCTCGCTGCGGAGTATTGATGGAGAGTAAATCTATGCTAGTTGTGCATGCGTTACCCCCTCCATCAACCATACTCTTCCTTACCACTACTCCCACAATTTCAAGTTATCATATTCGACCTTGTCAATTCCCCCACCACTAATTTTTTTTTCACTGAAATATAAACAAAAAATAGCTCACGTAATATTAAAATTTTACGCAACTGGAACTGTTAATCCTCTATCTTTACTCATCTCACTGAAACATAAACAAAACTACTTTTTAATCTTAAGCCAGTTCTCAATGTTTATATTTTATGTAATTTTCCCAATTTTTACCTTTATCTACCTATTTCTTTTTTTAAAATTTTCCATAATCTTCCCGATGATTATACATTTCTGTCCGCTAGAGCGCAGCGCCTTACTCCACTTGGAGATTTCCCTGCCCACTTTACATAATCTTCTCAATACTTAACGCTTCTCCATACTCACTTCATAATTCAAATTGTTTGTTTTCTTTCATAAAATGATAAATTTTTATAAGATATTTCCATATCGTCTCCGAGTCATCATGTCTTGTTTTGTATAGGGAACTGTCAATATTAGAATGTTTGCCATCATCGGATGATAGATAATATTAACAGTAACTAATGTAAGCAAAATGTCAGTATTAGAATGTTTGACATCATCGGATGATAGATAATATTATAAGTAACTAATATGAGCAAAATCGTGGCAGTTGGAGCACAATTCTGACCACACTTTTCCCTCCCAAAATTCCAAATATTTACATTTTTCACAACTTCATTCCAATACTGACATTTTGCTTATATTAGTTACTGTTAATATTATCTATCATCCGATGATGGCAAACATTCTAATATTGACAGTTCGCTATACAAAACAAGACATGATGACCCGGAGACGATATGGAAATATCTAATAAAAATTTATCATTTTATGAAAGAAAACAAACAATTTGAATTATGAAGTGAGTATGGAGAAGCGTTAGGTATTGAGAAGATTATATAAAGGAGGCAGGGAAATCTCCAAATGGAGTAAGGTGCTGCGCTCTAGCGGACAGAAATGTATAAACATCGGGATAATTATGGAAAGTTTAAAAAAAATAAATAGGTAGATAAAGGTAAAAATTAGGAAAATTACATAAAATGTAAACATTGAAAACTGTCATAAGATTAAAATGTAGTTTTGTTTATGTTTCAGTGAGATGAGTTAAGATAGAGGATTAACAGTTCCAGTTGCTTAAAATTTTAATATTGCGTAAGCTATTTTAAGCAAGGTCGAAAATGATAACTTGAAATTGTGGGAGTGGTGGTAAGGAAGAGTATGGTTGATGGAGGGGGTAACGCATGCGCAACTAGCGTAGATTTACTCTCCATCAATACTCCGCAGCGAGCGACTACCTAAGGATTCATTTTTGTTCTAGCAACCGATCATAGCAGATCCTTCATTTTCAATCATCATGAATTCGTAAGTATATTTATTGGATTAGCCATATCTTATTTTTATTTAAACCTGCTTTCTTCTTATGTAAATCTGTTTTATTTTTAGTTCTATCAGAGATTTTAAAGCTCTCTTCAACCGATTAAACGATGGCGCGTGTATCAGAGTGTATCTTCCTAAACGTTTTAAGATGTCGGTTGAAGACATCGAGACTTTTAACAATAGCGATGAAATAATTTCTTTAGTGTATAATGGAAGAATTGGTTATAAAGATGATGTTTCATTTATTTAAAAATTCTATTTCTTGTTGTATCTAATATTTTGATGGAATAAATCTTTTAATTTTATAAAGTTGTATTTTCTTTTATTAACTATATTTTAATACTGTTCCACACATGATATACCAAGGATATCATAAATTGATTAGGAAGCCCTATTTCTTTGTATAAAAGTTAAACTTTTAAATTTTTAAGTTTGTGTATAAAAGTTAAACTTTTTAAGGATTAGCAGTTCAAATCCCATTGTTTACTTTCAAAGGAAGGATTATGAGATAGCGCATTATTGCGAAATCTAAATTTGTTTACTTTTTAGTGGAAGGATTGACAAGTCCTATTTCATTCTTTACATTTTGGTATTAACAGCTCAAAGTCCAAATGCTGGTATAGGATTAAGGAGCTCTACAGTTTATTTATGTTTTAGGGATTAACAGTTCAAAGTCCAACTGTTATTTTTGGATTAAGAAGCTCTACTCTTTGTATATTTTGCAGAGATTAACAGTTCAAAGCCCATTGTTTACTTTCAGCAAATGAATTAAGAGATTTAAAATTATTCAAGTGTGACATTATCTATCCTGATATCATTAAAGTTAACTATTGTAAAGGTTATGTAACCGTTGTGAAGGTTACATACTATAATTTGGGTACCTGACCCTTCGACAAAATCTTAGGTTTCTCATGTTACAGAAAAACAAAATGGCGGTGTATGCACCAGGGTCACGTGTCTAGGGATGAAAGTGGTCACGTGACTAAGAAGTGGTGAAGTCCTTGTGGGCGGATTTTAGACCAGAAGGTGCAATGTGTCATATGACTGGATCACGTGACTAAAAACATGTGGGCGGAGCATAGGTCAGGATGCGCCGCCGGTCACGTTACTGGATCACGTGACAAAAAGGGGCGTGGCCCGATCGTTAAGGTTAGGTCGAAGTGAGACCATGTGTTGGTTAAGGTAGGTTCGAAGTGAGACCACGTGTTAGTTAAGGTTAGGTCGAAGTGAAAATTAAAATTTCCCGCCATGGTTCACGTGGCCAAATGCTAGCTCGCCCAATTCTTATCTACTATTGTTGGGGAAAGTACGCGGACGTCTGGAGGGGGAGAAACGTAGGAGAGTAGGGCGGTAGAATAATAAGGTTAAAGACATAGGGGGTGGCATAAAAATCCATCATACCAAAATACAGAAACTTAGGTTCCGACAGGAGCATTGAGTTTCTAAGGTACGGGGGCCCATATAAGGTGATTGTAATTAGAGAGCATAATATAGTGACAATCCAAAGCGTGAGAGAACTCAGAAAGCGCATTGATCAACTAAAGCTACCAGCAGGTAAGCAAGAACAACCTTAAACAGGCCGGAGCATCCTTTTGCTGTTTTTTTATAGTGATACCGAAACATGTACGGTTATCATTCAAAAGAGGAAATTTCTTTCTTTTTTTTTTGGGTCATGGTTGCTACAAGTTTTTGTTGTTTTGTTTTCTTTGTATAAGTTGTCAATATTGTATGATGTTCTCATCAAAATTTTAATAATAATATTAGATTATTATGTTTTGTATTTCAGTATTTAGTTATATTTCAGTATATATTTTAGTTATATTCATATTAGTTTATGATGGATGGTCTTAAACTGGATGAGGGTAGTTAAGGTCTGGAGGAATGCAATGTAAGACTTAATTCCATCCCTGATTGTAAACAGAACTCATATAGTATATATGGAGGATTACTCATATAGTATATATGAGAGATATGAAGCAGTTTTAATTCTGATCTCGTGAATATTGTTTCTTGCTCCCTTTTCCTTTCTATGTTTTTTTTATCAGTTTTGAGTCGCGGGAGCTTAACTTGAAGTTAGTAGAAATTGTAGGGTGTTAAGCCCATAATCCTGTACCAAATTTATAATATTAGGTAATCATTCGACGCAAAATTTAATACACTTTAGTTCTTGAAATCAGAAAGTTGTGCTCAGAAGCCCCGTTTGGATAAAAGCCGAAACAAAAAAAAAACACCAAAATTTGCCCCTGATCTCCCTTTTCGACCGTCGATTTCAGCCAAATTTCTGAACCAAATTTATAATGTTAAGTGCTCATTCAGTACAGAATTCAATACACTTTCATTCTTGAAAAATTAAAGCTTTCGTTTGGAAGCACCGTTTTAGTTATAAATGAAAAAGCGGGAAAAAAATCCCATGATTTGCCCCAAATCTCTTATTGCGACCTTCGATTTCGACCATTTCTGGGCTGAATTTATAATAGGTGCACATTCGGTTGTTTTCGCTAGGAAGAACCATTTAGGTGTTATATATCAATAACTGAAAATGGCGTCAAATAAAGCGATCAAAACGATCTACTCCTTTACAACATTTATTCCTTTTTTTTTCCTATTTGATGACTTTGATGCCGCCTGTCAAGGTAAATTTTCTTTTAGGGACACGAACCATTTATCTGATAAAATATAAAATTTCAACTGTGTTTTTTCGTAAAATTTCGCGATTTCAATTTAAAATTTCATGTACAAAGCAACGGCTTTCAACCGGCTGACCGGAGTTGTGTATTCATTTGAAGATTATCTAGAATAAAAACTGGTTTCTAGCTGCAAGTCCTTTTGTTGAATGAATCCGTCGCCAGCTTCTAGCCTAATAGTGGCAAACTGTTGACTGATTGGGAATAGCATACCCAGGAGGAAATCGCTGCGAATTCAAATGGGGAGAAAATCAAGTGGGGTTGAGGGGGAAGGGGGATTTCTAGGGTTAAGAATAATTTTACAGGCTATGAAATGTAGGCTTTATAGCCTTAGATTTAAATAAATAAAAAATAATAATTAACATTTTCTGCAATTAATAATTAAAAAAATCTATAATTTAAAAAATAATAATACCAATAAGGTAGATACGTAGGCATTTATAATTACGAACAAAAGATAGGAAGACAAATATTTAGAATGCTTTGGAGAATCGATGGATAGGAAATGGTTGAATAGGCGTGATTGGAAAGAGGGAAGGGTATTGGAGGATCGCATGAAACTGGGGATGGAATTCCATAGGGAAGATAATCGTAATAGAAAAAATCTATGGAAATCTGCGGATCGGTGGGCTGTTGTCTATAAATCTGAAGGCTGAGAACGGATTTGCGAGAATGGGTAGGACTTACAAGGGAGTTAAGCGCTTGTGCGTTATACTATATTATAGTTTGCAGTATCTAAGTAAATAATCAATATAGGAGTGTTGTTCATTTACAATTACATGGTGGCAACGGTAAAGCACAATAGCTACAGTCGAAGATATTACTAGTGTTTTTAGAAAACTTGAAAACTCGGAGAAATGAAGGAGCCGGGAAGGTGGAAATCAAGCCGCCTCAAGAATTCGATTTCGACGAATCAAGCAAATGGCATCAGCTGATTAAGAGCTTTGATATTTGTAGATCTGCTATCAGTCTCAGTAATAAAGGAGAGGATCAACAAATTAATTTTTTGGTTTATTCTTTGGACTTGAAAGATGATGAATTTTTAACTTCCATCAGTTAACCTCCAGGTAACCAGCATACATACGCCCAGGTAAAAAAGAAGACGAGGATTATTTTATACAGCGACAGTATGAATCTAAAGACAGTTTTATTTAAAAACTTAACAAATTGCAGCCGATTGCAAGTAGATTGAAAAACGTTGAAAAACGTTAGGTAGGGCATAGCTTATTTATTGCTTATGTTAATTACAGGATTAGCGGATGGAAATCTCTCCAGTGAACAACAGTTGATGCAAGACATAAAGCGATTCAACCTATCAGATAAATTTTGCAGCAGGATTCTATCCCAATGTGAAGCAGCCACTACAATACAATACAGCCACCTCTCAGATAAATTCACTTCTCAACACCGAGGCAAGGCCCACCAGCTAAACATTCTATCTCCTTCATACACCTATCCTACAATATAGCTACAACTCAAAATTAGAAATTATTGGAAAATCATATTTATAAAATTTTTGTCTGCACTTTTGAATATTATCTTATTAAAATACATTGAAGATTGGTAATAGCCGTTCCTGTCCCACTAAGAGTTCTATTACTGGGATGAACCTTAAATTTCAGTTGACCGATTATTTGTGGACCGCAGACGTACACATCAACTCCTCAATCCATCTTAAATCCAACATTCTTTAAATTAACTCTAATATTAGTATGAAATAAATCTTTAACATGAGAAGTAGTAAAGTGAAATAGATGACTCCAAGCTGTGATCCGTTGAACATTCCTAATACCAGTTCGTGGTGTATTAGGAATGTTCAGTGTGTTTTAATGAAAAGCTATTCAAAAGTGTAAAAAAAAGAAAACTTTAAATACGATTTTTCAACAATTTCTAATTTGGAGTTGTACTGCATTTTTAAGATTGGTGGGAAATTTAAGAAAACAGGACATTGGAAGTGAGTATGTCGAAGGGGGGGGGGGGGAGGGGCTACCAATGGACTCATTAAGCAGAAGGAGAAGGAGCCTCTACCAGCAGCAATAGATCACTGCTTGGAGACATCAATTTCACTTTAGCTACAGCTTCTCGGGTAAAAGATTTATTTTGCACTAATATTCAAGTTAATGGAAAGGATGTTCGATTAAAGATCGATTGAGGAGTTTGTTTATATTTACAGTCCACAAATGGTTGGTCAGCAGCACTTAAAGGTTCATCTCACTAATAGAACTCTTAGTGGGACAGGGAGTAGCAAACTTTCCATTTTTGACTATTTAGGTTTATTTTTTTCAATATTAGACCTTTTTAATCGACCAAGAAAAAAACTGTTGTAACTCCCTCTCAAAATTCGAGGTTATACGTTTCAAGATGCGTAAAATCCAAATATCTAATGAAAAAAAAATGACTATAATGAAATAATGGATCTTGGAGGGCAAAATTCAATGACCATAATTTTCGATTGGAAATCACGTGTTCCTCACAAATAAATAAAAATAAACCTTTGATGGTTTTTAATTGATTAAAAAAATTATTTTACAGCGAAAAATTAAATTCTATATTTATAATTTTAAAGAAATGGCTTGAAACAACATTAAATGTGGACATATTCAAATTAATTTTATGTATTCCCTCATCTTCAGGATCCACAAGTCAGAAAGTGATGAACCAAGTGCCTCTGTAAACCGAATCCACAGGGCCAGAATTAGAGGGGCGGACAAAGGGGTCACTTGCCCCGAGTGACAGAATTCAGATTTCAAGCGAAATTTTATTTTTAGGTCATGTAAAAAATATTTGTTACTGCTTTTTGATTAAATTGTTTTTGTTTATTTTGGCCTTAGTTTTAAATAAACTACGTTCTGTCAATAAAATGATCTAATGTTATGGAATGATGATGCTTATTTCGAAAAATATTGCCTAAAATACTGTTTACTTTTTTTGACGTTTTTTAAGCTTAACTTAAAATCAACAATTGTCGCAAAGCTTCTTCACAATTGTACTATCTTCGATTTTTTGATCTGTGATCATTTCAAATTTTCATGTTAGTAACTGTTAATGATGATTGTGGGTCTACCACAAGTTTAACTATTTTCGCTTCACGTTGACCAAGGTTATGAAATGTAACCTGTGCTGCAACACCTATCCTTCGGAAGTTGACTGCAGTATATTTCGCCTCTTAGTTTTTTTGGAGCATGCAAAAAAAAAATTTTCGGTCTTCCTGGTCCCGCGAACCCTCGATGAGACCGATGGCTTCTTACCGAAAGGTCCAGAAAATCAGCTTCAAGAAGATATTTTATTATATTATTTTATCTATCTCATAAAAGACGATTTCATTCTCTGAGTATTTTTCAAACGCTCATTAATTTTGTATGTTAATCCGACTACATTGTCATTCAAATCTGTTTAAGTTTCATAATCTAATATGTCAATTTTGTGAGCATTAATAATTTCATTAAAAATTTCGGAGATCTGTTCATGAGAAGACAAATTTCCCCGTAGTTCAAAAAATGTGAGCCCAGGAATTGTTTTCAATTAAAAAAAAAAACAGTGCTTAGCGCAAAACTGCGCAAAATTTGATGAACATTTCTTGATAGAATGCAAAAAATGCTACAAAATGAAAAAACAAATTTTGCGGTGGGATACCGGCAAGGGTATTTTACAGATTATTAAAAAGTATTGTTTATCTATTTCAAAGCATTAATCATAACCGTTTTCGAAAACCAATTGTTATCAATATGAAATTGGTAGAAGCTATGTTAATCTGGTAAGAAAGAAACATTATTACCTGATTTAACAGAAGCCATCTTGAGTGATGACTGACACCAGTTAGAACGAACTATAAATGATTGTGGGCCTGCTTGACTAATCCATGCCCTACAACGAGAGCATAGTCAAATTTTGAGATTATACTGGGGCACTTTTTAAGTCGCCAACTATTTATAGAAAGGATGGTTTATTACATTTATCATATTTTGAAATTTGTTTTTGTCCTCCTAGATTGGCTATCGGCCCCACTGTGCGCCGTCCGCCGTACACCGTCCGCCGCTTTTCTACGAGACAACTTGACCGATTTTCTTGAGATTTGGCACCAATGTCAGTTAACCCCAGGATGATACTTGGAACTCGACATTACCATTCCTCAGTTTGTTTCAAAATTGTGGCCGATTAGAGATCTTATAAGCCCACAACTCGGCCATTTATAAAGATAGAGGGAAAATGTAAGGTATTTAAAAAATCAGTATAACAAAAAAATTTAAAAAAATCTATATAAATGCCGATTAGAGATCTTATAAGCCCATAACTCGGCCGTTTATAATGATATACGGGAAATTTAAGGGGTTCTGTAATCACCATAAAAAGGCATAAAAAAAAAAAAATTAAAAATTCATATAAATGCCGATTAAAGATATTATAAGTCCATAACTCGGTCATTTATGAAGATAGTGGGGAAATGTAAGGTATCTTAGAATCTGCATAACAAGAATAAAAAAAAAAATTGAAAAAAACAAGAAATCTGTATAAATGCCAATTAGAGATCTCAAAAACCCATAACTCGGACATTCATAAGATAGAGAGGAATGTAGGGCGTTTTGAAATCGCCATAGCAATCCATTTAAAAAAAATAAATAAAAAATAGGAGAAAACAAAAAATCTATATAAATTCCGATTAGAGGTCTCATATACCCATCACTCGGTCATTTATAAAGAAAGAGGGGAAATGAAAGGTGTTTTGGAATCAGCATAAAAAGAAATTGAAAAAAATAAAATAGAAAAAAAAATCTATATACATGCCGGTTAGAGATCTTACTAGCCCATAACTCAATCATTTAAAAAGATGGGGGGAAATGTAAGGTGTTTTAGAATCAGCATAAAGGGCATCAAAAAAAAAAAAAAAAAAATTGGGAAAAACAAAATTTTTTTATAAATGCCGGTTTGAGAACTTATAAGCCCATAACTCGCCCGTTCAAAAAAACAGAAGGGAAATTTAAGGTGTTTTGGAATCAGCATAGCAAGGCATTAAACAAAAAAATAACAAAACAAAATAAAATAGAAAACAAAATCTATATACATGCCGATTAGAGAACTTATAAACCCATAACTCTGCTGTTTATAAAGATAGAGGGGATATTTAAGGTGTTTTGGAATCAGCATAAAAAGGAATTGAAAAAAAAAATGAAAAATAAGAAAAACAAAAAATTCATATAAATGCCGATTACAGGTCTCATAAACCAATTATTCAGCCATTTATAAAGATGGAGGGAAACGTAAGGTGTATGGAATCAGCATAAAAAGGAATTGAAAAAAATAAAATAAATAAAAAAGGAAAATAAACAAGATATCTAAATGCCAATTAGAGATCTATTAAAGAAATCTATATTAACGCACATTAGAGATCTTATAACCCCATGACCCGGCCATTTTTATAGATAGAGGTGAAATTTAAGGTGTTTTGAAAAAAGCCTAACAAGTATGAAAAAACAACAACAAAAAACGAAGACACAAACCGTATATAAATGCCGATTAGAGATCTCATAAGGCCATAACTTGGCCATTTATAGGATAGAGGGGAAATGTAAGGTGTTTCAGAAACAGCCTAATAATTATAAAAAAGAAAAAAAAAAGGAAAAAAGAATGTATATAAATAAAAATTAGAGATCTTAAAGTCCATAACTAGGCCAATTATAATGATAGAGGGAAAATGTAAGGATTTTTAGATTCAGTATAACGGAGAATTAAAAAAAAAAAAAAATTAAAAAATAGGAAACTACAAAAAATCTATATAAATGCCGATTAGTGATCTTATATGCCCATAACTCGGCTATTTATAAAGAGGGGGGATGTAAGGTGTTTTAGAATCAGCATAAAAAGGTATGAATTAGTTTACAAAATGTAACATTCCTCTCATATGTTTTTAAATAATACTCTTCGAGCTGTATAAGATATCGATGTATGAGATATTCCAGGTTGAGTTATCGATGTAATTTACATCTCCCCCCCCCCCCTCCTCAAGTCACCTTTTGCGGAGTAAAAGTTGATAGTTTGCTGCTATGCTAAAGATTAGATTCCTTCCTTTTCTTTCCGCAATCGACTTCATACATTAATGACGAAATCCGATTTAGAAATCACAAGGCATTAAATAAGATTTAAAAAAATAGAAAAAACAAAAAATCTATATAAATGCGGATTAGAGGTCTTATAATCATATCTCTCGGCCATTTATAAACATAGATGGGAAATGTAAGGTGCTTTGGAATTAGCATAAAAAGGAATTGAAAAAATAATTAGAAAATTTTTTTTATATAAATGCCGATTAGAGATCTCTTGAGACCAGAACTCGGCCATTTATATAGGAGAAGGGGGGATATAAGGTGTTTTGGAATCACCATAGCAAGGCATTTAAGAAAATAAATAATATAAGAAAGAACAAAAAGTCTATATAAATGCCGAGTAAAGATCTTTTAAGCTCATAACTCGGCCACTTATAAAGTTAGAAGGGAAATGTAAGGTTTTTTGACAGCATAAGGCATAATAAAAAAAAAAAGAAGCCAAAAATCAATATAAATGCCGATTAGAGATCTCATAAGCCCATAACTCGGCCGATTACAGAGATAGAGGGGAAATGTTAGGTGTTCTGCAAAAAAAAAAAAAAAAAAAAAAAAAAAAAAAAAAAAAAAAAAAAAAAAAAAAAAAAAAAAAAAAAAAAAAAAAAATCAAAATGCCGATTAGAGATGTTATAATCGGCCATTTATAAAGATAGAAGGGACATGTTAGGTGTTTTAAAATCAGCCATGTGTTGTTCACATCAGATATTTTATTTTTATAAATGCTTTTTTTTATTTCATATATAGTATTAAAGTCATTTTTATAATTGATACAGAGTATACCCTTCTACAATACATTTTCATTTTTTCTGATTTTAAAACACCAGGGTACTAACAAAAAAATAAAGGAAAATAAGGAAAAAACAAAAAAATATGTTAATGTATTGCTATGCTTCTGGCAAACTGCTTTTCTAAGGCAGGTGGGAGTTCCAGAAACCACATTTACTCAATTTAATGATCTAATTTAATTTTTATTTGCATCGGTTCCAGAAGGGAGCCGATCAATCTAACTATATTTTATGTTAATGACGTTACGTTATTCATTAAACTATTGGCTTATTTATTTCTAGTCTAAATTGCTATCATTATAAAAATCTACAGACTGTAACATATGTAGTTGAGAATACTGGGAGAACTTGCTTATTTAAAATATTATTCGGATGCCACACAATATTATACATTGATGTACACTATGAATCAAAGGACTTATCTTATGGTTGTTCTATGGTCTAGGTCTCTCTCTCCAGTCTCGATGTGCCGCTCAGCTGTATCCTCTGCGAACCTCAGTCTTCTGCCTCTAACTCGAACCTCCTTCTTCCCAGAACTCCTTCTCCAGAACTCTCTAGTTCAATCTTCCTCCCAGAACTGTCTTTATTTTTATTTTTTTATTTTTTTTTTTCTAATCCCTCAAACAAAATAGAACATTAATAAAACGAATAATTAGATAAATTATAAAACTTAATGGACTTTACCTTTTTCCACCTGTTGGTAATTGAAGGTCTGATGACTATTTACAAATTGAAATGATATTTCCAAGTCAGGGAATCTTCTCATTGTTTAGAGGTGAGGGTCCTCTTCTTGTCGTGTATTAAAATAAAATAACCTACTACTAAAAAACTATATACATGGTTAATAATAATAATATTTACAATATTTACAGGGTTATATTTACAAGGATGGATATGAGAGAGCGGGGCTGTGGTTGGACCTGGGAGTTGGTAGGACGGAGCGATAGGAGAGGATATAAGGGATGGGGGGAGCTTTAGAAGCGGATTAAAGGATGATGTTGACCGGGGTGAGTGGTCCCTTTCGGCCCTGCCATCTGGCAGGAAGGGAGGCTGGGGTGATGGTGCGGAAAAGTGGGTTAAATGAGGCAGGGAGGTTGTCGAAGAACTTTACGTGTCTTCTTGTTATGTGCTGTTGAACAGTGTCCAGCTGTAGTT
Organism: Rhaphigaster nebulosa; assembly: GCA_948150685.1. Classification (NCBI taxonomy): domain Eukaryota; kingdom Metazoa; phylum Arthropoda; class Insecta; order Hemiptera; family Pentatomidae; genus Rhaphigaster; species Rhaphigaster nebulosa. The sequence goes on along the minus strand of OX411307.1, from coordinate 184,651,269 downwards.
CATTGTGGATGTGTATCATGTTCCGTCTTTCGAGTGACGTTCGTTTTGTGATTTTTTGTAGGACGCTGTTTTGGTATGTTTGAAGAGACTTCAGGGCTGATGGGTATAGGTAGTGCAGGAGGAGAGCAACGTGAAGCAGTGTAGACCTGAGGATGGCTTTGTAAATGAGGATCTTGAGTCTGAGTGACAGTCCTGGTGAGTAGAGTAAGTGATTGAGTTGGTGTGTTGTGGCTTTGGCTATATGTATTCTGTGTTTTGTGTGTGCAGTGAATGATAGGTGAGATTCTAGTTTCATACCGAGGTATGTGAGCTGTCTTTTATTGTGAATGGTTTGCCCATTCAGTTTTGGTTGTTGTTTGAGTGTTTTCTTGTATGAAAAAGTGATTGCATCTGTTTTTGTGTGTTCATATGGATGTTAATGTTTTTAAGTTGGTCTGTGATTTTTTGGACTACTGTTTGGGCCTTGCGCATGGCGTGATCTGCATTCATGCTTGCTGTGTAGATAGCAATATCATCAGCATATGCAGCGATTTGAACATTGTCAATCTTTTGCCCTACTATATGGGCTGTATATATATTGAAGAGGACTGGCGCAAGGACCGAGCCCTGGGGAAACCACAGGTAACTGGGCGCGGGGTTGAGATCTCAGATTTGACGCGGACAGAAAATGTCCGGCCACTGATGTAGGAGCCAATAACGTCGACCAGTTGGTCCGGGAGTTGGTGAAGCCGGAGTTGATCAATTAAGGTGGAGTGGGATACAGAATCAAATGCCTGTGTGCAATCTAATGAGATCATTGTGGTTGCAAGATTTTTGTTGAGGTTTTTAGCTGTATCATACTGTAGTTTTGCTACGTGATGATGGCAGCTAACGCCGCGAGAGAACCCGGTTTGTTCTGGCGGGATGATGTCATGTGTGTCGCAGTGTTTTCGGACATGTATGAGGATTAGTTTCTCATATATTTTTGAGACGTGGTTGAGGAGACTGATGGGCCGGTATTCTTCCGGTACCGCTCCTCGTTTTTTGGGTTTGAGAAGTGGAACAACTATAGCATGTTTCCACTCAGTAGGGTAATATCTCAGGCGTGAGCATGAGTTGAAAATATTGAGGAGAAACATATGGGCTTTCCTGGGGAGTTGTTTGAGTAGGACATAGGGTATGTTGTCCTCTCCTGTTGATTTGTTTCCCCTCGTATTTCTCAGAGTTGCAGTCAGTTCTTTATAGGAGGAAAATATGGTTTGTGTTAAATCAGTCTGTGGACTGTGGTTGTATGTGGTGTTGGTACGTGCTGAGTCTCTATCGACGTAATAGTCAGCAAGTATGGTAGCCTGATCTGCGGGAGTGAGAAGCTCATCGCCTCGTTGTATTTTCACCGATTTTGATTTGGTGTTGTGGTTTCTGACTAGTTTCCAGAAGTTTTTGGGGTCGTAATGGGTACGGCGTAATTGTTCGTGCCAGAGGGATGTTTTCCACTGCGACATTAGAGATGTGATTTGTCTGGTGAGACTGTTCATGATAGGTCTGTATGTTGGGTCTTTAGTCCTATACCAGCAGTTTTTTATGTTGTTTTGTTGTTTAATTAGTGTGAGTATGTGTTTTGGTGGCTGGCGTAGGTGGATGGGCGTGGGGTTGAAAGTGGGTATCGAGGTGTAGGCGGCATCGTGTATGATGTTTTGGAGAGTTATGGCATTGTTTATGTCTTGAGTGTTTGTGAGTGGTGTGATGTTGGGTGTGTTACTGTAGACTGTGTTCTTGAATAGTTTCCAGTCTGCCTGTTTGAAGTTGTATTTGTATTCTGTTGGTGGGATTCTTATTGTGTCACGGCCGAGTTGATAAATGACGGGGATGTGATCATTGTCGCTGAAGTCTATTGTTGTTGAAGTCTATTTGTGAATCTGTGTGATTGTTGTGTGAGTAGCAGATCTAGTGTAGATGTGTACGCTGGGTGTGCGTGGTGTCTGAATGTGTAGGCGTTGGGGTGTATAATTGTTTATTTTGTTTTAGTGAGGTGGGTAAGTGCATTTGGTGTTGTGCAATTCCATGTGGGGTGTTTAGCGTTTAGGTCCCCTACGATGATGTGTTGTCTGTCTGTTTCGGTTTCCCGTAAGAGTGTTTTGAAGGTGTCGAGCTGAGCTCCTGGTCTTCTGTATATACATGTGATTTTGTATGTGTGTTTAAGTTTTACTTGTACAGTGACGGCTGTGTGTTTTTCGTCATTGAGTGTATTATTGTTTATCAGTTTAGAGGGTACGTAACGCACCAGAAGTGCAACGCCACCGTGAGGGGTTTGTGAGTCCAGTCTGTAAGTGTGGTAACCGCGAAAGTGTATTCGCGTTTGCTTGTTTAGTTTTGTATCTGTGAGTGCGACAACTGATGGCCTATGAGAGGCCAGGAGGGATTCCAGCTCGAGCCTAAGCTTTACGAGCCCTGTTATGTTATAGTCAAGGATAGAGTGTCTATCCATTAACTTTAGCTGCGAAGGCTTGTTGGAACACGATGTTAAGCGTGCTCATGAGGGTATGGAACATAGCCTTCATGTCACTGAACATGGAGATTAAGTCCTCAACCCATCGGGATTTATCCGTGGACGGCTGGGGGGTTGGGAGTGGGGGTGTGGGTGTCGGTGCGGGGGTGGGTGTGGTGGTGGGTGGCCCGTTGAATAGGACACCGGCGTATGAGTTTGGGGCAGAGGTGGTGGTGAGAGCAGGAGATGCAGTCTCCTGGGTGTTGTTGTTTGGTCTTATTGTGACCTTAGTTCCTTCTTTTTAAGAAGGATTTGCCTTTTTGGGCAATCACGGTATGAGGCCAAATGAGGGCCACCGCAGTTTGCACATTTTGGTGGGGTGTTTTTGGTGCATTCGTTTGTTCCGTGGTTATCACCACAACGAACGCATCTTATAATGCGCCCACAGAAATTTTTAGTGTGGCCAAATTCCTGGCAGTTATGACAATGCCTGGGGCCGCTAATATTTTTCAGTTACTCAACTGAATAGCCCATATGGTCGATTGGACCAATTTTTTCCATATCATGAAGGGTGACAGTTTCGTCAGTGGTAACGATGAGGAGTGGAAGATTCCTCTTATTTCCACTCTGGCCTGTTTTTTGCATCCTCCAGATGCTTTTGAACCCGGGTAGGCGGGCTTTGAGGGCATTTTCTATAGGGTTGACTGAGTGATTGATGTCGAACCCTTTTTAAACTTTTCTGAGAGGCTTAGTGGCTCTTGGGGCATAGGTGTGATAGTTGATGTCATCCGACTGGTTTAGCACAGATATGGTGGCATCGTAATCAGCCTTTGTGGTGGTAAAAATTTTATTTTCGTTCTGATTAGAACCTATAATAAAAGTTGTAATTTTTGCCTCTAAGAGATGTTTTCGTAGTTCCACCGATGACACTGGTGGACGGATGACAATTGGAGCCGGTTTGTACGACTTTTGATTGGTTGGTTGGGTAGCTGTGGTGGGGGTAGCTTGGATGGATGTATCTGGTTGTGAGGTGGACGGGCCGCTAAGTGCGGCAAAGCTATTGGAGGTAGCTGTAGTTGTTTTGTCATTTGTGGGTCCGGGCACAAACGTGAGTTTTTTCTTCAGCGTGGTGAAGCCTTCGCTGTCAGTAAACGGAATGAACTTCCGTTTTAGTTTTAAGTTAATAAGAGGGGGCGAGTTAGTTGATGATGAAGTTGAAGCAACTTCATCTAGAGCCATTGGGGAAGGTTTGGGTAGTGTCGTCATTTTATAAATAATAATAAATAATTATAAAAAACTAAACTAAATATAACTATCACTTCACTTAATAGGTAAAAGTGTAATCACGTGACAGGAGCACCAGGACGGACCGAACGAAGGCACCACTAGGAGTACCAATCACAGGCCGTATCGAGCAACAGCTGTCACTAGGCGAGAAATTCTTCAGCACGCTAGAGAGGTTTTCAAGAGAGATCTGTCTTCCACGACTGCTAGCTGTGAACTGACTGTCTTTATTTTTCTTTTTCCTGTCTCTTATACCGTTTCCCTTACTTCTTCTTGAACAGATGAATTTTGTTCCCCACTCTCCTTTTGGGACAGTCTATTGGCGGTCGCTGTAAGATTATTTTCAAAGGACTTGTGACCTTTGGCGGCAGATTTTATTACACCATGTCGACCTGGCCTATCTCTAGGTTTATGGTGCTCTTACTTTAGCTTATCTTAAGCCGTCTATTGGCGGTCTTGAACAGCACCCTCCAGGTACAACGACCGACCTCCTACAGATTCCTTTGTCCGAAAAAGAAACTGGTTAATGTTGATATTACTGAACCGGGTGGCATCTCTTTAATTTATTCCTTATTTAATTACTATTATGAATATTAATTATTTCCTTCAATCCCAGTATCCTCAATACATAACAGTATAATTGTACAATGTAGTTAATGCATAAAGTAGGGCGCGCACTAGAGACCGGCCCGGCTCGGACCGCCCTTTTCCAACTAATCCAGCAACCGGCCGATTTGCTTGGAAAAGGGACCGGCGAAAAGGCCGGTTGGGTGATTATACCGTAAGAAGCTCTCTCATATATATATATAAAACAATAAATAATAATTCTATATTTCAATAATTTTGCTAAATTATTACTAATCTATCACCTGAAATCATTTGCTAACCAACAATATCTTCTTTTCTTGCTAAATACTCACTTACGTAATTTGTTAATTCAAAATATTTACTATAGAGTCCAACTATGGGAATGAAACACAAAGCAATCTTTCAGTGAACAGTTTATTTTTATCAAAACTGTATAATGGAGTTATTAAAAAGTAATGAATTAAAACATTACAAGACGTATAAAATTTACAAAAGGTAAAGAATCGCCAGAGAGCATCCGATCTAGCCCGACCTCACTCTATAGCATCAACAGGAGTGGGTATTGTTAATGTTAATTATTGTTTGTTAAACTTTTATATTACACACGTAAGCGATACTACCAACATATCGAATAAATGTATTGTAAATGTATAAGCAATACATATATCGGACGGAAAGTATCGATACCACAGAATATCGGAAGTATCGAGAGCCACTGTCGTGTTCATAGATTATATTATAGCATCTTATCCCTTCCCCCCTCCCTCTCATAGACCAAACTCAGCCCTCGGTTTCTATAGGATTAATTAGCCTCATTTATTTTAAATATCTCTCACTTATTTATTTTATAACATAAAAAAAAAATGCAGTTAGTGCAGATTTGTCAACAAGCAAACTCGACAAGCAGATAAAATAGATTTTGTATATTTTATCAACTGTAATTAAAAACAAAACTCTATACTATATAATGGCTACAAGAGATAACGGATCTGTTGTTTTTAAAGTTATTGGCATTCTTCTAATTAATAGTAATTTTTTGATTGTTATTATTAGTGTTTCTTATTTGTTATTACATTAATTAATTTTTTATTGAGGCTTAGGTAATAAATCAAAGAAACTAATGACGCTTATTGGTAACAAAAATTTATTGTCTTTTGAAATAAATGATTTTGGTAAATTTGTGTCACAAATTCTTTTTTTATGTTTTCGTTTAAATCTCTGACTTCTTATTATTGTTATTATAGAAAAGTAAATTTTAATTATGCTTGCAATTAAACAATCAATATAATTGTTTTCCACCTCATCAATAAAATGGTTTTGGAATTCTTAAAACACATTCCGTAAATACACTCTCAATTGCAATAAAAACAGATCGGCATTTTTAACTCTTGATTGCGATGTAAATATTTTGTCGAACATTCTACTGATTTTAATAACATCATCAGTAATAACAACATTGTTCAGCACCAGATTGAAATAGACCACCTCGATTTTTTATTGGTATCAAATAAAATTTAATTTTTCAATTAAATTCTAAGCATAAGATAGAAAATTGCCATAAAACATTCTTCGCATTTAATTGTTGTTTAGAGTTTTCGTGCAATATATTAGGTTTATACTGAAACACTACTGAGGTTAAAAGTAAAAGAATAGGTACTAAAATAATTTACAATTTATAATAATTCATAATTTAGTAATTATAATTAATAATAATTCAATTATGTCCGATACTAATGTTGAAATGGCTCTATTTGTGACAAGTTTTCAAAAAATAAAAATTAAGATAAGTAAAATTTAGAATTTAATTTTTTTTTTAATGAATATGTGATCATTATGCGCCTACCTAAATCAAAATACGAAATGCAAGCATCTAAATTCGTCATGTTTAGATGCCAAAGGGTTCCTGATTTATGAGCGATTGTTTAAATCTTAAAAAAAAAATTTGAAAGGTTCCTTCCCCATGGCAAAATAGTTAGACCAAAATTTTTTATTTTTCGCTCGAAAATTTGGATATAGCGGTTTTTCACAGTGCTAAAACAAAATCTGACTCCACTTTTGAATAAAAAAATTCTTTTAATATACTTCACTCCGTAAATAATACCATCACCATTAAATATAAGTCAATATACCCTTCAAATCGCTCTAAAATTCAATTATTTCGTTTTAAAAATTGGATCCGTCTGGTTCATGAATAATGTATTTATATTACAGATAAATACGGCCTCAAAGGCCCTTATCCAAGTGAATATACTAATATAAAAACATTATTTGTGATCAAAAATAGTAAATATTACACTTTTAAAACCATGCTATAAATATTATCGTAGGACAAAAAAATAAGAAAATACAAAAACATGAATAGCATTATTGAGATCAAATTTTTTACAATGAAATAATTAAATTTTGGAGCGTTCTGACAGGTGTAGTGAGTTATATGTAGTATAGAACACTATTATTATAAGGTAAAAATATATTTTTTTACTATGATAATGGTTATAACAGTAAATGTTTTATATTTACTATTTCTATCTAACCCATGAAAACCTATAGAACAATCTCTATGCCATAGAAAACTTTAGCAGTAACAGTAAATCGAAATGCGCATGAGCGATCTAATATCAAATTCAAAAAATGGAAACAGAACCCATGAAAGCCTATAGAACAATCCCTATGCCATAGAAAACTTTGACAGTAACGGTAAATCGAAATGCACAGGCGCAATAAAAAATCTAATTCAAAACATGGAATCAGAACCCTCGAAAACCTAATGAACGATTCCTAGGTCATAGAAAACTTCAAAAGTAACAGTAAATCGAAATGCGCATGCACGATAAAAAATCTAGTTTAAAGAATGGAATCAAAACCCATGAAAACCTATAGAACGATCCTTATGCCGTGGAAAACTTTAATAGTAGCAGTAAATCGAAATGCGCAGGTGCAATCAAAAATCCAATTAAAAAAAAGGAATCAGAACCCTCGAAAAACTTATGAATAATACCAAAACCATAGAATTTGGAAAACTAATAATTTATTAGAAGTGCTCGTTGCCGAACAAAACTTCGAAAACCTAATTAACGGTCCCGCCTCCATAAAAAATAATAAATAGTTAAAAATAATTAATCATAATTTTTTTCAAAAACTTTAATTAGTTTAAATTAGCACTTAAATCAATTATTTAAAAACGAAAAAAACATCGGAAGGATATGTCAAAATTATTTCAAAAGTCATTATTTTAATAAAAATAATTATTTGTCAATTATAAAATGAATGTTGACCCTTATATAAACATTGTCTTATATTAATTCCAGAAAATAAATTAGAAACGATTTATTAATTAAGACAAGAAATTATGCATGTAGATATTTAGAAAGAAAAGAAGATATATATATATATTTATATATATATATATATATATATTTGAGAGAGCTTCTCCCGCTATAATCACCTTTCTTTTCACCGGCCTTTTCGTCTGTCCCTCCTTGGACCGACCTAGAAAAAGGCCGGTTTGGGACGGAAGCACGGGGCGGTCTAGTGCGCGGGGTATCGTTGTATAATATAGAAACGGACTTTTTAAAAAGGCTGGAGCAGTCTTAGTGCGCGGCTTATATAGAGGCAGCATATAGAGGTTGTATATGGAGGCCGGTCCTAGTGCGCGCCCAGCTTGACAGGGTATAACGTAAAAAAAAAGGAAAAATAATAGACAAAAAACAACTATATAAATGCCGATTAAAGATCTTATATGCCCATAACTCGGCAATTTACAAATATTGAGGGGAAATGTAAGGTGTTAAAGAATCGGCTTAATATGCCATTAAAAAAAAAAAAAAAAATAGGAGAAAACAAAATAATCATATAAATGCCTTTTACAGATCTTATAAGCCCTTAACTCTGTTATTCATGAAGATACAGCTAAAAAGTAAGGTGTTCTAGGATGAACATAACAAGGCATAAAAAAAAAAAAAGGAAAACAAAAATTCTATTTAAATGTCGATTAGAGATGTTTTAAGCCCATAACTCGGTAATTTATAAATATAGAGGTGAAAAGTAAGCTGTATTGCAATCCGCATAATAAGGCATAACAAAATATTAATAGTAAATAAATAAATATATGAAACAAAAACTCTATTTAAATTTCGCTTAGAGATCTTATAAATCCATAACTCGGCCATTAATAAAGATAGAGGTGAAATGTGAGGTGTTTTGGAATCAGCATAAAAAATATTAATGCCGATTAGAGATTTCATAAGCCATAATTCCGGCATTTAAAAAGATAGAGGTGTTTTGAAATCAGCATATTTTTTTAATGACTTGTTATGCTGATTCTAAAACACCTGACATTTGCTCTCTATCTTTATGAATAGTATAAACCTATATAAATGTCAATTAGAGATCTCATAAGTTAATGTGTTAACATGTCCGTTATGCCAGCATTTACTATCAATGACTAGGTAACAGATAAAGGCAGTTGGTATGTAGATAACGGTGCAACCAACCACGTGACATTCAGGGAGGATATTTTTGAAACCTTTGAGGGTTTCTCTGTTCCGCAAAACGTCACAACTGCAAATGGCGATTACATTGAAGTTGTAGGGATAGGTAGTGTTATTGGGAATGAGAAAAAAATTTGGAGGCCTTTACAGGCTTTGCGTAAGGACGTGTGTCACGAAAGAAAATTTAGTAAATTTGGTAATTCGGGAAAATTTACTACAGTTATATCATGAACGTTTTGGTCATAAAAATAAACGATACGTTAGGGAAAAGATTTTAGACACATTGAGGATTAAGGTGTCACAGAGAGTGAGCTCTGTGAGGGCGTATATTTGGAAAAGCCCATCGACTGAAATTCGGTACACGTCCTAGGGCTCAAGTCACCGGAGAACTGATACATTCAGTTGTCTGTGGACCTTTCGATAATTCTATTTCAGGAAATAGATATTTTATGGTATTCAAATACGATTTCAGTAGGTATCGCCAAGTCTATTTCATGAAGCAAAAATCGCAAGTTTCAGAAAAAATAAACAGTTCATCCATGAGGCACAAGTTACGGGTCATGTTTTGAAGAAACTGTTGAGTGACAACGGCGGAGAGTTTGATAGTAAGGAAGTACGAGACATCCTTAAAGATTACGGCATTAAACAGAGATTTACAATGCCGTATACTCCCGAGCCAAATGGTTGTTCTGAAAGGGAGAACAGAACACTCGTTGAAACTGCACGTTCTATCATGTCACGGGAATATTCCAAAAGCTCTGTGAGCTGAAATAGTGAATACTTCTGCATACATAAGTAGAGGGAATTTAGGGGAGCTGGCGCTCGGTTGTGCGCGCGCATGTGACCAGTCACGTGACATATGGCGGGAAATTTGAATTTGAATTTTCAGCTCGACCTAACCTTAACTGCCACGTGGCCTTGCCTCGATCTAACCTTAACTAGCACGTGGTCTCACCTCGACCGAACCTTAAATATCGGGCCATACCCCTTTTTAAACACGTGACCGTTAGGCCCCGCCCCTTTTACCCCTATCCCTCTCAAACCAGCCAATCATATTGCTTCACCCTGATTACCCCCACCCACCATTTTGTTTACAATGATGTGGTCAGCATCCAAGCTCAACCACCAGGTTTATTTATCCCCTCCACCAATTGAAGGGTCAGGTACCCACCTTATAGTCTGTGACCTCCCCAACGGTTATATATTCATAACCTATACGATGAAGGGTCAGGTACCCAATTTATAGTCTGTAACCTCCCCAACGGTTATATAATCATAACCTATACGATGAAGGGTCAGGTACCCTCCTTACAGGGCATGAGTGTACCCGACCGCCATTTTGTTTTTTTCTGAGTGAAATGTAAACATGAACTTTGAAAACATAAACAGAGGGTAGGGCCCCTTAATCCTATAACAGCTTTTGGACTTTGAACTGTTTATCTCTAAACCATATGTAAACAGTAGAGTCCCTTAATCCTATAACAACTGCTGGACTTTGAACTGTTTATCTCTAAACCATAAATAAATAGTAGAGTCCTTTAATCCTATAACAACTGCTGGACCTTGAACTGTTTATCTCTAACATACAAATAAATAACATAGTCCCTTAATCCTCTAACAGCTTTTGGACTTTGAATTGTTTATCTCTAAAACATAAATAAATGGTAGGCTTCCTAATATTTAAATAGCTTTTGGACTTTGAACTGATAATCCTTAAAGCATAAGTAAATATTAGGGCTCTTTATTCCTATAACAGCTTTTGGACTTTGAGCTGTTAATACTCTATCTTTACTTATTTCGCTGAAACATAAAACAAAAACAACTTTCCAATGTACTACGTATTTTTAATCTCTAATAGTATAAATAATGGTCTTAAAAGGATTAACTTTTAACCCTTCATGTTCCTATTGAACTTTTAATCCCTAAAATATATCGACAAATCGAAGCGACTGTATCACGCTGGACAATTGATTTAATTATAATCAACAAACCTGGCTCGTAATTGCACTCGTATTAGTCATCGCGATGCCTTCGAGTCATTTCGGCTAATCTCGGATGTCATCGGAGCCGTACGAGACTGTTCGGTCTTGTCGAGGTAGTGGGTGACACACGTTCGTCTTCGTGTGTATTCGGACTCCACTTCGATCTCCCTAACTCTATTTATCACCTGTTTATAACACTAACACAGTTCCTAAAATATATCGACGATTCGAAACGACTGTATCACGCAAGCCAATACCTTTTCATAGCTTTGAAATAGTTTCAAAGTACACGAGTCGGTATTAATAACTACGAACATATCGCAGTAAATTTTAATTGATGATTATTAAGTAATCATTAATTCATACTCGAACTGTAAGTTCCTATAATTAATTTTTAAGTATCACCAATAGTAGGGCTTCATAATCTTTGAATAGCTTATGGGCTTTGAACTGTTAATCCTGAAAAAGATTAACTTTTATATGTAAACAAAACAACTTTTTAATCTTCTATGTATTTTTAATCTCTGATTGTATTATCAGTGGACTTACAAATTTACAAATATATCGATAACGGTATCACGCTGGCCAAAGAGGTTATATCTTTTCATAGCTTTGAAATATTTTCAAATTACACGAGTCGGTATTAATGTACACGTTAGTCGCGTGATCATGGCACCTCCATCGTTCCATCACTCCATCGCTCCACGCTCCATCACTCCATCGTTCCATAGCTCCGCGCTCCATCACTCCATCGTTCCTTCGCTTCACGCTCCATCACTCCAAATTCCATCACTTCATCGTTCCATCACTCCACACTCCATCACTTCATCGTTCCATCACTCCAGCGCTCCACGCTCCATCGTTCCATCACTCCATTTGGACACGTGACCATGGTGCATCCGCCGCCATTTAGTTTTTCTGTAACTTGAGAAACCTCAGATTTTGTCGAAGGGTCAGGTACCCACCTTATAGTATGTAACCTTCACAACGGTTACATAACCTTTACGATATTTAACTTTAATGATATCAGGATAGATAATGTCACACTTGAATAATTCTAAATATCTTAATTCATTTGCTGAAAGTAAACAATGGACTTTGAACTGTTAATCTAGAGCTTCTTAATCCAATATCAACAGTTGGACTTTGAACTGTTAATCCCTAAAACATAAATAAATTGTAGAGCTCCTTAATCCTATAACAGCTTTTGGAATTTGAGCTGTTAATACCGAAAATATAAAGAATGAAATGCCGATGATGTATGGCCGTCCGATTTGAATATAATTCAATTTATGCACATGGCAAGCGCCATCGTTTAATCGGTTGAAGAGAGCTTTAAAATCTCTGATAGAACTAAAAATAAAACAGATTTACATAAGAAGAAAGCAGGTTTTGATAAAAATAAGAAATAGCTAAAGCAATAAATATACTTACGAATTCATGATGATTGAAAATGAAGGATCTGCTATGATCGGATGCTAGAACAAAAATGAATCCTTAGGTAGACGCTCGCTGCGGAGTATTGATGGAGAGTAAATCTACGCTAGTTGCACATGCGTTACCCCCTCCATCAACCATACTCTTCCTTACCACCACTCCCACAATTTCAGTTATCATATTCGACCTTGTCAATTCCCCCACCACTAATTTTTTTTTTCGCTTAAATATAAACAAAAAATAGCTTATGCAATATTAAAATTTTACGCAACTGGAACTGTTAATCCTCTATCTTTACTCATCTCACTGAAACATAAACAAAACTACTTTTTAATCTTATACCAGTTCTCAATGTTTATATTTTAAGCAATTTTCCCAATTTTTACCTTTATCTACCTATTTATTTTTTAAAAATTTTCTATAACCTTCTCAATGTTTATACATTTATACGCTTGAGGGCAGCACCTTACTCCACTTGGAGATTTCCCTGGCTACTTTACATAATCTTCTCAATACTTAACGCTTCTCCATACTCACTTCATAATTCAAACTGGGTCACGTGACTAAACCTTGTCGGCGGAGCATAGGCCAGGATACTCCATGGGTCACGTGACTAATTATGTGGGCGGAGCATAGACTAGAGGGTGCAATGGGTCACGTGACTAAAAATATATGGGTGGAGTGTAGACCAGAGGGTACAAAGGGGTCACGTGACTGAATCAAGTGACTAAATAGGGGCGTGTCCTAATAGTTAAGTTAGGTCAAGGTGAGACCACGTGGTGGTTAAGGTAGGATCGAGGCAAGACCACGTGACACTTAAGGTTAGCGGTGGAGGGGATGGAGGAATCGTGCGCCAGCTCCCCTAAATTCCCTCTACTTACATACTTAACAGAACAGGACCATCTAGCATACCAAAGAAATCACCCAATGAGTTGTGGATGAACAAGAAACCACGTCTAAAGCATCTGAGGATTATACATGTTATGCTCACATTCCAGCTCAACGGAGGCGAAAGATGGACAAAAAAACCATCAAAGGAATTTTGATAGGGCATGATAATGATGACGGCTATCGTATATGGTGTCACGATAACCACTAAATAATAAGATCAAGAGATGTTTTATTTGAAGAGGCAACTCTGGTTCAGGATCCAATTAAATTGAAAAATAAATATCCTCCGATAGAAGAAGGAGAGTTGGGAGAAAATTCAGTCCCGGAAATTATTGAAGAAGAAGAAGAAACCGGAAATGAAGAGATCGAGGCTACAGGGATCGCTGAAGAAGAAAAAAGCGAGGAAGCTGCCTATTCAGAAGATACTCAAGAAGAGGACGTAAGGTTAAAGTTGAGAGACAGAACGAAAATAATTCCGCCGAAGAGATTCGATGACCATATTCTTTTTCTATCAGAATCCAGTGAGCATTATGAACCCACGACATTTCAGGAGGCTGGCAATAGCGAAGACCGTGAAGAATGGCGTAAAGATATGGACAGTGAAATGGCATCTCTTAAAGAAAATGGGACATGGACCTTAGAAGACCTCCCTACAGGAAAGAAAGCTATTCCTTGTAAGTGGGTGTACAAAATTAAGACCCTTACCGATGGCTCTATTGATAAGTACAAAGCGAGACTTGTGGTTAATGGTTATTCCCAACGAAAAGTGGCAGACTATAGTGAAACCTTTAGTCCAGTTGCAAAATAAGGAACAGTAAGAACACTTATAAGCATTGCTGCCAGTGAGAAGTTATCAGTAATGCAATTTGACGTGTCTACGGCTTTCTTATACGGCGAACGGATGAAGAAATTTACATGGGACAACCAGAGGGAAACAACGACAGATCAGGTAAAGTCTGTAGGTTGAGACGGAGTCTCTATGGTCTGAAACAAGCGACGCATACCCATGTCTTTTCATACAAAACCGTGTTAGCAAGAAGATATTAATTGCGCTGTATGTCGATGACGGACTATTAGCTGCAACAGATGAAGATATATTGATTGATTTCGTTCAGAATTTAAAAAGAGAATTCAAAATAACAGAAAAAGAAGGATCCTATTTTTTGGGCTTGGAAATTGAAAAGAGAAAAGATGGTTCAATTAAAATTATCCAAAACGGATATACAAAGAAAATTTTTCATCGATTTGGATGGGGAAATTGTAGACCAATTGTAACACCAATAATCAAGGACACGATGAAGCCAGAAGAAAAAGCGCATTTTGATACCGTAAAGTGTCTAACCACCTCTCACCACCCCATACCGACAAGCTGTAGGCGCTTTGATGTACTTGATGACAGGCTCGAGGCCCGATATCGCTTATACTAGAGAATCCAAGGACAGTAGATTGGGTAAGGGTGGCCCGTATATTTCGGTACTTGAAAGATACACAGGATATGGGAATAATTTATCACCCTGATTATAAAATGGGAATTTTGGAAGGATACAGCGACGCAGACTTAGGAGGAGACGAGATCACAGGAAGATCGACCTCAGGAGTAGTGTGCTTGTATGCTGGAGGAGCCATCTCGTGGTTAAGTCAGCGCCAGACATCTGTAGCGATATCCTGTAGTCGATATCGGCTGAAGTGATCGCAGCTAGTGAAGCAACACGAGAACTGATATGGCTTAAAAGGCTGCTGTCCGGAATCACAGAACTAAAGAGCATCCCCGTCTTAAAAGTTGACAATGAAGCAGCAACCCGACTTGCATAGAACCCTGAATACCATCGCAGGACGAGCAGGTCTCCAGTGGAGAATTGGATGTCCAGATAATTCCAACAGAGCACCAACCTGCAGATCTTCTCACCAAGCCACTCCACAAACCCAGGCTCACCGGTCTACGGAAGAACATCGGACTCAAGGGCGATTGAAAAAGAAAATTATAAAAATGAGCGAAAGTGTTGGAGATACATTTAAATGATTTATATTTAGCTTAAAGTTTAAAAAAGAAAATTAACATATGTTTTTTTTAAAAAGGTTACACTGACTTAATGAAACTTATTGTAAAGATCGTTAAAAATACTAAAAATGTTTTCTAGACAATTTAAAAGATTGTAAGCCTATTATATTTTGCCTCTATTCAAATATTTTAACTTCATAAGCCCATAACTCGCCCATTTATGAAAATTGAGGAGAACAGTAAGGCGGTTTGAAATCAGCATAAGGCGTTATAACAGTAAATAAAATAAAATAAAAATAAGAAAACAAAAATTCTATTTAAATGCCGATTAGAGATGTTATAAGCCCATAACTCGGCCATTTATAAAGATAGAGGGGAAATGTAAGGTATTTTAAAATAAGCATAACCAAGATAAAAAAAAAAAAAAACAAGGAAAAAAAAACAATATATTTATATAAATGCCTATTAGAGATCTCATAAGCCCATAACTCTTATAAGATCATAACTCGGAAATTTTTTATAGTAAAATGGTATTGTAAGGTGTTTTAGAATCAGCTTAAAAAGGCATTAAAAAAAAAAATACAAAATATCGATATAAATGCCGATTAGAGGATTTAAAAAACCATAACTCGGCCATTTATAAAGATAGAAGGGAGCTGTAGGGTGTTTTGAAATCAGAGTAACAAGGCATTAAATAAAAAATAGGAAAAAACAATATATTTATATAAATGCCTATTAGAGATCTCATAAGCCCATAACTCGGAAATTTATATAGGTAGAGGGGAAAGGTAAGGTGTTTTAGAATAAGCATGACAAGGCAAAAAAAAAAAAAAAAAAGGAAATCAAAAAATCTATTCAAGAGACGATTAGAGAACTAATAAGCCCCTAACATGGTATTTATGAAGATAGGGTGTTTTGGAATCAGCGCATCTGGTGATTAACAGGAAAAAACAAAAAATCTAAATCAATGCCTATAAAAGATCTTATAAGGCCATTACTCGGTCATTTATAAAGATAGACGGGAAATGTAAGGTGTCTTGAAATCAGCTTAAAAAGTAATAGAAAAATAAAATCTATATAAATGCTGATTTTAGATATCATAAAAAAATAACTCATCCATTTAAAAATATAGAGAGGGAATGTAAGGTGTTTTAGAATCAGCCTTGCGAGGCGGTAAAAAAATAAATAAATACTACAAATGATATACATAAATGATGTGAAGAGACCTTATAAGTTCATAACTCAGCGATTTATAAAGATAGAGGGAAATCGTAAGGTGTTTTGGAATCAGCATAACAAGGAATTTAAAAAAAAAAGAAGGAAAATTAGGTTAAAAAAATATAAATAAATGCGTATTAGAGAGCTTATAAGCCCGTAAATCGGTTATTCATAAAGATGGAGGGGAAAATTAAGGTGCTTTAGAGTCAGTATAATAAGGCAAAAAAAAAAAAGAAAACAATCAAAAAATAAAGAAAACAAAAAATCTATTTAAATGACGATTAAAGGTAGAGCGGGGACATAAGGTATTTTAGAATCAGACAAGCCAAACATTCTTTGTTTTCTTTTTTTTTTGTTTTTTTATGCCCTGTTATGCTGATTCTAGAATACCTTACTTTTCGCCTCTACCTATATAAATGGCCGAGTTATGGGCTTATGAGATCTCTAATTGGCATTTATATAGATTTCTTGTTATTTTCCATTTTTATTTAATGCCGTATTACGCTGATTTCAAAACCCCTTACAGTTCCTTTTTGTCTTTATAAATGGGCGAGTTATGGGTTTTCAAGTTCCCTAATCGGCATTTATATTGATTTTTTTTTCTTTTTTTTTTTAATGCCCTTTTATGCTGATTCCAAAACATCTTACCAAACCATTTTATTATTAACAACTTCCAAGTTATGGGCTTATAATATCTCAAATTTGCATTTATATAGATTTTTTGTTCTTTATTATTTTTAATGCCTTGTTATGCTGATTCCCAAACAGCCTACATTTTCCCACTATCTTCGTAAATGACGGAGTTATGGACTTATTAGTTCTCAAATCGTCACTTAAATAGATTTTTGATTTCCTTTTTATTATTTGTTTATATCTTGTCGTGTTGATTCCAGAACACCTTACATTTTCCTTCTATCTTGTGAAATGGCAGAATTACGGGCTTATAAGATCTGTCATAAGGATATACGTAGATTTTTTGTATGTCTTATGCTGATTTCAAAACACCTTACTTTCCCCCTCTATCTATACAATTGGCCGAGTTATGGGCTTATGATATCTCTAATTGGTATTTATATTGATGTTTGGCATTTATGTAGATTATTTTTCGTATTTTTTTTTTTTACCGCCCTGCTAGGCTGATTTCAAAAAACCTTATACTGCCCCTCTATCTTTTTAATAGGCCGAGCAATGACATCTCTAATCGAAGTTTATGAAGATTTTTATTATTTCCTATTTCATTTTATTTTTTAATGCTGTCTTAAACTGATTTTAAAGCACCTTAGTTTTCCCTCTATCTTTTTAAATGGCCGAGTAATGGGATTATGAGATCTCAAATCGGCATTTGAATAGATTTTTTGTTTTCCTTTTTTTTCTTTTTTTTGTGCCTTATTATACTGATTCTAAAACACCTTACTTTTCCCCTCTATCTTTATAAATATCCGAGTTACGGGGTTATAAGATCTCTAATCAGCATTAAAAAAAGTGAGAAAGAAAATGTAATGTTTTTTTACATCAGCATAAGGCAAAAAAAAAAATAAATAAAAAAAAGAAGCCAAAAATCAATATAATTGCCATTTAGAGATCTCAGCAGCCCATAACACGGCAATTTATAAATATTGAGGAGAACAGTAAGGTGTTTTGAAATAAGAGTAACAAGCCGTAAAAAAAAAAAATATATGAAAAAAATCTACATATATCCTAATGACAGGTCTTATAAGCCCATAATTCTGCCATTTAACAAGATAGAGGGGAAATGTAAGGTGTTCTGGAATCAGCATAACAAGGCATAAAAAATAAAATAAATGAAAATAAAAATAAGGAAATAAAAAATCTATTTAAGTGACGATTAGAGAACTAATAAGCCCATAACTCTGCCATTTACTAAGATAGAGGGAAAATGCAACTTGTTTCTCAATCAGCATAACAACGCATTAAAAAAAAAAATAATAAAGGACAAAAAATCTATATAAATGCAAACTTGTGATCTTATAATCTCATAACTCGGCCGTTGATAAAGATAGAAGGGAAATGTAAGATGTTTTAGAATCCGGATGACAAGGCATAAAAAAAAAAAAAAATAGGAACAAAAAAAATTTAAATGCCGATTAGAGAACCAATAAGCTGATAACTCGGCCATTTACAAAGATAGAGGGATAATGTAAGGTGTTTTAGAATCAGCTTAAAAAAAATAGAAAATAACAAAAAAATCTTCGTACTTTCCAATTAGAGACCTCATAAGCCCATAATTCGACCATTTACGAAGATAGGGAGAAAATGTAAGTTGTTTGGGAATCAGCATAACAAGACATTAATTAAAAAATAGGGAACAACATAAAATCTATATAAATGCCAATTAGAGATCTTATAAACCCAAAACTCGGCCATCTCTCAACATAGAGGAAAAAATTGAGGATTTACTTCCTTGTACGAAATAAAGGAAGTATTGTAATCTCAAACATGTTTAGTTTTCAGATTTCAACGGAAATATCCATTTTGACAATCCCTGAATTCATTTTGACTAGTTTTTCCGTGACGTCTGTACGTACGTTTGAACGTAACTATCTCGCATAACTCAAAAACGGTTAGCCGCAGAAAGTTAAAATTTCCTATTTAGGATTGCTGAAATATCTAGTTGTGGATCTCTCTTTTTGGTCACTGTCTGATTTCCGAAAGTGATACTTTACTTTTTGGTTATTATTGATTTTCATCAAAAATTATATTGAAATTTAATGCAAAACTTCTCAAATCAGGTATATAAGACTTAAATATTAATATAAATGATATAAAAAATTTTGGTTAACATTGGCAAAACGGAAGTAGTACTTTACGTTAAGGTCATATTAGAATTTCATCAAACATTATATTAAAATATAATGTAAAGCATCTCAAATTTGGTAAATAGGACTTTTATATCAATATAAATGTATTTACTAGATTTTGGTTTGGCCGAAAAAGGTACTTTACTTGAAGGTCATAATAAAATTATTTTAGGAGTTATAGAATCAGTATAACAAGCCTTAAAAAAAAAATATTTAAATAGAAAAAATCGATATAAATTAGAGATCTCATAAGCCCATAACTCGGCCATATATAAAGATTGGGAGGAACAGTATGGTAGTTCAAAATCAGCATAAGGCTGTAAAAAAAAAATTAAAAATAGGAAAAACAAAAATCTATATAAATGCCAATTAGCGATCTCATAAATCCATAACTCGGCCATTTAAAAAGATAGAGGGGAAGTGTAAGGTGTTTTAGAATCAGCATAACAGGGTATAAAGAAAAAAAAGGAAGATTAGAAATAGACAAACAAAACCTATATAAATGAAAATTAGAGATCTCATAAGCCCATAACTCGGCCATTTATGAAGATTGAGGGGAACTGTAAGGTGGTTTGGAATCAGGATAAGACGTTAAAAAAAAAAATCTCCAGATATGCCGATTGGAGAACTTATACGCCCCTAATCTTACATCTGGGCATTAAAAAAAAAAAAAAAAAAAATGGAAAAACCAATAGTCTCGGTAAATGTCGATTAGAGGTATTATAAGCCCATAAGTCGGCTATTTATAAAGATAGAGGGGAATCCTAATGTGTTTGGAAATGAGTATAACAAGGCATAAAAAAAAAAATATATATATGAAATAAATTAAAATCTTTGTAAATGCCGATTAGAGATCTTATAAGCCAATAGCATGGCCATTTATAAAGATAGACTGGAGATGAAAGAAGAATCAGCTTAAAAAGTCATTAAAAAAAAATAATAATAATACTTATAACTCGGCCATTTATAATGATAGAGGGGAATCGTAAGGTTTTTTGGAATCAGCACAACGGAGCATTAAAGAAAAAAAAAAAGGAAATAACAAAAAATCTAAATAAATTCTGATTTGAGATCTTATAAACCCTTAACTCGGTCATTTAAGAGATGGTGGGGAAATGTAAGGTGTTTTGTAACTAGCATAACATGAAATTAAAAAAATATCTACATAAATGCCGATTAATTAATGAAGATAATATTATCGGATAAGATAATGAAAACATTCTGGCAAGATAACGACTCTGGTGTTATAATTGGATCAAAGAACAAAAACGTCAATCTCAAATGCCTGGCCTTTGCAGACGACCTCGCTCTCTTAGCTGAAACTGAACAAGAAGCTGTAACACAAATCAATGAACTCAAGGAAATATCAGAGAAAGCTGGTCTCCAGATCTCCTTCCAGAAAGAAGATTTGGAAAAAAATATAAGGAAGAGACGACTGAAATTCTGCGGTCATATGATTAGAATGAATCCTCAAAAAACAAATAAACAGATATTCGACAAAATATATAACCTGAAAAGCGGTGTCAAGCAAATGAAGGAAGAATTAAGAACACTTGGAGACACAAGTAGAGGGAAAACAGGGGAGCTGGCGCACATCTAAGAACAGCCAATCAGAAGACAGCATTTGGTCACGTGACCTATGGCAGGAAATTTGAATTTGAATTTTCATCTCGACCTAACCTTCACTGCCACGTGGTCTTGCCTCGACCCTACCTTAACCACCACGTGGTCCCACCTCGACCTAACCTTAACTATTAGGCCACGCCCCTTTTTAGTCACATGACCCTTATGCCCCGCCCCTTTTTAGTCACGTGATCCAGACCCATGGAACCTCCTGACCTATGCTCCGCCCACAATATTTACCCCCTCCACCCATTGAAGGGTTAGGTACCCACCTTATAGAGCATGAGTGTACCCGGCCGCCATTTTGTTTTTATACACCGCCATTTTGTTTTTCTACTGTTTGAGAGACTTGAGGTTTTGTTGAAGGGTTAGGTATCGACCTTATAGAGCATGAGTGTGCCCGACCTCCATTTTGTTTTTCTTACACCGCCATTTTGTTTTTCTACGGTTTGAGAGAATTGAGGTTTTGTTGAAGGGTCAGGTACCTACCTTATAGAGGATGAGTGTACCCGGCCGCCATTTTGTTTCTCTTACACCGCCATTTTGTTTTTCTACCGTTTGAGAGACTTGAGGTTTTGTTGATGGTTTAGGTACCCACCTTATAGAGCATGCGTGTACCCGACCTCCATTTTGTTTTTCTTACGCCGCCATTTTGTTTTTCTACCGTTTGAGAGACTTAAGATTTTGTCGAAGGGTCAGGTACCCACCTTGTAGAGCATGAGTGTACCCGGCCGCCATTTTGTTTTCCTACCGTTTGAGAGACTTGAGGTTTTGTTAAAGGGTCAGGTACCCACTTTATAGTATGTAACCTTCCCATAGGTTATATAATCATAACCTATACGACGAAGGGTCAGGTACCCTCTTTATAGTATGTAACCTCCCCAACGGTTATATAATCATAACCTATACGATGAAGGGTCAGGTATCCACTTTTTTTTTAATGCCTTGTTACGTTGATTCTAAAACACCTTACATTATCCCTCGATCTTTGTAAATGGCCGAGTTACTTATTGGTTCTCCAATCGGGATTTATATAGATTTTGTTTTTTTTCCTTTTTTTGTTTCTTTAAATGCCCTGACAAACACTAAGGATTCCAAAAAACCTTACCATTCTCCTCTAACAATATAAATGCTGATAACAAAACACCTTACTTTTCACCTCCCCTAATGCGGACGGACGGACGTTTTTTATTCCATATTTTGATTCTACGTATCATGAAATGTAAAACCTCAATTTTCGAGGGGGTGGGGAGGGGGGATAGAAATATTTTTTTCTAAGTCGATTGCAAAGGTCATTTTATGAAAATAATAATCCAAAACTATTTATATAGATTTTTTTATTTCCTTTTTTTTTTACGCCTTTTTATACTCCTTACAAAACACCTTTCATTTCCCCTCTATCTTATAAATGACCGAGGTATGGGCTTATGAGATCTCTAATTGGCATTTATATAGATTTTATTTTTACATTCTTTTTTTTTTTATTTCTTTATTATTATTTCTTATAATACCATGTAATGCTGATACCAGAACACCTCAAATTTCGCCTCTATCTTTATTAACGGCCGAGTCATGGCCTTATTATATTATTATCTCTAATGTGCATATATATAGATTTTTTTTCTTATTTTTTTTTTAATATTTTATTTTTTAATGCTTTGCTATGCTAATTTCAGAACACCTCAAATTACCCCTCTATTTTTATAAATGCCCGAGTTATGGACTTCTTAAATCTCTAATTGGCATTTAGATAGATTGTTTATTTCCTTTTTTTATTATTTTTTTAAAATTCTCGTTATACTGCTTACAAAACATCTTTCATTTCCTCTCTATCTTTATTAATGGCCTAGGTATGGGCTTATAGATCTCTAATCGGAATTTATTTAGATTTTTTTTTTCCTTTTTTATATTTAATGCCTTGTTATGCTGATTTCAGAACACTTTACATTTCACCTCTATCTTTATAAATAGCCGAGTTATGGGCTTGTAGATATCTAATCAGCATTTATGTAGATTTTTTAATGCCATGTGATGCACAATCTAAAAAACCTTACATTTCTCCTTCATCTCTAAAAATGGCCGAGTTTTGGGCTTATAAGATCTCTAATTGGAATTTCTTTTTATTTCTTTTTTTTTGTTACTCTGTTTTTCTGATTCTAAACTACCTTACATTACGTACGGCGTTCGGCGGACGGACGGACTTATTTTATTCGATATTTGGATTCTACGTGAAAATAATAAACCAAAACTATGTATATAGATTTTTTTTTTTAATTTTTTTTTTTTTTTTATTGCCCAGTTGTGCTGTATCTAAAATACCTTACATTTCCGCTTAATCTTTATAAATGGTCGAGTTATGGGTTTATAACATCACTAATCGGCATTTATATATATTTTTTCTTATTTTTTATTTATTCCTTGTTATGCTGATTCCAGAAGACCTTACATTTTCCCTTTATCTTTAAAATAGCCGAGTTATGGACTTATAAATCTAATCAGAATTTTTTTTTATGCGCGAACCACCTGCTAACCAAGCAGATATCACTGTTTATTTCTCGTTCACACCACACACACTTTTCTTCCTCCTCCAAACAGCCTTCATTCTCTCCGATTGTTGTATTCGTCTCTCTTCCGTCCAATTGCTATTCCCACGTTTCACTTTCTCTTCAACTATAACTTTAATGCTGTTGAGTCGTTCTCTGTATCCGTCTCCTTATTGGTAGTCTTCGTCTGTGTCAGTAGAGGGAAAACAGGGGAGCTGGCGCACTTCTAGGAGCAGCCAATCAGAAGACAGCATTTGGTAACAAGACCTATGGCGGGAAATTTGAATTTGAATTTTCATCTCGACCTAACCTTCACTGCCAGGTGATGTTGCCTCGACCCTACCTTAACCACCACGTGGTCCCACCTCGACCTAACCTTAACTATTAGGCCACGCCCCTTTTTAGTCACGTGACCCTTATGCCCCGCCCCCTTTTAGTCACGTGATCCAGTCACGTGACCCATGGAACCTCCTGAACTATGCTCCGCCCACAATATTTACCCCCTCCACCCATTGAAGGGTTAGGTACCCACCTTATAGAGCATGAGTGTACCCGGCCGCCATTTTGTTTTTATACACCGCCATTTTGTTTTTCTACTGTTTGAGAGACTTGAGGTTTTGTTGAAGGGTTAGGTATCCACCTTATAGAGCATGAGTGTGCCCGACCTCCATTTTGTTTTTCTTACACCGCCATTTTGTTTTTCTACGGTTTGAGAGACTTGAGGTTTTGTTGAAGGGTCAGGTACCTACCTTATAGAGGATGAGTGTACCCGGCCGCCATTTTGTTTCTCTTACACCGCCATTTTGTTTTTCTACCGTTTGAGAGACTTGAGGTTTTGTTGATGGCTTAGGTACCCACCTTATAGAGCATGCGTGTACCCGATCTCCATTTTGTTTTTCTTACGCCGCCATTTTGTTTTTCTACCGTTTGAGAGACTTAAGATTTTGTCGAAGGGTCAGGTACCCACCTTATAGAGCATGAGTGTACCCGGCCGCCATTTTGTTTTCCTACCGTTTGAGAGACTTGAGGTTTTGTTAAAGGGTCAGGTACCCACTTTATAGTATGTAACCTTCCCAAAGGTTATATAATCATAACCTATACGACGAAGGGTCAGGTACCCACATTATAGTATGTAACCTCCCCAACGGTTATATAATCATAACCTATACGATGAAGGGTCAGGTATCCACTTTATAGTATGTAACCTCCCATACGGTTATATAATCATAACCTATATGATGAAGGGTTAGGTACCCTCTTTATACTCTGTAACCTTTCCAAAGTTTACATAACCTTTACATTGTTTTCGTGTTTGTGCAGCCTTCTCAATGTTTACATAACCTTTACAATATTTAACATTACCAACATGTAAACAGGTTGGATCATGTATAGACAAGTTGGATGATGCCTAGGTGAAATACAAATATGGACTTTGAACTGTTTATCTCTAAAACAAAAATAAATAGTAGGGCTTCTTAATCCTATATCAACTGTTGGACTTTGAACTGTTTATCTCTAACATATAAATAAATAGTAGAGTTTCTTAATCCTATAACTGCTTTTGGACTTTGCACTCTTAATCTCCGACCATTCTTATCTCGCTGAAACATAAACAAAACAACTTTTCAATGTACTACGTATTTTTAATAGTTGATAGTATAAATAATAGTCTTAAAAGGATTAACTTATCAATGTTCTACGTATTTTTATTCTCCGATAGTTAAATAATTGTCTTAAAAGGATTAACTTTTAATCCATTAAGTTCCTATCGAACTTTTAATCTCTAAAATATATTAACAAAT
This sequence comes from Rhaphigaster nebulosa, assembly GCA_948150685.1. Taxonomy (NCBI): domain Eukaryota; kingdom Metazoa; phylum Arthropoda; class Insecta; order Hemiptera; family Pentatomidae; genus Rhaphigaster; species Rhaphigaster nebulosa. The sequence goes on along the minus strand of OX411307.1, from coordinate 184,626,129 downwards.
CGAAACGATGGTATCACGCTGGCCAAAGAGGTTGCACCTTTTAGTTAATCCTTCCGCTAAAAAGTAAACAAATTTAGCTGTCGCAATAATGCTCTATCTCTTAATCCTTCCTTTAAAAGTAAACAATGGAATTTGAACTGTTAATCCTCTATCATTACTCATCTCGCTGAAACATAAACAAAACAACTTTTTAATCTTATATGTATTTTTATTCTCTAGTATAAACTATTAAAACGCCGTAAAAGAATTAAATATTAAATCCTTAAAGTTTTTTTTATCATTTACAAACGATAAAGAGCCTTTCAATCATTTCATAATATCTGGATAGGTGACGTCATTATTATTAGCTGAAGTTTTGTACCTTTTTTCAGTTCTCAATGTTTACATTTTATGCAATTTTTCCAAATTTTTACCTTTACCTATCTATTTCTTTTTTAAATTTTCTATAACCTCCTCAATGTTTATACATTTTCTGTCCGCTAGGACGCAGCACCTTACTCCAGTAGGGGATTTTCCTGGCTAGTTTACATAATGTTCTCAATGTCTATGATTTATGCAACCTTCCCAATGTTTACGTTTACCCACCTATTTGTTTACGTTTTCTTTAACCTTCCCAATATTTAAATTTTATGTAAATATAGTCTTCTCAACTGATTTTTTGCCTTTCCTAAATTGTTTTTCCCCTTTTCTGAACTTGATTTAATTATAATTAACTACCCTGGTTCCTAATTGCACTCGTATCAGACCTTGCGATATCATCGACTCCTTTCGGCTACTCTCGGATACCCTCGGAGCAGAGCGGCCGGGCCCCGATCATTGTCCTCGGTGACGCTCGTACGTCCTCGTTTTTCCTCGGGTCCCCACCTCGATCTCCCTAATCTGCCTTAGGATGCTCCCGATTCGAGAATAACCGAACTCCTCCGGCCTCATATGATCATCCAGAATCACTAGAAAAAATTTGAAAAAATCTCCTCTTCTCACCTGGACTTCTTCAATAATATTATGCTTAATGTTTAACCGAATCCATCATTTTCTTTCAATTCATTGATAATATCTTTTGAGTAGGTCTTTTACTGCTTTACTGGTCTTTTACCTCTAATTTTTAACATAGCTTTATATTTTTTAGTATATTTTAACCAATTTTAGATATTATTTTTTTTGTTTTTATAATTGATTTTACATGTTACTTTATTGATTTTAGTCAATTTTAATGATTTTAGAAATAAAATAGAACGTTTTATTAGCAAATATTTGTATATAAATCTGTTTTGAGATGATTTATTATCTATAGTTGATATTATTTGAGAATGTTGATGTAAGATGTGCTATATTTGGTCCCCATTTGTATGATATTATATTGTTGTTTTTTTTTCAATCCTAATAATGCCCGAATTAGCGAAACGTTGACTGATCAGATATTTACTGCTGTTTAAGAGGCTCAAAACTTTATTCAGGATTCTTCCAGAAATATACTGATAATTTAGAAATATTCATATTAACCCTTCTCCATACTCGCTTCATAATTCAAATTGTTTGATTTCTTTCATGAAATAATAACTATTTATTAGATATTTCTATATCGTCTCCGGGTCAAAATGTCTTGTTTTGTGCAGGTGACTGTCAATATTAGAATGTTTAGCATTATCGGATTATAGATAATACTAAAATTAACTCATATGAGCACAATCGTGGTAGTTATAGCACAATTATGACCACACCTTTTCCCAAAAATACCAAAAGTTCGCCTATGAGGCACCACTATCAGTACTTGTTTCCTCATCGAAGTTTGTTTATCGATTAATCAACAATCAGTTCAATCAATTCCATCTTGCTTTTGCACACTAACTTTCTGTTGGACAGAACATTTATGGACTTCACCAGGATGAGAACCTTTGTTAAGAGGTGTTTCATAGCACCCTAGTATTTTAAAATGAGTAGCCGATAGAGGGAAAATGAGGTAGTTCGAGCACAATGCTGATCACACTTTCTACGAAGAATAGCATCAGGTCTCGTCTATGAGACATTTTTTCCCCAGTTACTTTCGCCTTGCCGAGATGTGTTTATTGGTAAACACAGCAATCACATACTCGATTTTATTTGTTTTTATTAGATTGATATTTATTTTTTTATTAAGAGGCGGAAGCTGGACCTCATTAAGACTCCAATATCTTTTGGTAATCAACTCCAATCAATCCAAAATGTTAAATATTTCCTCGAAAAAACATAAATTTAACGGAAGGCATTAGTTCCGTCCTCATTTCATAATTCAAATTGTTTGATATCTTTCATGAAATGATAACTATTTATTAGATATTTATATATCGTCTCCGGATCAAAATGTCTTGATTTGTGTGGGTGACTGTAAATATTAGAATGTTTAGCATTATCGGATTATAGATCATACTAAAATTAACTCATATGAGCACAATTGTGGTAGTTAGATGCTGATCACAGTTTCCTCCAAAAATACCATAAGCTCGTCTGTGAGGCACCTCTACTAGTACCAGTTCCCTCATCGAAGTTTGTTTATCAATAAATCAACAATCAGTTCAATCAATTTTAACCACTCCATCGTGCTTTAAGACTCCAATATCTTTTGGTAATCGACTCGAATAAACTCATAATAGTAAATATTACCCCGAAAAGACAGAAATTTAACAGAAGGCATTGATCACTTTCTGAAAAGTTAGACGAGCTGCGGACATTACATGTGACTATAATCCAAGAGTCATGCCCTGGATAGGTCTTTTACTGCTTTACTGGTCTTTTACCTCTAATTTTTAACATAGCTTTATATTTTTTAGTATATTTTAACCAATTTTAGATATTATTTTTTTGTTTTTATAATTGATTTTACATGTTACTTTATTGATTTTAGTCAATTTTAATGATTTTAGAAATAAAATAGAACGTTTTATTAGCAAATATTTGTATATAAATCTGTTTTGAGATGATTTATTATCTATAGTTGATATTATTTGAGAATGTTGATGTAAGATGTGCTATATTTAGTCCCCATTTGTATGATATTATATTGTTGTTTTTTTTTCAATCCTAATAATGCCCGAATTAGCGAAACGTTGACTGATCAGATATTTACTGCTGTTTAAGAGGCTCAAAACTTTATTCAGGATTCTTCCAGAAATATACTGATAATTTAGAAATATTCATATTAACCCTTCGCTAACCATCTCAAACCATGTCTGAACATCCCTAAATCATCCTATACCACATTCCTGATGATCCGTTACCCCCCATCACTACCTCAAGCCATACCTTGAACATACCGATCTACAACCCCTCGTGTGACATGAAAGCTGAATAATAGCTCTTAAAACAGACAATAGAGGTCAACAGATTCGCATGCAGTTGTGTTGATATTTTTAATAATCATTGATATACTGCAGTACTTCTCCTGCAAAAGTGATAAATTGGATTAAAAATTTTATATTCGTATTTAGAGTGTAGGTATGTAGAGGAGCTCAACTACTAAGGTCACCCATCCATGATTAATGTTATGACAGTAGAATTTATCCAGGGCATGACTCTTGGATTATAGTCACATGTAATGTCCGCAGCTCGTCTAACTTTTCAGAAAGTGATCAATGCCTTCTGTTAAATTTCTGTCTTTTCGGGGTAATATTTACTATTATGAGTTTATTCGAGTCGATTACCAAAAGATATTGGAGTCTTAAAGTACGATGGAGTGGTTAAAATTGATTGAACTGATTGTTGATTTATTGATAAACAAACTTCGATGAGGGAACTGGTACTAGTAGAGGTGCCTCACAGACGAGCTTATGGTATTTTTGGAGGAAACTGTGATCAGCATCTAACTACCACGATTGTGCTCATATGAGTTAATTTTAGTATGATCTATAATCCGATAATGCTAAACATTCTAATATTTACAGTCACCCACACAAATCAAGACATTTTGATCCGGAGACGATATATAAATATCTAATAAATAGTTATCATTTCATGAAAGATATCAAACAATTTGAATTATGAAATGAGGACGGAACTAATGCCTTCCGTTAAATTTATGTTTTTTCGAGGAAATATTTAACATTTTGGATTGATTGGAGTTGATTACCAAAAGATATTGGAGTCTTAATGAGGTCCAGCTTCCGCCTCTTAATAAAAAAATAAATATCAATCTAATAAAAACAAATAAAATCGAGTATGTGATTGCTGTGTTTACCAATAAACACATCTCGGCAAGGCGAAAGTAACTGGGGAAAAAATGTCTCATAGACGAGACCTGATGCTATTCTTCGTAGAAAGTGTGATCAGCATTGTGCTCGAACTACCTCATTTTCCCTCTATCGGCTACTCATTTTAAAATCCTAGGGTGCTATGAAACACCTCTTAACAAAGGTTCTCATCCTGGTGAAGTCCATAAATGTTCTGTCCAACAGAAAGTTAGTGTGCAAAAGCAAGATGGAATTGATTGAACTGATTGTTGATTAATCGATAAACAAACTTCGATGAGGAAACAAGTACTGATAGTGGTGCCTCATAGGCGAACTTTTGGTATTTTTGGGAAAAGGTGTGGTCATAATTGTGCTATAACTACCACGATTGTGCTCATATGAGTTAATTTTAGTATTATCTATAATCCGATAATGCTAAACATTCTAATATTGACAGTCACCTGCACAAAACAAGACATTTTGACCCGGAGACGATATAGAAATATCTAATAAATAGTTATTATTTCATGAAAGAAATCAAACAATTTGAATTATGAAGCGAGTATGGAGAAGGGTTAATATGAATATTTCTAAATTATCAGTATATTTCTGGAAGAATCCTGAATAAAGTTTTGAGCCTCTTAAACAGCAGTAAATATCTGATCAGTCAACGTTTCGCTAATTCGGGCATTATTAGGATTGAAAAAAAAACAACAATATAATATCATACAAATGGGGACCAAATATAGCACATCTTACATCAACATTCTCAAATAATATCAACTATAGATAATAAATCATCTCAAAACAGATTTATATACAAATATTTGCTAATAAAACGTTCTATTTTATTTCTAAAATCATTAAAATTGACTAAAATCAATAAAGTAACATGTAAAATCAATTATAAAAACAAAAAAATAATATCTAAAATTGGTTAAAATATACTAAAAAATATAAAGCTATGTTAAAAATTAGAGGTAAAAGACCAGTAAAGCAGTAAAAGACCTACTCAAAAGATATTATCAATGAATTGAAAGAAAATGATGGATTCGGTTAAACATTAAGCATAATATTATTGAAGAAGTCCAGGTGAGAAGAGGAGATTTTTTCAAATTTTTTCTAGTGATTCTGGATGATCATATGAGGCCGGAGGAGTTCGGTTATTCTCGAATCGGGAGCATCCTAAGGCAGATTAGGGAGATCGAGGTGGGGACCCGAGGAAAAACGAGGACGTACGAGCGTCACCGAGGACAATGATCGGGGCCCGGCCGCTCTGCTCCGAGGGTATCCGAGAGTAGCCGAAAGGAGTCGATGATATCGCAAGGTCTGATACGAGTGCAATTAGGAACCAGGGTAGTTAATTATAATTAAATCAAGTTCAGAAAAGGGGAAAAACAATTTAGGAAAGGCAAAAAATCAGTTGAGAAGACTATATTTACATAAAATTTAAATATTGGGAAGGTTAAAGAAAACGTAAACAAATAGGTGGGTAAACGTAAACATTGGGAAGGTTGCATAAATCATAGACATTGAGAACATTATGTAAACTAGCCAGGAAAATCCCCTACTGGAGTAAGGTGCTGCGTCCTAGCGGACAGAAAATGTATAAACATTGAGGAGGTTATAGAAAATTTAAAAAAGAAATAGATAGGTAAAGGTAAAAATTTGGAAAAATTGCATAAAATGTAAACATTGAGAACTGAAAAAAGGTACAAAACTTCAGCTAATAATAATGACGTCACCTATCCAGATATTATGAAATGATTGAAAGGCTCTTTATCGTTTGTAAATGATAAAAAAAACTTTAAGGATTTAATATTTAATTCTTTTACGGCGTTTTAATAGTTTATACTAGAGAATAAAAATACATATAAGATTAAAAAGTTGTTTTGTTTATGTTTCAGCGAGATGAGTAATGATAGAGGATTAACAGTTCAAATTCCATTGTTTACTTTTAAAGGAAGGATTAAGAGATAGAGCATTATTGCGACAGCTAAATTTGTTTACTTTTTAGCGGAAGGATTAACTAAAAGGTGCAACCTCTTTGGCCAGCGTGATACCATCGTTTCGATTTGTTAATATATTTTAGAGATTAAAAGTTCGATAGGAACTTAATGGATTAAAAGTTAATCCTTTTAAGACAATTATTTAACTATCGGAGAATAAAAATACGTAGAACATTGATAAGTTAATCCTTTTAAGACTATTATTTATACTATCAACTATTAAAAATACGTAGTACATTGAAAAGTTGTTTTGTTTATGTTTCAGCGAGATAAGAATGGTCGGAGATTAAGAGTGCAAAGTCCAAAAGCAGTTATAGGATTAAGAAACTCTACTATTTATTTATATGTTAGAGATAAACAGTTCAAAGTCCAACAGTTGATATAGGATTAAGAAGCCCTACTATTTATTTTTGTTTTAGAGATAAACAGTTCAAAGTCCATATTTGTATTTCACCTAGGCATCATCCAACTTGTCTATACATGATCCAACCTGTTTACATGTTGGTAATGTTAAATATTGTAAAGGTTATGTAAACATTGAGAAGGCTGCACAAACACGAAAACAATGTAAAGGTTATGTAAACTTTGGAAAGGTTACAGAGTATAAAGAGGGTACCTAACCCTTCATCATATAGGTTATGATTATATAACCGTATGGGAGGTTACATACTATAAAGTGGATACCTGACCCTTCATCGTATAGGTTATGATTATATAACCGTTGGGGAGGTTACATACTATAATGTGGGTACCTGACCCTTCGTCGTATAGGTTATGATTATATAACCTTTGGGAAGGTTACATACTATAAAGTGGGTACCTGACCCTTTAACAAAACCTCAAGTCTCTCAAACGGTAGGAAAACAAAATGGCGGCCGGGGTACACTCATGCTCTATAAGGTGGGTACCTGACCCTTCGACAAAATCTTAAGTCTCTCAAACGGTAGAAAAACAAAATGGCGGCGTAAGAAAAACAAAATGGAGATCGGGTACACGCATGCTCTATAAGGTGGGTACCTAAGCCATCAACAAAACCTCAAGTCTCTCAAACGGTAGAAAAACAAAATGGCGGTGTAAGAGAAACAAAATGGTGGCCGGGTACACTCATCCTCTATAAGGTAGGTACCTGACCCTTCAACAAAACCTCAAGTCTCTCAAACCGTAGAAAAACAAAATGGCGGTGTAAGAAAAACAAAATGGAGGTCGGGCACACTCATGCTCTATAAGGTGGATACCTAACCCTTCAACAAAACCTCAAGTCTCTCAAACAGTAGAAAAACAAAATGGCGGTGTATAAAAACAAAATGGCGGCCGGGTACACTCATGCTCTATAAGGTGGGTACCTAACCCTTCAATGGGTGGAGGGGGTAAATATTGTGGGCGGAGCATAGTTCAGGAGGTTCCATGGGTCACGTGACTGGATCACGTGACTAAAAGGGGGCGGGGCATAAGGGTCACGTGACTAAAAAGGGGCGTGGCCTAATAGTTAAGGTTAGGTCGAGGTGGGACCACGTGGTGGTTAAGGTAGGGTCGAGGCAACATCACCTGGCAGTGAAGGTTAGGTCGAGATGAAAATTCAAATTCAAATTTCCCGCCATAGGTCTTGTTACCAAATGCTGTCTTCTGATTGGCTGCTCCTAGAAGTGCGCCAGCTCCCCTGTTTTCCCTCTACTGACACAGACGAAGACTACCAATAAGGAGACGGATACAGAGAACGACTCAACAGCATTAAAGTTATAGTTGAAGAGAAAGTGAAACGTGGGAATAGCAATTGGACGGAAGAGAGACGAATACAACAATCGGAGAGAATGAAGGCTGTTTGGAGGAGGAAGAAAAGTGTGTGTGGTGTGAACGAGAAATAAACAGTGATATCTGCTTGGTTAGCAGGTGGTTCGCGCATAAAAAAAAATTCTGATTAGATTTATAAGTCCATAACTCGGCTATTTTAAAGATAAAGGGAAAATGTAAGGTCTTCTGGAATCAGCATAACAAGGAATAAATAAAAAATAAGAAAAAATATATATAAATGCCGATTAGTGATGTTATAAACCCATAACTCGACCATTTATAAAGATTAAGCGGAAATGTAAGGTATTTTAGATACAGCACAACTGGGCAATAAAAAAAAAAAAAAAAATTAAAAAAAAAAAATCTATATACATAGTTTTGGTTTATTATTTTCACGTAGAATCCAAATATCGAATAAAATAAGTCCGTCCGTCCGCCGAACGCCGTACGTAATGTAAGGTAGTTTAGAATCAGAAAAACAGGGTAACAAAAAAAAAGAAATAAAAAGAAATTCCAATTAGAGATCTTATAAGCCCAAAACTCGGCCATTTTTAGAGATGAAGGAGAAATGTAAGGTTTTTTAGATTGAGCATCACATGGCATTAAAAAATCTACATAAATGCTGATTAGATATCTACAAGCCCATAACTCGGCTATTTATAAAGATAGAGGTGAAATGTAAAGTGTTCTGAAATCAGCATAACAAGGCATTAAATATAAAAAAGGAAAAAAAAAATCTAAATAAATTCCGATTAGAGATCTATAAGCCCATACCTAGGCCATTAATAAAGATAGAGAGGAAATGAAAGATGTTTTGTAAGCAGTATAACGAGAATTTTAAAAAAATAATAAAAAAAGGAAATAAACAATCTATCTAAATGCCAATTAGAGATTTAAGAAGTCCATAACTCGGGCATTTATAAAAATAGAGGGGTAATTTGAGGTGTTCTGAAATTAGCATAGCAAAGCATTAAAAAATAAAATATTAAAAAAAAAATAAGAAAAAAAATCTATATATATGCACATTAGAGATAATAATATAATAAGGCCATGACTCGGCCGTTAATAAAGATAGAGGCGAAATTTGAGGTGTTCTGGTATCAGCATTACATGGTATTATAAGAAATAATAATAAAGAAATAAAAAAAAAAAGAATGTAAAAATAAAATCTATATAAATGCCAATTAGAGATCTCATAAGCCCATACCTCGGTCATTTATAAGATAGAGGGGAAATGAAAGGTGTTTTGTAAGGAGTATAAAAAGGCGTAAAAAAAAAAGGAAATAAAAAAATCTATATAAATAGTTTTGGATTATTATTTTCATAAAATGACCTTTGCAATCGACTTAGAAAAAAATATTTCTATCCCCCCTCCCCACCCCCTCGAAAATTGAGGTTTTACATTTCATGATACGTAGAATCAAAATATGGAATAAAAAAAGTCCGTCCGTCCGCATTAGGGGAGGTGAAAAGTAAGGTGTTTTGTTATCAGCATTTATATTGTTAGAGGAGAATGGTAAGGTTTTTTGGAATCCTTAGTGTTTGTCAGGGCATTTAAAGAAACAAAAAAAGGAAAAAAAACAAAATCTATATAAATCCCGATTGGAGAACCAATAAGTAACTCGGCCATTTACAAAGATCGAGGGATAATGTAAGGTGTTTTAGAATCAACGTAACAAGGCATTAAAAAAAAAAATGGGAAATAACAAAAAATCTTTGTAAATTCCGATTAGAGGTCTCATAAGTCCATAACTCGGTTATTTTTAAAGAGGGAGGTGAAAAGTAAGGTGTTTTGTTATCAGCATAGCAAGGCATAAAAAACATAAATATGAAACATAAGGTGTTTTAGAATCAGCTTAAAAAATAAATAGAAAAAACAAAAATCTGTATAAATTTCGATTAGAGATTTTATAAATCCATAACTCGGCTATTTAAAAAGATATTAGTCACCGTTAATATTTTCCATCATCTAATGATGGTAAACATTCTAATATTGACAGCCACCTACACAAAACAAGACATGTTGACCCAGTGACGATATCGAATTATATAATAGAAAGTAATCATTTCATGAAAGAAATTAAACAATTTGAATTATGAATTGAGCTCCATCCTCAATTCATAATTCAATTTAATTCTAATGTCTTCCGTTAAAGTTTTGTCAATTAACTTTTAATCCTTTAAGTTCCTATATGATTTATAAACAATGATATAGAACGTCTCAATCCTTTTATATCAGGATAGGTAATGTCAATATTATTATTAGCCAAAGTTTTTTATTTTTTTTAGTTTGTCATTAAGCCTTGAGGCAGTTTTTTAATTATTTATTTATTTTTTATAATTTATTTTTTTATAATTTTTTTAAAATTTAATTATTTCTCAATAATGTAACACTTATACAAAATACACTTATAATGATAATCTGAATTTGTACCAACTTAAAATTTAATTTTGTAAAATTTATACAGAACAAACATAAAATTAAATCTCCAAACTAATGCATGCAAGAATTAAATATAACTTAATGTTTAAAATAAAATATTTATATTTATTTAAAAGCATCATATCAACCTTCTTTAATCTACGATCTGATAAAAGTAAACCCTCTGATTGTATACAAATTTAATTTTTAACTTGGAAAAATAAAGAAATCATCATGAAATGTATAAAAAGCAGAATCTTTGCATAATGGTAGGCTGGTCGGCATAGCAAATATTTAAATCGCAGGTGTGAGCAATAATATTTATGGGCCTGTTAAGCAAAATTTATTTTCGATTTAGGCAAAGATAAGAAAATATTTCATAAAAATCTAGATTTTTTTATTTATGTTCGTGCATTTAAAAGAGAAATAAAAGCATTGAAGTAATTCTACTGAGGATTGGAGATCTATTCACTCACACAATCAAGTTTGCGGGTTTTTAGGCCTCGCCAGTGACTTTCATTCAGGGTTTATGAGTGTTAATACCTCGCCAGTGACCCATTCCATTCAGGGTTTACGGGTGTTTTAACCTTGACGGTAACCCATTCCAGTCAAGGTGAATACAATTTAAACGAACTATTTTTTATCCATGCATCCAGAGCCTTTCTCCGATACTTTTCTCTTCTGAAAAATTATGCACGATGCAATGGCTGCCTTGCTCATCTAAGATGAGTGAATCAATTTTTGGAAAGCCAAAATTTTCCAAGTTTGCTATAGAACAATTGTGCCAAATTTTGTGATAGAAATATTTTCTTGCCCTTTAATAAAACAAATTTATATTTACTATCAATAAACTTGGAAATATCTCCAATAGTTTCATATTCAACTTCCCCATATTCCCTTTTAATTTTATGGTAGTAATTTTCTAGCCAATAAATTGTTTTTTATCAACTTTTATCATTTTGTGTATTTTGGTGGTTGAAAAATCAAATTCCTTGATGACTTAAAAGCTTCGTCAAAATGAGACAACTCCTTAATACTATAATCTCCCAGGCTCGAAAAAACACTGGAAGTCTGCTATCACTACGCTTACCGAAGCCATATTGAACACTCAGCAAAGTTTTCACCACGTTTTAAACCATTCGCCGAACCGAATTACGAAACTCACCGGCGGAGAAATTAACAAAAACTTTATTGAAAAACAAAAGTTACAACTTGCATTACGACTAGCTACATACTACTGGTACAGATCTGCCAAGCTTAAGATTTGTAGGGGTATATATAGGACCGGGAGAGGGAGGTGGCTCGGAGTGTCGACTCAGCATAGTTCCTTACCATAACTCCGTACCAATTAGAGGGTTACATTCTACGAGTTTATCATATATAATTAGACAATATACTGTAGTATTCGACGGGACTATACATTTTAATCCGAATTTTAATCTTACATCTACGGGTCCACTTTTTATAGATTCAGACGGATCCGAACAATCTATTACAATTACAGATGCTTTTTTTAAAAGCTTTGTAAAAAAAACAGAGGTTGCATTTGTCCACCATCATAGGAATTTTGGAATGAGGCGTAAATGTGGTAGAGCAAGGCGTATCGATAGGATGAAATTTCTATATTCAAATCATCATCTTTACAATTTTACGTTAGAAATATTCCAATGATCAAAGTAGCTTGCATCTATTACATGATTATTCAATCTATCAGTTTGAAAAGTTAATATAATATAACGTGATTTTTCCAACTGACTTGAAGTTTTAACGGGCCAGATTTGTCTCTGACTTGCTGGTAGTAAAGGATAATCGTAAAGTTCCCAGATTCTAAAACCTGGTGAAAATACCTTTTCTGGTTTGAGATGATCCATCAAAGCCAGTCTCTGATATTCGTGTACTGTGACATAGGTTTCTAGCATAGCCTCTCTAGTTCTATTTTACACTATTCATGTGCCTCATTTCCGGTTCTTGGTCGCTTTGCAATGTAGCAGTCTTCATCATGTCTGCTTCTAACAAATACCAGTTCTTGCTTCACATTCATTACAATCTTTTGATAATCTTCACAGAATCCAAGAAGAGATAGTAAAGGAACACATAAGTTCAAGCACCCCTCTGCTGAAGTAATGTTTAGTGTATCATTTTTTGGATAGCACCATCCAAAATTATCCCCAACAGTTGGAAGAGAGCCGAAAACATCAATATGCGAGACTCGAATCATGAAATGCCGTGCTGACAATAACAATAAGGAAAAGAAGCTGCAAGCTATTGTAACGCCATAACGGATTGGAAGCAGTCCGACTAAACTGAGCGATGAAGCTAAACAATTTCAGAGAATTTTACCTAGAACGAAATTGAGCAATTTCGATATACTTCTGTTGGCGAAAGTGCATAAAATTCGAGCGTTTCGAATAATTTTATACTATAACACTAGTTCTATAAAAATGTTTTGGCAAAAAAGAGGTTGAGCAGAAGATAAATCGTAAATATAATTTGAATTTAATAATTTATATATATATATAACTTACATATTCTATTCTCCCCTAGAACTCTGCCCTGGGAACTATTACCCTAGCATGAGAACTGTACATCCTAGCATAAGCTTTTTTATAATTACCTCTGTAAATCTTTATAAACCCCCACTACTTTGTAACATTGTCTTCAGTCCATCTTAGGCCCGTCGCCACGCCACTTTCCACTCTGTTTTTTTATTGTATATTATTTTATATTTCAAATAAATCTTTTTAAAAAAGTCTTAGTGCTTCTTACAAAGATAACTGGCGCAGTCGGTAGGACACGTCGATCGATAAGATTCAGTATCAACTGTTAATTGACGAAGTCCAGGACAAGTCGATCGAGAAGATTCAGTATCAACTGTTAATTGACGAAGTCCAGGACAAGTCGATCGAGAAGATTCAGTATCAACTGTTAATTAACGAAGTCCAGGACAAGTCGATCGAGAAGATTCAGTATCAACTGTTAATTGACGAAGTCCAGGACAAGTCGATCGAGAAGATTCAGTATCAACTGTTAATTGACGAAGTCCAGGACAAGTCGATCGAGAAGATTCAGTATCAACTGTTAATTGACGAAGTCCAGGACAAGTCGATCGAGAAGATTCAGTATCAACTGTTAATTGACGAAGTCCAGGACAAGTCGATCGAGAAGATTCAGTATCAACTGTTAATTTACGAAGTCCAGGACAAGTCGATCGAGAAGATTCAGTATCAACTGTTAATTGACGAAGTCCAGGACAAGTCGATCGAGAAGATTCAGTATCAACTGTTAATTGACGAAGTCCAGGACAAGTCGATCGAGAAGATTCAGTATCAACTGTTAATTGACGAAGTCCAGGACAAGTCGATCGAGAAGATTCAGTATCAACTGTTAATTGACGAAGTCCAGGACAAGTCGATCGAGAAGATTCAGTATCAACTGTTAATTGACGAAGTCCAGGAAAAGTCGATCGAGAAGATTCAGTATCAACTGTTAATTGACGAAGTCCAGGACAAGTCGATCGAGAAGATTCAGTATCAACTGTTAATTGACGAAGTCCAGGACAAGTCGATCGAGAAGATTCAGTATCAACTGTTAATTGACGAAGTCCAGGACAAGTCGATCGAGAAGATTCAGTATCAACTGTTAATTGACGAAGTCCAGGACAAGTCGATCGAGAAGATTCAGTATCAACTGTTAATTGACGAAGTCCAGGACAAGTCGATCGAGAAGATTCAGTATCAACTGTTAATTGACGAAGTCCAGGACAAGTCGATCGAGAAGATTCAGTATCAACTGTTAATTGACGAAGTCCAGGACAAGTCGATCGATAAGATTCAGTATCAACTGTTAATTGACGAAGTCCAGGACAAGTCGATCGAGAAGATTCAGTATCAACTGTTAATTGACGAAGTCCAGGACAAGTCGATCGAGAAGATTCAGTATCAACTGTTAATTAACGAAGTCCAGGACAAGTCGATCGAGAAGATTCAGTATCAACTGTTAATTGACGAAGTCCAGGACAAGTCGATCGAGAAGATTCAGTATCAACTGTTAATTGACGAAGTCCATACAGAGGAAAGCGAGACGTTAAACTAGGCAATGCTGACTATCGAAGTCAACTTAATGTAAGTTATAATATTTAAGAGATATATATTATCGATTTAAGAGATATTATCGATACCTGAAGCACAAAATCACTTCTATCATCGCGTATAGCAAATAAATATTTTCATAATAACATTACCCGTGAGCCTTTTAAACTCACAAGTGCTCACGGTTCTTCATTGCAAAATTTTAATACCAGTATAGAGTCATCAAAATTATTTCCAAACACCAAAACCATTCTTAAATTTGGCATTTTTGATTTTCATGAAAAATTGGATTTATTATTAGGCACTGACAACCTTAAGTTGTAAGGCGCTAAAATTGATATGCTAGAAGATATAATAACTACACCTTTTGGCGATCTCAAAATCCATTATGACAATAAACCCCCTCAATCCGAATACACGTATATGATAAACAATAATTCAGAAACAGTAGTAAAAAGATTCCCATTAAAAACATATTCAATTTTCAGTTTTCTCTCTATTCATGAAGGCTTAATAGGGATAAAAAATAATGAAGCAATTTGCACAACAAAAAAAAAACAACATCAAATCGATCTTTTAGAATAAATTTTAAATCCCCCATTTATGTAGAGTCAATTAAAATTTTTAAAGTAGTTGAAGCCCACAAAATAAATTTATTAAATTCAGAAAAACTAACTTCCCGGAAATAAAAGAACTCATCCGTATAGATCATATAAATAATGAAGAAAAGAAAGAAATTCAAAATTTAATAAAACAATATCAGGAATTATTTTATATAAAAGGTAGTCCACTTACAGCAAATACGCGAGTTAAACATAAAATTTTAACCAAAGATCAAATTCCAGTCTACACTAAACATTATAGATATCCCCAAATTTTTCAAAAAGAAGTAAAAATACAAATAGACGAAATGTTAAAACAACAAATCATCCGCCCTTCTTTTTCACCATATAATAGTCCTATTTGGATAGCCCCTAAAAAATTAGATCAATCCGGAACGCAAAAATGGAGAATTGTAATAGATTATTGAATTGAATAATAGAATATTGTAATTATCGAAAACTTAATGAGAAAACAGTAGACGATAAATAACCTATTCCACATATTACTGATCTTCTAGATAAATTAGGCGAAAGTAATTATTTTTCGACAATAGATTTAACAAGTTCATTTCATCAAATTTTATTAGATAAAGACAGTATTCCAAAAACAGCTTTTTCGACTGAAAACGGTCATTTTTAATTCTTAAGACTCCCTTTTGGTTTAAAAAATAGCCCAACACTTTCATGAGAGTAATTAATGATATACCTATGGGCATTCCAAATTGCGTTGCATATTTAGATGATATAATAATCTATAGTACATCCCTTCAGGAACATTTATCCATTTTAAAACAGGTTTTTAGAAAATTAAAAGAGGCAAACTTAAAAATTCAATCTGATAAAACAGAGTTTTTGAAAAAGGAAATAGAATATCTAGGACACCTTGTCACACCAAACGGAGTTAAACCTAATCCTAACAAAATTATTGCTATAAAAAATTATCCGTTACCGAAAACAACTAAACAAATAAAAGCTTTCCTTGGACTACTTGGATATTACCGCCGTTTCATACCAGATTTCTCGCAGTTGACAAAACCTCTAACCAGATGTTTAAAGAAAGGAGCAGAAATTAACGCCGCGGATAAAAGTTATTTAGATAGTTTCGAAACGTGTAAAAATATTTTAGTCAACAACCCCATCCTTCAATATCAGGATTTTAATAAAACTTTTTTCTTAACTACCGATGCATCAAATGTTGCATTAGGTGCTGTCTTATCTCAAGCACATGGCGGACGAGATCTACCCATAGCTTATGCGAGCCGCACGCTTAACGAAAGTGAATCAAAATTATCTACAATTGAACGCGAACTTTTGGCTATTGTCTGGGCAACTAAATACTTTCGACCATATCTTTTTGGCAGGAAATTTATAGTTTATACAGATCACAAACCACTTCAATGGTTGCAATCATTAAAAGACCCAAATTCAAAATTATACCGATGGAAATTAAAACTAGAAGAATTTAATTTTGAAATTAAATATAAAAAGGGTCATGAAAACAAAGTCGCAGACGCGTTATCGCGAGTAGAAATAAATTTAACAGAATCCGAAGATCCTGACGCAATTATTAATGATTTGGTTGAACAATTTTACCACGAAAATGAAACATCAGAAAATGAATCCCTTATTGTAAATGTAGATGAAAATGAAATTTTAGATGAAGTAGAAGATGAATCTGAAACAAATTCCGTTCATTCCAACATATTAGGAAACACCGCCATTGAAATACCAATAGCAGACTCTCCGGTTAATTTAGGAACAAACCAAATAATTTTAAAATTAGTTGATATTAATCCCGCGAAACCAAAAATCAAATTTTTTTTTAATAATTCCAAAACAAGAATAATAGCTCAAATTTCAAAAGAAAGCTTAGAAAAAGATGTAATAAAATTAGTTAAAGAATTTGTAAAACCAAAAGCTAAATATTGTTTGTACTTTGAAACAGATTTTTATGCTCAATTTTATGAAGTAATGATAAAATACTTCAAACACTCGGAACTAAATTTCGTAAAAAATACAAGTAGTCTCACAGATGTCCAGGACCCCGATGAGCAAACAAATTTAATAAATGATTATCATACCGGCAAAACTAACCACAGAGGCTCAGAAGAAACTTGTAATAGAATCAAAAGATTGTACTATTGGCCTAATATGAAAAATTCAATCCAAATTTATGTTAACAACTGTGAAATTTGTGCAGTTTCAAAATACGATCGAAATCCCTTAAAACCTCATTATAACGTTACTCAAACACCATCTAAACCATTTGAGATAGTCCACATGGATACAATTACTTTAGAGAATAAAAAATATTTAACTTTAATTGACACTTTTTCCAAATTTGCGCAAGTTTATAAATTAAAAAACGGTAAAGCAACAGAAGTTGTAAATAAATTAATTTCACATTTTTCTCATCACGGTTTACAAAAAAAAAAATTATAACAGATAACGGTTTAGAATTCAGAAATTCCTTAATTTCAGATTTGTTGAAATTACACAGGGTCCAATTACATTACACCTCTACTCAATCACCCCAATCTAATGGACCAATTAAAAGATTTCATAGCACATTAATAGAACATTTGCGAATATTAAATAACAGAGATGAATTTAAAAATGACAAAATTGAGAATAAGGTTAAATACGCCGTACTCGCATACAATAATACCAATCATTCCATAACCCAACTAAAACCAATTGAAATAATTTCCGGACATTTAGATATAGATATACCCATTTCAATGGATCTTGATAAACAAATTATAAATGATTATGTCGCGAAACATAAGGAAAAGTCAAAATCTTACATGAAAATATAAACCGCCGTAATCAAGAAACGAAAGAAAAATATATTTCGAAACTAAATAAAAATCGCGAAGAATTACCAAAAAATATTCCTGATACAGTCTTTGTCGCGAATAAACAAAAACAATCAAAAATAAAAAATAAATACAAAAAAGAAAAAATTAAACAAATAGATAGGAAATCTAAAACCGCAGTTATTGATAAAAAACATAACACGCGTGAAAAGGTACATTTAAAAAATATTAAAAGACCTCGTAAAGAAGTTAATAACCGTAATAAAATAGTTCATAACCGACCACCTGATGAACCAGGTCCCAGCTTAACTCATTCTTAGAACAGATAAGGAGTGCATTCACAACACATCACAAGACAATAACTAACCTCGTAATTAGAATATTTAGATTTAAGATTCATTTAATTTTTTTTCTCTCATAAATAAATAAGAAGAAATAAGTAAATATTATTTAATTAATAATTTAATATTGTTTTTAATATAATTATAACATTAAAACATGACAGGATCAGAGCAAAGGAAACCTCGTCAATGTCAAAAGATGGCTAAAAACCCAATTATAATTATAATGATAATAAATAATATAGTTTAATTCTCATTAGAGAATAATAAGATAATAAGGTTTATTCAGATAAACAATTTAATATTGTTTTTAATAATTATAACATGACAGAATCAGAGCATATGAAACCTCGTCAATGTCAAAAGATGGCTAAAAGCCCAATAACAATTATAATAATAATAAATACTATAGTTTAATTCTCATTAGAGAATAACAAGATAATAAGTTTTATTTAGATAAACAATTTAAAATTGTTTTTAATAATTATAAGATGACAGGATCAGAGCATATGAAACCTCGTCAATGTCAAAAGATGGCTAAAATCCCCATAACAATTATAATAATAATTAATAATATAGTTTAGTTCTCATTAGAGAATAAAGAGATAATAAGTTAAAGAAACTGAGGAGTTAAGAGCATATGAGCTCTTTTCAGTTCAAAAGATGGTTAAAAGTCCAATAATAATAATAATAATAATAATAAATAACAAAAAAACGCCCGTGTGGAGTTTCTAGTCTCCCATCGGGCGCTCCCCATGTGGCGGATAGGGAAATGCTCACCAGATATGGCGGGTACCGGGGAAATAAAATACCCAGTAATAGTAAATAGTAAAGAAACCCAGGCGCGAATGATCCCAAAAAGGGCTGCTTCCTGATCAGGGTCTGTTCCCATGTTAGGGACGCCTGCAGACACACCTGGCAGAAGGTATAAAATGTAATCCCCATTACCAATATGGAGTCATATGATACAGTTATTGCCTCGGACGAGCCTGATACTGAGGTTGCATCAGGCGGGAATATTCAACAGCCTCCTTCAGGTACTGGCGAAGCGAGTGGCGCCACCCTGTCGCAACGGACCACAAGACTGCATTCAACGGCCCATAGTCTGAACGTGCGCTTGGAAGAGAGTTCTCGTCCCGCTCGCGCTCAGCAACAGAGACCAAGAGTAGCTCCTACAAGGATGAAGTGGACGCCTGAAATGAACAAAGCGGTCATCCGAGCTTACTACTTGGCCACAAATTTAGAACAAAATAGAACAGGATACCTTAGAAGAATCCATGGTTATTGGTTGGAAAAATACCCTGAAATAAACATAACAGCCCAAATGCTAGCAGATCAGACAAGAGTAATTATGAAGGGACAATTCCTTAGTCAGGAAGACCTCCAAATAATTAAAAATGATGTTGGAATACGAATTACCAGAGAATCGGATGATATGTCAGAAGTAACAATTGAAAGAATCTTACCCGAGATAGCTCACAATCAGTCGACACCTGCAGACAAGAGTATGCTGCATGAAGAGATTAATCACGAAGCTCAACTTGAAGGATACTTGGAAGATGCATTATTTTCTGAACATATGAAATGGAATGGAATTCCGATGGAAGAGAGACCTACGCTGCCCCGTTTACCTTATAGAATACAGAGTTTGAAAATAGTCAAAGCCACGAAAAAGATACTGGAAAAACACGCTGAATTTATTAAAACCGTGTGTGATTTGAAGCATTGGATCTACATATCTGCTAAAACTGTAGTAACTCACCTAGGTTTGAAGGTAAAAGAGAGAGTTGTGTTGAAGAAGTGTCAAACTAAGGAGTCTACTAGACTGCCTGCTTGGAGAAGAAGACTGGAAGGGAAAATAACTGAACTACGAAGGCGAATCGGAATAATAACAAACTACGTCCGAGATCCTGCTAAACCTTCAAAAAAACAACAAAGAAAGATAGATGAAATTGTGGTCCTTCATCTTGGTACTATCATTCTCGAAACTGAACTCACTAGAACTCTCCAGCTCTATGCTGACAAACTCAAGCAAAAGCTAGCAGTATATGCCAACAGAATACGAAGATATATAGCAGCAGCTCTTCGCAGAGAAAACAAGAAGACTTATGAAACAGACCAGCGTCGGTTTTATAAAAAATTAAGCGGCGAAAGACTAAATCTGAATGCAAAAATACCTTCGATATATAGCATGGAGTTGTTTTGGAAAGAATTATGGGAGCAACCAGCATATCATGATGCAAATGCTACATGGTTGCCCGAAATAAAGGATGCAGTTGAAAAAACACCTTTGATGCTTCCACTGATCATTACCACAGAGGACGTAGCTGAAGCCGCTAAGAGGATGCATAATTGGAAGTGCCCAGGAAGAGACAAAATACAGGCTTATTGGCTTAAGCAATTCAGTAGTCTACATAGAAAATTGGCGGATCTCTTCCAATCAATTATAGAAGGATCAGCGGAAGTACCTAAAGATTTTGCAGAGGGTATAACTTACATGATACCAAAGGAAGAAGGACCTAGTCTAGAACCTAAAGACTTCAGACCTATAACCTGTCTAAAGACAACATATAAACTCCTGACATCAATAATTGCTTCGAAAATGAGTAATCATTTGATAAATAACGATCTCTAACCACCAGAGCAATTGGGATGTAGGAAAGGAGCTAGAGGCTGCAAGGAACTTTTAATGATGGACACATTTATTGCCAATCAAGCATGCAAAAAACAGCGGAATTTGTCAATGGCTTGGATTGACTACAAAAAAGCATATGACACTGTACCACAGATTACCAGTTGGTTAATCCGAGTACTAGAACTGTACAAAGTCCACCCGAGCATAATAAACCTTCTGAAGAAGCTTATGGAAACATGGAGCACTAGGCTAACAGTGGACAGAAGTCACTTAGGCTACAATACCGGAATCATAAAAATTTGTCGTGGAATTTATCAAGGGGATTCTCTCAGTCCTTTATGGTTTTGCTTAGCCCTAGCACCTCTAAGCCAAATCCTCAGAAACAGCAAGATTGGATATCAATTAAAGATTGGAGACAACAGATCCATTATCAGCCATAGTCTTTATATGGATGACTTGAAGTTGTATGCAAGAAACAGGGAGCAGTTGCATGATGGAATTTGTATCATCATTCAGTAACTCAATCTGTATGTCTTTCGGTCTCGAAAAGTGCGCTGTGGTGAATGCGCTAAGAGGAAAAGTAAATGACAGCAGTTCTTTGCAACTTAGATCAGGAGCTACTATAAGACATCAGTCTCTAGGAGAATTCTACAAATATTTGGGTATAAAACAAGTCATTAAAATAGACAGGAATGAGGTGCTCAGTGAGATAACTTGTAAGTTTAAGAAAAGACTGCAGCAGGTTCTGAGTAGTCAACTTACGGGTAAAAATAAAATCCATGCCATTAATACATGGGCGATTCCATTGGTAGCTTATAGTTTTGGTATAATAAGCTGGTCAACTACCAAACTTCAAGAAATGGATCGTCTGGTGCGCACAATGATGACCAGGGCTAGAGTTCATCACCCAAAGGCGTCTATGGCTAGACTTTATTTGCCCAGGAAGAAAGGTGGTCGTGGTCTTATCTCTATCGAAGACTCATGTCGGAAACAAGAAAACTCTATGAAGGAGTATTTAATGGAAAGTTCGTCTGTAATCATAGCTATGATGAGAGAGATAGATGAAGATTACACAGCCCTCAATCTCAGAGATCCAACGCTACATGACATTGGAAGTGATGATCATTTAAAAACCATATGGAAGGAAAAGGAGCTGCATGGTAGGTTCTACCATCAGGTGCATGAGCCGGAAATCGATAACGAATGCTCAGTTGATTGGTTGAAGACCGGTCAAATTTTTGGTGAAACAGAAGGGTTTTACATTGCAATACAAGACCAAGTTATTGCAACTAGGGCTTATAGGCTACATATCCTAAAGGACAACGTCGTTACAGATAAATGTCGCCTTTGCTTAAAGGCTCACGAATCAATCCAGCATGTTACATATGGATATGAATCTTTGGCTGGGACAGACTATTTGATGAGGCAAAAATATTTCACCAAAACATATGCAGAAAATTGGGGTTATTGGACAATGATGAGGTCCCATACTATCGCTATACTCCAGATAAACTAATTGAAAATGCATATATAAAAGTTTACTGTGATGAGCAAATTATTACGGACCACAGAGTAATACATAACCGACCAGATATTCTGATTATACACAAAAAAGATAAAATGGCCAGAATAATAGACATAGCTGTCCCAAATGACTCCAACTTACTCACTACAAGGGCTGAAAAAATAAGAAAGTACCAGGAGCTTGCCTTAGAACTAAAAACACTTTATCACCTAGATAAAGTAATAATAACTCCAATAATTATATCCTCAAATGGTCTCACATTAAAAAGCACTAGAGAGGATATAGAAGAACTTGGCCTTGATCTTCAGAGCTTGAAAGTAGCTCAAAAAGCAGTCCTTCTTGATACTTGCAGGATTGTGAGAAAATCTTTAAACAAATAAATTACATTATATCATCTGCCTTTCCTTGAAGTCTTTTCCGGTAAGAAGATGTTAATCCAGGACACTGAGAAGAATAAATGTAAAAATAATAATAAATAATATAGTTTAATTCTCATTAGAGAATAAAGAAATAATAAGTTAAAGAAACTGAGGAGTTCAGAGCATATGAGCTCTTTTCAGTTCAAAAGATGGCAGTTGCGTGCCCAAACATAAACAATATAAATAAAAAGGAAACATTTTTTTTTTAGCAAAATAAATATTTTATTTTTTATAATTTTTAATGTATATTTTAATTGGTAGGTACAATTGTAAGAAGTAAAAAAAAAAAATTAGATGTAAATAATAAAAGACGATTTTCTAGATTATTAAAAACTTTAAAAGAAAAGATCAAATAGTAGATCAATTACATAATCATCATTCGATAAATAATGATTTAATCTCTCCATTCCGCAAAACTATTAAAAATATAAAAGATAAAACCACTTATTGCAGAAAAAATTCATCATTCTATCTTTAATTTCTGCAATCATTTCTGATAAAGAAACTTCTTTAACGTTTTGTAAATTAAATATCCTTCATCATTTTATTATAAATATAAAAAAATTATTTCAAGAATTAGAAAAAAATGTCTCCACATTATAAAAATCAATTTGTATATCCGTTTCAATTTAAATTTATCCTTGAAATAGAATGTACAATGACTGTAGAACGTATAATGCATGTAAATGAAATTATTTATACCATAGCTCTTCCAATATTTGAGGACATTGTTTATAACCTGTATAATGTATATTCCATACCATCAGTTGTAAAGGATGAAATCATAACAGTAATACCAGAGTTCAAATATCTCTTAAATGTTAAAAACAACTTCAAATTTTTAAATAATCAATGTATCAAGAGAAACACCATCCATCACTGCCATGCATCAGACTTATCCCATCATAATGATCATTGTATCCAGAATATTTTACAGAAAGCATCAAGCTCGGATTGCCTATACACACGTCTAGGCCAGCCAGAAAACCATATTGAAGTCATTCCAGAAACAACCAACATCCTCATAGCTTTTTACAACCCAGATGATCTTCAGGTTCAGCAAGATGCAGACACAATTAATTATCACATGCAAGGAATTTATTTAGTAAAAACAAATTTAAATTATATTTTGTACAATAATAAAACTATTGTATCCTCCACTAAAACATATGACTCTGTAACATTATTTGGTAGAAAACATTTAAACATTCAAGATTCACAACTTTTAAATACAACTCTTGAGATTAAAAATTTAAATTTTCACGAACTCAGAAACTCACACCTTTCACATTTTGTAACCACAACCATTCACAATGATTCAACCACACTACATATTCCACTTCTATGGATAGCCTTTATGTTTATTCTAATAATTATTCTTAGCTTAGTAATTTTTATTTTTTATTTTTATAAGACTAAAATTGTTACTCATTTCACCCAACATGGGGAAATTCTTATCTAAGAGGGGATGACTTACATATTCTATTCTCCCTTAGTTTATAATATTCTAATATTGTTTCTCACCATAGTATCTAAATTCTTAGAACTCTTCCCTGGGAACTATTACCCTAGCATGAGAACTGTACATCCTAGCATAAGCTTTCTTAGAATTACCTCTGTAAACCTTTATAAACCCCCACTACTTTGTAACATTGTCTTCAGTCCATCTTAGGCCCGTCTCCACGCCACTTTCCACTCTGTTTTTTTGTTGTATATTATTTTATATTTCAAATAAATCTTTTTAAAAAAGTCTTAGTGCTTATTACAAAGATAACTTATATATATATATATATATATATAACAAAGAATATTGAGGTGTTATCCGTAATTGAGCTAGAAATATATTATCGTTTTTAAATTGAGCAAACTTCTATATCATCATATTAGTTCTAAAAAAATTATTTAGCAATTATTACTTTAAGTAGAAAAAAAAAATTAATTATAATTTATAAGAACTTTATATGAATATCACAGAAAATCTTGGAAATGGCTATTGGTCAAAACATTGTAGGAGAGCATTGTAGCATTAAAAAAATTGTCATAAATTAATCAGAGGAACCAAATGTGAAATATTATCATCCCTTCTGTAGAAATACGACTAGTAGTCGTGAAATCTCCAACTCGTAGATTTCTCGACCGGCTCTTTTGAGGGCTACCGACTACCTGAGAAGGACAGTAGAGGGATTTTGCAGGACCTGGCACTCCGATTCATTCATCCCCTCGACCGCTAATCTTAAGTGTCACGTGGCCTAGCCTCAACCTAACCTTAACTGTCACGTGGTCTTACCTCGACCTAACCTTAACTATTAGGCTCCGCCACTTTTTAGTCGCTAGTGCTTCACTCCTCTCTTGACTACTCCCACCCTTTGCCACTATATTGTTTACGATTAGTCGCCATTTTATTTGCAATGATGTGATCAGCATCCATGCTTAACCAAAAGTTTTATCTCCTTCCACCCATTGAAAGGTCCGGTACCCACTATATAGAGGCTGAGTATGCCCGGCCGCCATTTTGTATTTCTACACCGCCATTTTGTTTGTCTTGTGTTAAAGAGGCTTAAGGTTTTGTAGAGGCTGAGTGTGCCCGACCTCCATTTAGATTTTCTTACACCTCCATCCCCACCCCTGCAACTTGAGAGAATTAGGGTTTTATCGAAGGATCAGGTATCCACCTTATATTATGTAACCTTCATAAATCATAACATAAATAAAAAGTGGGGCTTCTTAATCCTAGAACAGCTTTTGGTCTTTGAACTGTTAATCTCTACAACATAAACAGAGATTAGGGCTTCTTAATCCTGTAACAGCTTTTGGACTTAGAACTTTTAATATCTAAAACATAAACCACGTGTAAGGCTTCTTAATCTTTCCTTTGAAAGTAAAAAACGTCTTTGAACCTTTAATCTCTAAAACATAAATAAGTAGTAGTGCTCCTTAATCCTATAACAGCTTTTGGGCTTTCAGCTGTTAATACCAAAACATAAAGAATGATATAGGACTTGTTATTCTTTCCACTAAAAAGTAAACAAATTTAGCTTTCGCTATAATCCCATATCTCAATCCTTTCGTTAAAAGTAAAAAATGGACTTTGAACTGAAAACATAAAAATATCGGTCTATAAATAAGGTCGTTTTTTCAGAGCTCTTCCTCATTCTCTTATCCAGCGTGCTAGGTGAAACATCTCTGGAAACATGTAAGTTAATTTCTAAAGAAGGAATGACAATATTTCACATCTGGATCCCTTAAACCTCCTTCAACAAATCGCCATTTTCAATCTTTGACTGTGTTATTCATATAAACTTCTTTAAAATTATTATTAAAATTATGTAATCAATATTTTCATGGTATGCAATTTCCATCACTTGCTAGGATTTGTTATCATAGTTTGGTTATTTCTATAAAAGTTGTTATTATTCATTTTTTAAATAAAATGTGAGTGTCTGCTTGCAGTACGAAGATAAGTGTGATATGTTTGGCAAATTGGATTAGTATACATTTATCTATGTCATATAATTATTTATTAATATATTGAAATTTCACGTTAGGAAGAGGAGCCGATGGGCATTGGCCTCTCTTAAGCCTGACATGCCAGTTATCTACTATTTATATCACATCTGCTTATTGTCGCGATATGAGTGACAGATGTGGATAAAAAAATAATAAAGTTATAAAAATAATTTTTTTTAATTTAAATTAAAAACTTTATTTTTTATTTTTTAGAAGGAGTTTGAAAAGGTTTAGTAACAATCCAATTTCTTTTTTTTTTTTTTTAAACACAAAATATAGTTTCAAGGTCCAAATTACCCGATATAGTTATCAACTATCAAGTCTCAACAAAAACTGCAAATGAATTAGTCATAACAACTTTTAACTTTGTAATTTAATGTGAAAGGTGTTAAATTTTTTATTTGCATCTATATAATTTATGTTCTGTTTTGGGGATTTCTTCATCCGCCATTCTGGCGATATACGCTGCATATCATAAGCGCCTCAACTTCTTTGCTCTGATACCATCAGCATCCCCAAAAGCGCTCTTAGCTTCTGAATCGTGCGTCTCCTCCAATCTTCTTCAACCTTCACATCTCCAAAAATACTGCGGATCCCACATTCTCCAACTCCTCTCCCTCTACAGTTTCTTCTTGCGGTGTAACCGTTTTTTTCTCTGTCTGTTCATCAACGGACCTCCTTGTAGTTTTTCTAATCATCGCGTGATATGATACGTTCTTCCTGTTCGAGGCGGTTCTGTATTCCTCATCAAAAAATGGTGACCTAGGTTCCTTCTCGTGTGGTCCTAGTACTCCTTCAGCTGCTTCCATTATTGCTTTATGGCAGTCTGATCTGTACCTTTCGATGTCCTGACCAGCATCGCAGCTTCCCAGGTGTACTTTAGAATCAAGTACTTCAAGTCATGCTGGGTCCATATTTCAATTTTCTCAGGTTGAACCTTTTTAGTTTCTCTGCAACTTGGGGATTTCTTATTGAGCAGATTTTGGCTGCCATATGTGTTATGCTCAGAAAGTGGTCAGAATCTACATACTCTGAATGTTCTCACATTCTATGGCTTCTTCCTATAAGGATATAGTCAATCTGGTTTACCACTGACAGGCCAGATGACGTCTAAGCACCCTTGTGGATATTCTTATGGGAATACAGAATGCTCCCCACTAGATTTCTGGACGAACGAAATTAATAAGCCTTTGTCCATTATCATTGGTTGCATCATGAAGGCTGTGTATTCCTATTATCCGCTCATACATTGCTTCTTTTCCCAACTAAGCACTAAAGTCTTCAGCTATTACTTTCATATCATATCTTTGGCATGCATCCGGAGTCCTTTCTAGGAGTTCATAAATGGCGTCCTTATCTTCTTCGTCAGACACCTCTGTAGGTGCATGTACACTTAGGAAGCTATAGTTATAAAACTTTCCACGTATTCTTATGAGACAGATTCTTGGGCTTACTGTTTTAAATCCTATTATCATCTCCCAACACTTTTCTTTTACTACGAATCCTCTTCCGATTTCGTGTAAACTCTCATGACAACTTTAGTAGATGGAGTGGCACCTTTTTTCAAGAATTCCTGAATAGCGCCATTGTCAATCTTGTATTTATCCAATTCTTCTAAGAGCAAGTTTAATGCTCCATGTCTATAAAGTGACAGTACGTTTCAATATCCAAGCTAAGAATTTTATGGGGGTTGCCGGGTCGTTTCCGTTTAAGACTAATCACATCCGAGGCTGATTTAGGTTTCACAATTGTTGTTTCCGGTAGTGAGGCTATCCATCCTCTCTCCGTATCCTACTTTGCTGATGGGGCTGCCACCTCTATGCATGCAGACCTGTATCCCTATTCGGGGCGGCTACCTAGCGAAGGTGAATTAACTATTATATTGAAAAAAAATCCGGGTTGTTGAAAAGAAAAACTTGTAGAAATAATAAATAATAACCTATCTGATTGAAAGAAAAAAAAATCTTGACAAAAAAATTAACATCTTGATCAAACGAAAATTAGTTCTCTGGTTTAATGAAATAATTTAGGAACACTTATAATAAAATCTCACTGCTTGAATGAAAAAAAAACTTAATGATTAAACAAAATTAACCTTGTTTGTTGAGTATTACAAACATCTTGATTAAATTGAAACAAACTTATTGGATTAATGAAATAAAGTTTTTGATTAAATTGAAACAACAAATTTTATGGTCAGTATTAGAAATTTGGAGAATATAGATATTTTAGAGGGAATTCTGTTAAATCTATATATAAGATAGAAGTTTAATTAACTGGGGTCTTTTATATCAGAAAGAAACGAAATTAAATTGGAAATAAAAACAAGTTTAAAGAAAAAATATATATTTTTTTCATTCAGTTTGCTTTTTATTTCTCTGCCACAAATTCGACTGGGATATTTGCTTTTTAGGAATCTTTTAGAAAGAATTTTCCAGGGTATTCTTTGTGTTCCTACTGTTATTTGGGAATAATGAAATAAACAATGCATCAAGGCGTTTGAAAATAAATATTGTGTAAATCTGGCCCCCAAAAGAGATAAATCTGTAGAATTTAGGCTCAACTGAACTGGAGAAGTGGTTGACCTGCACTCGCTACATATAATTGAACGATTGAAATAGTCTTTAAAAGTTGGTGGACTGGACGAACAAGAGAACTAAATAGGCAAGAAGTTCTGATCCGACGGATAGATTCAAAGGGTAGGCTAAGGCGTAGGTTTGAGGATGGCTAGATTTTATTGTGTTAGATTGTGTCATATCTGATATTTTAGATAAATAATTTGGTGGAGATGGAAGGGGCGTAGTGTATGGGTGGCCATTGTTAGTAGTATTTATTATTTCTGCTATCGTTTCTATGATAACTGTTAGTTCCTCAATTTCTTAAGGTATAGAAATTATAACAAAAAAATAGGTGTAATAACAATGCGTTCACTGAATCCTAATAAGTGATTAAAAACTTTCATTGTCGTCGTCACATTTCTAAAAAGTCCTTATTTTCTTCAACTACTCAATAAAAGTTACACAAGACTTTGGTACGTAGCGGTTTATTGAGAGAAGTAAACTGGACTGCTAGACCATGGTAGTGCAATCAGTAAGCTGGACTGCTAGACCAACCATCAGCCACTTTTCCAATGATGGAGATCTAGCTGAAGAATGATGTACCTTTTATAGATTTTACTTTTGGGCTGTATATGCATTTGAAATTTCTAACAAAGTGAGGGACGATCCCGAAAATCCAATCATAAAAAAAACAGTGAGTACAGTTTGGCATTGCTATTCACAATGCATCGTCTACATCAACTACCTCGATTCCGACATCAAAGAAAACCTGATAATAAATCCGATAACAAATTCGGAATCAGTGTCGTGTCCTTGAAAACCTACTTTCTCCAATTTTGGGAAGTATAGATCATTGGAAAATATAGATGTGTCAAGGAATACACATTTGCGCCTGTTTAAGCAAACGTAGTATATGGAATTTAATAAAATCGATATGGAACCTTCTTGATATCGAAATAACGGTAGTAGGTGTTATGCCCGTAACATGGAATTGACTACAGACAGACACAAGACCAAATTTGTTCCCTGATGTCTCAAACGTAAAACATCAGTAGAAATTTTCGATTCTGAGGACATAAATTTTGTTCAATTCCTGCATGAACACTAGGCTTCCCTACCTTCGGTAGTGAGGTAATAAAATATATAGTCCCTAGTTTCTCATTTGATATGCGTACTGATGTTACATAAAATATAGATTTATTGTTTTCATGCTCTTAATTGCTGATGTAATTCATGTTAAATTTCCTTAATTGTATTTGATTATCCATAATGATCAACACGTATTTCTAATATATTATTTATTAGTTAGACTTATGTTTTCTGTTGTTACAGGGATGTGGTGCAAGCCGTTGGCCACCCTCTTTTTTTGGCAAGTAAGATATGAGACCGTGATTTAGTTCATATATTTTTTTTTCCAAGTCTTACTTCTTTGAAGTTAATATTAAGTTAAATTTTATAATTTGCAATTTTAGTGGATTATTTTTTGTAATGAATGATTCATGCAGCAACGAATAGTAGTAATTTTAGTAAGGAATTAATATATTGTGTTTGAATGATACAGTATTTGAATTTATTTTTTAATTGTTTATTTTTGTAATATTATTTTAAAAATCTATTTATGGCCAACATCAGTCTAAGTCGGATATAATTCCTTCGCATTTATCTTACTAAATACATATACGGTTACGAACTATAGCATTATTCTAAATGAATCATATTTTTTTTCAGTTTAAATATACCTTAATATTATATATAAAGGGGCAATAACGTTATCAAATAAGTGAATACTGTTGGAACAATTAAAATAGGAAAATATGTCACGCAAATTCTAAACTCAAGCTGCCGCGGTAGCGTATGTTACCAGTAACATCTTTTTTTTTATTCATTTGCTATTTTTTTTCTTCCTTTTCTTGTTTTAGCTAGGGCGGGCGAGCGCGCCCGTTCCCACTAGGATCTCCCACAAATTTTGTTTTCTCCTCAAGTAGACGGTGAAATTTTCAGGTCCTTGTCTTTTTGAACATGTGTTTATATACTACTAATCTGTATAATACGATATTCACTGGTCCTCGGAAAAGATCGATAATCGTGTCCATCGTACATTACAGTTAGGCGATGTAAAAATCAAAAACTATGAGTTTTCATTACATTATCAACTTTTTTGCTGAATCAAACATCTTAATTCTCATGATCACCACGTTTCTCTTACACGTTTTTAAAAATATTTATTATTATCTATTATAATTATAATTATTACGGTTATATAATCATTATTATTATATCTTATTGAAATAAAGGGAAATCAAGACGGAAACAGAATACCTTATGGACAACAGGGGCGAAATGTGAACAAACCTTCCAAGAGGTGTGACGTCATACCAGCCCCATCTGTCTAACACGGGATTCTTATCAGTAAGCATGCTATAGTGGCTTTGAAAATTAATATCTTTTGAACTGATGATCGTGAAGAACTCTGGTTTTTACCTAAATATTTTATAATACCTGCGGAATTACAAAGAGAGAATAAATCAAAACTTTCTTCAACAAAAAGCTTTATTTTTTATATTCGATGTCATTAGCCAGATTCATGTTTTTTTAAAACTTCTTAAGTGCCTTTCTCCTAAGTTGTATAGCCTTCTTGTAATGACTATTAAACGAGGGAACAGATCCATTCTGCAGACAGAGAGACAGTAATTGCTCGTGTAAGGCTGTGGCCTGTGCTGGGACTGGCGTGGAACGTTTTCAATTATAAAATTGATATAAAGGCACCTGTCCTGTCTCAGATCGGCGGAGAGCGTGCTGGGGCAGCGGGCAGCGTCCATCTCAAGCCGGTTTGTCCTCATAGAACGTTTGTAGAGCGTGATGTGAGCAAATGAACTCAAGAGATTATTATCGAAATACAGAGCAAATCTGTATTGTTATTCATTTTATGAATAATTTAATAATTATAATTATTAAATAATTAATTGCTCTTCTAAGTCATATTCAACCTTTTCCATGAAAAACTCAACCTTTTTGGAGTTCAATAAATTAATATAAATAATGTTTACATAATTGTTTTTTAAACAGCGTGGATTGTTTTCATGTGGTATTTGTATCTATTCATTTTAATTTCTCGGATATCTTCGATTGAAATGGTCTTTAAAAGTTGGTGGACTGGACGAAGAAGAAATGACTAAATAGACAACTAGCTCTGATCCGACGGATAGATACAAAGAGTAGGCTGAGGCGTAGGCTTGAGGATGGTTAGATTTGATTGTGTTAGATTGTGTCATATCTTATTTTAGATAAATAATTTGGTGGAGATGGAAGGGGCGTAGTGGGCGGTCATTGGTAATATTATTTATTATTTCTGCTATTATTTCTATGATAACTGTTACTTCCTCAATTTCTAAATTTCTCGAATATCTTCAATATTGAGGTCCATTATTGTATTATTGGAAGCCCTTTTTATGAAAATAATATCGATTTTAGGATCGCTCATTCATGTATCGATTTATTTTAACTTTTTGGATATCAACATAATTTAATTTAATTTATTATAATTTAATATTAATTTAAATATTAATACTAATTATATATTATATTATAAATATAAATATTTGTTTATTTGTTAATATTATATTAAGGTACATTTAAAGATCAATGTAAGGCTGGGGACTGTGTGGAAAGCGTGCAGTTAATCTCTTATAAACGCTGCACGCTCTCCACTCGGGCCATAAGCTAATACTTTATTATATTGATGGTGTGCAACGAAACAGCATGTAATACAATTACCAAACTTTTTTTTTTCGACAATAACAACGCGTAAATCGATCTGCAATGGCTACACTATACCACACTCCTCTGGACAAAGACCCTATGAGATTGACTTGCTCGAATCTACTATCTGTTAAGCTCAAGAAATACTGGATCCTTCAACTGCTCTGCTGTAATACGCGTAATGTCCTAGGTACAGTCAAGATGCCCTGAACCCCCGAGAGTCTGTCGACAACGCTCATCTCCGAATGGACAGTTATTATTGCTAACAATTTTTACAGCGATCATTGTTAAATATGTGTTATGCAATTGGTCAACTGCCCTTTCATTGGTTTCTTTTGGGTAATGGTATAACAAGAAAGATAAGAGGTTCCTTTTTCCTTTTGAAATCTTAACGCTTAATTGATTTTCTTAAGGACCACCTTTATAAGTTTACTAGTACCCCCAAAGGGTTACTTCGCGGAAATCAACTCGTATCGTCTCTGTATCTGACCTGCCCAGCCCATCGGCACAACCCATTGTATCTTTAGTACTTCCTGAACCCCTCTAGCCATGCTCAAGTTATCAACAGGTCATTGCTACCAGCCGCTTTTTTATATGTCACATGTCGTGTCTCTTTTACTAAACGAAAACCTCGTCTCAATAAACGATTTAGTCCACCAGCGACGCAAGCCAGATCTTTAAAATCTAAACCACAGCCATGGACTTCGGCTCGAAGAATGCCACAAGAATCTGCCTTGTTTACACCTAAGCCTTACCAAGGCCAATTGCCCTTCAGACTGACCAAGCAATAATGGAGTCTGCATCTTTTTTTAAAGAAACACCAGCCATCTTATTAGAGGAATATGAATCTCAGCCCTTCGCTTCATAGGATGTCTCACTAATCTTTTTTTACACCTAATCCTTACTATAGAATAGCAATTCAATAATAAATTATGAACCGAAACCTAGACTCCGAATTTAGTCAAAAATTTTTGTTTGTGAAGTTATTACCATATTTTTTCATGAGATTATTCCTATACCACCTTAGTAATCTATCTAGTCTGCTTCCTCCCTTTATAAATTGCCTTGAAACTCATAACCTTAAACTTATAACATATAACTTATGACACATAGAACTTATAACTTCAAATTTTAAGTATTAAATCTGGAATCTGCCACCTTTATATTCCAGTCGTTTCATGCCTGCCTATTCTTCCATTTAACTCATAACGATTTCCTGTAGAATTTGACTGAGAAAAATCAAAAATTCTCACTATTGATAGATCCCACCTACTCAGGATAGCTGATAGTTCAATTCCTGCGTCAGATAAAGAATAGTAAATTCGCTAAATTTACTATTCTGACTGCCGAGAACCTTCAAAAACTTCCATCGAAAACTGCCTAATTTCTTACATTTATCTCCAATTGTGTTCTGCGCGTTTCCCACTTTCTCTCTTAATACACTTCATTCTTATTCTAAAGTAAGACTAATGAACAACTTTTAGACCCATTTGCCTCCTCCCAATCCTTTCAAAATAAAAATAAGAAGAAAATAATAGAAGATTCGTTTTTAACGAATATTATTTGAATCTCAATCTCTTCTTTCCAATTAGTTGCGTTCAAGACATTCCACTGTTGAGCTAGGACTCCAAATAGCACAAACATTATTCCTGATTCCACGTTGACATTTCTAGAATCGTTCTTTCCGAATCCGCTGTGGCTCAGAAGATTACAATTATCCAATAGAGGACGTTGTTTAACAAGGCGGCGTCTTGGATCCTGTCCTTTACATCTTCAGCACCGTCGGAGAACCTACTCCTGATGTCAGAAACATCTGTTGATAATAGCGCTATCCCATTCAATTCATGAAATGAAGCCCTGAAACCTTCAAAGACTCCTGTTCATCACTGGTGCAATAACTGGCGCAATAACGTAAATGGATCTAAATAAGTATTTCACTTTCATCCTGTTTGCCAGTCCATTTTAACACCACACAATTATCTTTTTCAGACAAAGTTTGGTATCTTGGCTTCAACATGGAACCCCATGTACTCAACTTAAAAAAGAGCGTAAGCGACGATAAGAACAATTATATTGTTTGCTCAGCAGAACGTCTCACCTCTCGATAACATACTACAACTTACAAGAATATTTTAAAATATTTTTGGATACTGAGTCTTAAACTGTGGGGGAATCACTAAGCCCATCCAATCTTGTCAATCTAAAGTCCTTCGATAGATAGTCAAACCTCCATTCTATATAACCAACAACACTCTATGTTAAGCATTTATATCCTATTTGGTCTAGACCTTATTTCACTAAATTTTCCAACTTCAAACGTATCCAATCCTTTCAATCTAAAATATTCCGTTTAATAGTTATTGTCATATATTATGCTATTAACAAGACCTCAAATCATGGCCTTAATATCCCATATGTTCTTGACCTTGTTCCATACAAATTCTCCATATTTCATCTGAACCTTACTCAGCATCCTGATCCCTAAGCGCAATTCCTTCCTTCCTCCAACCAACCCTATAACCATCCTCGAAGGTTTAAACGGCAGTGGCACCGAGACCTCTTGTAAATATGCTATTGGAGTTGCTCCACATTTTACCAGTAAATATGGTATTGGATTTCTGGCAATGTCCAGCTACTCCACTCTTGTCCTGAGCGTCTATGACTCTAGTGCATTCGCTCAGTCCACACTGACTTTTAATACCAGTAACGCGGCTGAGTGAGAAGCGCTGGGATCTCTTGCAGCCGGGCTTTGCTATTCGCATGTGTCATGTTGCCCCCGCAAAGCTTATTTTGGAGTTCCCTGGACTAATTGTAAATAATGTATATACCTATATACATTATTTACAATGTGCTCAATATGATTTATTTTATTTTTACTTAACTTAATGTTTCTTGACTGTTATTATTTTTCTATTATTTAATTTATCTATCTATTTAGTATCATTTGTGATATATATATATATATATATATATATATATATATATATATATATATATATATTTACTTTTTTTATATGCGATTGTATTATTTTATTTCTATTTTATCTTTTTTTCTTTCAACTCGTATATATGGTATGAATGGATTCTTACAGCAACAACATCTATTGCCTTTGAGTGTGGCAGCTTGTATCTTTTTCAATAAAAACTTTTATCTCTATTAAAAAATAAAATTGTGAAGTTGCGAGGAATTTTACCGTTACTCAGCCTCCAGTGGCATTAAATAGCAGTGACGAGGTTGAGAGAGAAGTCCTGCTTTGCCCTCTTTAAGTGCTTTGTTGCTTTGCAGCGAGTGATCCATGGTGAGTATAAATATAGTGCACCATTTTTTTTTTCCACTAAATAATTGTAGAAAATATATTGGACAAGCTTCGTTTCGTTTAAATAATTATTCTATTAAATTTGAAGAGGTTATGTAGCCTATATTTATTTTTTTTAATGTTATCCTTGATTTTTCTTCTCCCCGTTAATCTTATTTATCTAAATCATTATTATTGTCGGCCACTTCTCATATATCCTATTAACATGCTTGCCCATACCTTCTCAACCCATATTCATTTTTGTCTGCCTGCTTCTTCCTACAATTATTACATCATCTGCGTATGCTATTATTTGTAATGATTCATTCATGATCCTTCCGCATCCGTCTAAATTTGCATTCTTTGCAACCTTAGCCAGGACTAAATTGAATAGCATGGGGGCCAGGGAATCTCCCTGTCTTAATCCATTTTTATTTCCATGGGTTTGGACAGTTCTCCGTTTGCTCTTATCAGACAGTTAAATTATCTCATTGTCATCTTCGTTAAATATATCAGTTTAGGAGGGATTTTCGTATCTGTCATTGCTTCATATACGATGGATCTGTAGGCCCCATCATATGCAGCTCTGAAATCAACAAACGATCGCCATGTCACCGTGATGTATTCCCACATATTTTTCTCTATCTGCCGAAGAGCGAAGATCTGATCTATTTCTCCGAAAACCAAATGGTAATGGCCTACTGCTCTTTCATAATTGGGTTCAAGTCTGTTCCACTTTTATTGCTATATTCCGTTGTATCGCCTTTCTTGTTAATAACATAGATACATTACATTTTTCCGGCATGCGTTCTTCTTCCCAAATGCATTCTATTAGTCTGTGCATTCCTTGTAGCATCTTATCACCCCTTATGTTTGAATAGCTCACCATTTATACTGTCTCTACCCGGAGCTTTATTTCTTTTCAATTTGTAAATTACTTCATCTAACTCTTCTATAGTTGATGGGATTGTTGCTTCCCTTTCCAATTCTCCAGATTATCTTAGTTGTGCTTCTCTGTAGGTGATTGTGGCTGGTCCAGTAGTGTCGTCCCCAACACTATTCAATAGTTCTTGGAAATGTTCTTCCCATCTTTGGAGAATCTCTTGGTTTGATGTCAGGAGTGCACCTTCCTTGCTTTTGAACCAATTATTTACGGATGTATATCCTTTCTCGATTACCCCTATTTTCCTATCAAATTTCCTGCTTTCGTTTTTGTCGGCCGCCTCTTCAATAACCTTTAGCTGCTCCTGAAGTACCTGCTTTTTCTTCTTCTTGACAATGTTCTTTGCCTCTCGCTTTGCTTGTAGTCCATACCCTGTTGCCTAGTTTGCCGCTGCAAGCTCTTATGTCGCAGGTTGTTTCTCTTGTATAAGGTTTTCTTGCATTCGCTATCAAACCACTCGTTTCTTCTTCTGAACTCCTGACACCCAACGGTTTCCGCAGAAATGGTGGATATAATCCGCTCTAGTTCGTTCCACCTGCCGTCAATAGTTGGAATAAAAATCTCTGTCATGAGAGAGAACATGGGATTCATGCAGTTTTCTTTCCATAGCTTCTTTAAAGCGTAATGATGTTTCTTCCATTTTGAGCTTGTCAGTATTCCATTTTCTTCTAGATATACAGGGGGACATCTTGTCTATCCTCATTCTCTGTTTGAACTTCATCACAACTGGATAGTGATCTGACTCTATGCAAAGGCCTCTGAAGCTTCTTACATCCATAGAACAACTATGATGCCTTGCGTCAACACAAAACTGGTCGATTTGATTTCCTTTTTTTTTCATTCGGTGTGCGTTATATCTGTTTCTGAATATTCTTATGTGGGAATACTGTGCTCATCAAAACCAACACTTTGGATGCTGCAAATTGAATGAGTCGTTCACCGTTATCGTTTGTTGCATTATGCAGACTACGGTTTCCTTTTGTGGGTATGTACTTTTTCTTCCTTCCCGATTTGGCATTAAAATCACCTGCTCCGTTCTTTATATCATACAGGATAGCCTTTCTAGTTTTGTGTAGAAATCGTCCTTGGTTTCTTCATATTTATCTTTGAGGGCGCTTGTGCATTGATTATGCTTATAAATATCCTCTCACGTTGTCTTATCTTGCATATTGTCAATGGGCCAAAACTCTATTATTGCATTACGGTATCCAGACTTGAGTAGGAAAGCACAGCCAAACTCATGTAGATTTTTACCTCCGCTGTAATACAGAGTATAGTTCTTCTTTTGAAGCATGCCCACTCCAAATTATCATACTTCCTGAAGAGCCACTATACCAAAAACATGTTTAGTGCACTCTATCAAGGGCGAGAGGTGTTCCAAGTTAGAAGTCTACATATTGATGTTGTATCCATCTAATGTAGGCCGGGTCGTTGCCGTATATCAGTCCCAAATCCGAGGCATCATTGTTGAGCTTTCATAACTCTAGGCCTTTTAGCCCCATGCCACAACCCTCCTCTTTTATCCGGACTTGGGACCGGCTGTGATCTCCGCAAAGCGACTCTTATAGGCAGATTTTTTTTTTTATTTTTTAACCAGTTATTCCATATAATTATGTGAGTTCAAAACTATGGTTAATGCATTTTTTAGGCTCACATTTTTTTTTGTTTCCTTATTAAATTTGCTTCGCAGCTGAAAACAAATGTTGGGAAAAAGTCTCTAACTCCGGTAGTTTGCAGATATCAAAATAAACTAAAATTATGATAGTATTATGAACTACATATTTTGTCCTCGCAAAACATCACCTAAGTAGTGAGAAAAGTTGATTGAAAAAATCATGAAAATTTACATAAATCGAGACTTTTAGTAGTGTAGAAGTTTATTATGATTACAATGCGCTCTACATTTTTCATTCTCACAAAACATCAACTAAATCGTGAATAAAGTGGTTAAAAAAAAGTCACGAAAATTTACATAAATCCAGACTTTTAGCAGTGTAGAAGTTTATTAAGGAATGGAGGTTCATCTTTGATTTTTTTTTCTTTTATATTTTTATCATTGAACTACTTGCAGCTGAAATTTTAATCTTGAAAATATATATATATATATATATTTTTTTTTTATATGAATTTTCAAATATGGCCAAAAGTCGTTTTCTGCAGCAACTAAAGTGGAATATCTCAAAAGGGACTGAGAGAACAATTATAAAACTGATATAGTTTATATCTCTCTATGATAGGAGCACGCGAAACAAATTTGGTGACTCATACTCTTCGCAAACGCTTCGCAGATGAAAGGAAGGTTTAGGAAAATGTCTCTAGCTCTGGTAATTTTGCAGATATCAAAATAAAACAAAAACTAAAATTATGATGATAATGTGCTCTACATTTTTCAGTCTCACAAAACATCAACTAAATTTTGAATAAAGTGGTTAAAAAAAAGTCACGAAAATTGACATAAATCGAGACTTTTAGCGC
Organism: Rhaphigaster nebulosa; assembly: GCA_948150685.1. NCBI lineage: Eukaryota > Metazoa > Arthropoda > Insecta > Hemiptera > Pentatomidae > Rhaphigaster > Rhaphigaster nebulosa. The sequence continues at coordinate 184,586,744 of OX411307.1, read as the reverse complement.
TGTAAAAGTATATTAATGAAAAGGGGCTCAATTTTGACTGTGTGAGTCACAGACATTTCCCTAATACAGCTTTTCAGCTGCGAAGAAAATTTATTAACCTAGAACCAGTTGAGTTTGAGTCTCCAAATTGTTGTCGTGTGCTCCTATCATACAGTGATATAAACTATATCAGTTTTATAATTGTTCTCTTAGTCCCTTTTGAGATATTCCACTTTAGATGCTGCATAAAACGACTTTTGGCCATATTTGAAAATTCATATAAATATATATATATATATATATATATATTTTCAACATTAAAATTTCAGCTGCAAGTAGTACAATGATAATACTGTGCAAGAAAAAAAAAAATCAAAGATGAACCTCTTTTCCTTAATAAACCTCTACAGAAGTCAAACCTCTACAGTAGTAAAAGTCTCGTTTTTTGGAAAATTTTCATAATACTTTCCTAAGTACTGAGGTGATATGTTGTGAGGACAAATAATGTTATACAGCACCGGAGTAAATTGCCAGAGTCAAAAACAATTTCCCAAAACTTGTTTTCAGCTGTTAAGCAAATTTAAATCTACCAGAAAAAAAAACTTTAAACCAGAATTTTGAACTCACCAAATAATATGAATTGACTGGTAAAAAAATTATAAAAATCAAAAATGTCGAGGAATAAAATTCGTTCAAATTGGGTGAATTCAAATACAGGTTTGTTGGATGATTTTATTAAGCCATTGCGTCCAGAGAGAATTTTAGATTTTATAATATTTATTCTTATAACTTGATAAGCTTTATCATATGGTTATATTCTAAGGTTATGATCTATGTTTTTCATTTCAGGAAAGGAGCATTTGGCTAGTCGATGACTGATAGTACATACCTTACAAAAATATTAAATACATTTAAATTTATAATAAATAAAAAACGAAGTTACAGTTTTTTCATTTTTGCTCTAATCAGATATCAAGATAATATTGTAGGTGCTGTTGAAGGCTAGGCCTCTCGCGGATAAATATTACGAATCTAAAGCCACCTAATCGATACTTGATAATCCTATTTCTCTTCATATTTAACTATTGATAGGATCTTTATCCATTCAATCCTTTAAGGCCAATCGATTTCAGATGGTGGGGGTGGGTCCTCAAGCTTCTAAACTTGGGATTCTGATTCCATCATTTTCTCTAATTATTTATATTATTTTACACGGCAATTACGCTAGCATACTTTGTCCGCTTGTGATAATTTCTTAAATCAAACTGCATGTATATAGAAAAATATGATTTTACTAAGTATTCATTTTGTTTTTTAGCCACTATTATTTCCGTAGCATTCTCTCCTACTAACAAGGGGAGGCTATGGACGTGGGATCATCCATTTCAATGAAACCTAATTCGGTGATACGAGGTCGAAATATATTAGACGCCTGTCCGAGAGTTCTTGCCAATGCGCCCTAGGAGCCGAGAAAAAAAAATTTATGTTATTCCAATTATTTTTTATTTTATTGTTTTCTTCAATTCATAAATTCAACGTTACTACATCTGAAAGTCGGGAGTTGTTTAGGGTCCATACTACAAAATGGCACAAACGCGACTAATTTTTCACACTCATAAAGGCATAAAATCTAGAAGTTGTTGTTATGGGTTAGAGATTAGAAATTCAGAATCTTTACAATAAATATGGCCATTATTAGCGAAGTTTGCGTCTCGGCCCTGGAATGAAAACTGGCAGAGAGAATGGAAAAATGGCCAATTACCTCAGGCAATCTGGAGGAAATTAAGGTTTTCGATAAATAAAATATAGTTATAAAAATGTCAATTCAAATATTTAATTAATGCTTAACTCTAAAATGTACGAGTAAAGAAAAAAAACTTTCAAAACTTTTAATTATAAAATAAGCCTTTTTCTACATATCAAATGGTTGATTATAAAATAATAGTACGCGTATGAAAAACATTATATTTACCAGCTGGACCCTTTGCTTTTGCTGTTATGGTTACCGAATCTTTGTTTTTCTTTTTGTTCATTGCTTCAAATCATCAAATTGAATAACTTCTAATAATTATTTCACAGTAAATTAAACAAGAGTAAATATGTCTTTTGGGGTGCAAAATGTAAATTTCAACTTTGCCACCTCAAATTTTCCGAGAAACAAACAACTGCTGTATTGCTCAAAAAATAAATTTCTACATTCCGTGTCACAATTTTATTGTCATGAAACTGCAAAACTGTATGTACAGCTGCATACATGGTAGAATATACCTAATAATATCTACATGATTCATCTGCGTGGTAACACTATGTAAGCCACTATCTGCGTGGTAACACTATGTAAGCCACTATCTGCGTGGTAACACTATGTAAGCCACTATTTGACCTATCGGGATACTCACGGAAAAAAAGAAAACAGGAAGCTAGAAAAAATAATATCGAAAGTATTGTAATAGGGAATTCCCGAAATTTGAGCAGGACCACTACCAATGAGGATGTCATCAACATGCTTCAAGTCACATCCCGATGCTTTTGTAAATAAATTCAACACAAACCGAAAAATGCCAATTCTCGATCTCCAAGATGTAATTAATATAGTTGCGCAATTTTTTTTTAAATTTATATTTTATTTATATTGCACTATTTCTTATATCCAATTTAAAAATATATATTAATAATTTGTTAAAAGTTTTTAAATGATTTTAATGATGATTTTTTAGTAAGATTATATTTTATTAATGTTGGTATGATTTTTTTCAACTGTCACTTTTACCTACCCAATTATTTTCTATATCTTTTGAATTATATCTTGAAATGTTCAACTCCTATTGAATCGGGGTTTGCTGCATTGGATTCAGCGTTAAAAAATGCATTAAAACAAACCTCTTGCAGTGTTATTGAGATAATGATACAGACAAGATGAGAGGCTAGTTTTTTCGCAAAAAGGCCAGTTTTTGACGAATGTGCGGCCTGGGATTCTCAAGGCGCTCCCTACGTCACCGGCAGTCAATGTCTTCAACGTGGTTTGGAAAAGGTGTGAAAGCAGCTTAGCAGCTACAACATTGTTACTGCCTTTATAAACTTGGTAACAATATCATTTACTATAAGAAATATATGTTATTACATATGTTAGAAAAATATATACATAAATATATATTCAATTTATAAACATAAATACGCATTACAGTTGCCAGTTGCATAAGATTATCCGTCTGATTCGAGGCAATCTAATCGAAATCGTTATTCAAATACCCTCTGGAGCTATGATTTCAACTCTGGTAACCTTGGATATTTCCTTTAGGAGCTGACATATGAAAGGGAGATAGGCTAGGTGAAGGGCGGAGTTTCTCAGGGCAGATAATCTCTACTGGCTATTGAACCTCAAGGCACATCCACACTTGTCGCTCTTGTTTCTTCTTCTATACCTTGAAGGTCCCTTTACACATTTGCCAAGCCTAGCTAAATCAAATCTGCAAAGGGCTTGGCTTGACTTGACTTGGCTTGGCTTCTCTCTGTTTGAGTCGGATCCGGTTCTTGCGGGAAATGCCAGCATTCACATATTTCTGTATTCATATAAATTATATAATTATATGTTTTTATTTTATATTTTTAATTGTTTCTTTCTAAAATAAAACTATTTTAAACCGAAATTAACAGTCGACAAAAGTTGGAATAGTAGCGTGTGGATAGGTTAGTTTGCTTAGCTTCCCTAAACCTCCTTTACGCGTTTGCCGTTTGGTTTAGATTGGGATTTGCCATAGTTTGGCCAAGGTGTGAACTCACCTGTATTGTGTTGGAATTGAAAACTTGTAAAAAAAAATTGTACCATGGTATTCGTCGATTTCAACAACTACCTTTGGTATTCCGATTTTTAAATATATCCATTCATTGAACACATGACTGAAATTTCGTGTCCAGTTTTCTTTAATATTAGCTTACAATTAGCCTGAAATTATCAACGATTACTATCAGCCATTATTTTATTTTTTTTAAAACTTCAAAGCCTGATAAATATTACTGAATTTGATTTTTTCAAATACTTTTTAATTGGTCAGAAATGGTGATTTTTCTCTTTTGGAACTTGGAATACCCCAAATACCGTTTTTACTCCATTCGTCGTTAGGTTTACTGTTACAGGTGCGGTCAAATATTAACACATTAATAAGTAAGACTTATTTATTTTGTAGCAACTTTTCGGCCTAAGTTTTAGGCCATCATCAGGGCTAAAAGAAAAAAACAAAATAACAACATTGAAAACGTGTAGTGGTATTAAGGTTAATTTAAAATAAAATAGTTCTCACTTTTAACTCACTACAATAAAACAAAACTTTTATTAAATAGAACCTGTACATGAGTTAACACAACACAACAACCACAACATTACTTGGGTAGGTCCTAGCAGTCTTCATTGATACCAACTAAATTAATATTACAATATTGTTTAATTAAATAATAATTATGATTATAAAAACAAACAATTTCAATGTTGCACTAAATTTAATTATTATAGCATAATTTAACATTAAAACTAAAAATAATCACTAAATGGTGGGACCCCCACATCACTCTCCCCCCAGTAACTTTGTTACGTACAGAATCGCGAGGGAAAACGCACTGATCTTCTCATTTGACTGCGGGTGATAAGCCGTTGTATGGTTCAGTTTTGTTCCACAGATTGATGTTAATGACTTAAATAATTCACATTTAAATTGTTTGCCTTGATCACTGATTATGGTGGCAGATGTTCCAAACCGACAGATCCAATTTTGATAGAAATTTTGTTTAACATTTTCGGCTGAAGTCTCTTTTAAAAGAATAACTTCAGTCCATCCAGTAAAACGGTCGATACACGTTAAACAATGGGTGTATTCTTCACACGGCGGCAGGGGTCCAATTAGATCTACCTATATGAACAGTGACAAATCTCTCATCTGCAATCTGGTATTCCTGTAGTGGTGTTTTGGCATGTCTGAAGATTTTGCTTTTTTGGCAGGCCACACATGCCTTTGTCCATGAGCACAAATTATTTTTCATGTTGGTCCAAACTGTCTTAATACATATCAGCTTAACCGTAGCACTGATTCCAGGGTGCGGACATGCTATTATAATGTTTGAAAATATTATAACGGAAATATTTTGGAATATACGGTCTAATTTCCTTTGTCGAAACATCACACCATAATTGGCTTCCGTTTTGAAGTGGGTAGGATTTGAAAATCAAACCAGTATTTGCAGAAGAACGGAACTGTTTCAGTTCTTCGTCCTGTGTTTGTGCTTATGCTATTTGGGTGTAATCGATTGCGGAGCATTCCTCTAGCCGACACATGTAATCTGCTACCGCATTGTTTTTGCCCGATACATGAATTAAAGTAGTTATAAACTGGGAAATATATTGTAATTGTCGCAGTTGACGAGGGGATGCTTTGTCGTTCTTTTGTTTGAAGGCATAATAATTGGTTTATGATCTGAGTAGATTACAAATAATCTTCCCTCCAACAAATATTTAAAATACTTGATAGACAGACATGTAGATAGCTGTCAATTCTCTATCATATGTGGAATATTTGCTCTGTGTTTCAGAAAACTTTTTGGAGAAAAAGCCAATAGGTTTCCATGAATTGTTTTCCAATTGTTGCAGAGCAGCTCCAGCTGCTAAATCTGATGCATCTACAAAAAGTGATAGTTCACAATCAGGATTTGGATATGTTAATAGAGCTGTATTACTTAAAGCTTGTTTGCTCTAATCAAAATCATAATTCGTTTCTGGTGTCCATTCAATCTTAGTTGCATCATGTTTCTTAGCACCCTTAAGGAAATTATTAAGATTAGCTAAATAACCTGCAACATGATATAGATGCTTGCGATAGAAGTTCAGCATTCTTAAGTAAGACCTCAAATGTGTTTTAAGGTTACTGGTAAGTTATGATTATCCGGAGACCATAGTGGTTGAGTCGTTGAAAGACTTGTGATAAATGATGACTATCTTCTTCACCACTCGCAGATGCAATGAGTATATCATCGTCTTCAATCAATCAATGAGTAAACATTTCTTTTCATATGGAAAGTGGCCAAAACAGTACCTTCCTTTTGGATGATAACGTTTATTTCGACTGCTACTACGAGAACGATCTGATGAGTTACCCCTACTTAAACTCCGGGAAATTCTAGACTAAAGTGCAGATAGTCTTTTATTCACTTCCTCCAGTGTTGTGTCAAATGTAGGTCCTCTAGAATTGACAACATTAATACCACGCAAGGTTTTGATATCCCATATTTTATTACCGATATCGGCTAATTTATCCAAATCGCCATCTGATATAGTCAAAATACTTTATATTTCAGTTGGGAGTTTGTCAAGCCAAAATCTTTTCAAAATTTTATCAGAAAAATCGTCACCTGCTAATCCTTTCATTTTACGAAGTAACTGACTTGGTTTCTAATCTCCGATTTATAGTTCACTAACCACTTTTTTTTTTTTATATGGGAAACAAAAATCCAGTCCTCTCAAAACCTCATTAATAAAACGTTGGAACGTACTAGGCGCATTGCGCAGTCCGAATGGCATCAATCCAAAAGGTATAATAAGAGCTGTTTTTCGTTTATCCTCTTCATTAATAGGTATTTGATAATAAGCCTGGCAAAGGTCTAACTTCGAGAAAATGTTTTTTTTTTTTAGAAGAATATAACTTACATCCTCTCTCCTAGGAATGGGGCATCTATCGGGTAGTGTTCTGTCATTTAATCTTATATAGTCTCCATACACTCGCCATTGACCATTTTTCTTCGACACAAAGTGAAGAGGGCTTGCCCATTGCGAACTCGAAGCTCGAATAATTCCATTGAGCATACTCTGAAATTCTTGTTTATCCACAACAACTTTTCTGGATCCAATCTTCTAGGCTTGCTAAAAATCGGTGGTCCATCACTAGTGACAATCTGGTGCCTCACCTCATGATTGGTATTTACCTTCAATGAAAACGGTTTGGTTAGATCAGGAAAATTAGTAAACTGTTTTGAGAATTGGCAAGTGGCTTTAAAAGAGCTCAAGGATTCCATCTCCTCAATTGCAACTACTTGACCTATAACAGAGAGTTTTGTTATTAATTATTTTTTTGTTTTTCAGGTCAATCAATAAAACAAAATTGTGTAAAAAATCAGCTCCCAAAATACCTTTATTGGTTATAACTAAAAAGAAAGCCCACTCCATCTGTTGTCTCAGCCGAAGGTCAATTTGAAAAACTTTGGTGCCAAATGTCGGGATTTCGGTGTTGTTGACTGCAAATAATTTAATTCCCGTATCTTGATTTGCTTTAAATTCATTAACTGGTGTAATGGAGACATCTGCACCACTACCAACCAGAAAACGAATACCTGTATTTTTATCTCGTAAGAATAAAGGATGCTGATGACCTGGAATATTTACAGCAGCACAGTCAGTCAGTCCTGTGTCTGCTCTGAGGAGTTTCCCTTCTCCGAATTCCATTTGCATTCAGCTGTGCACTTAGAAGGTTAACATTCCTTTCCATAACGAAAGTGGCCAAAACAGTACCTTCCATTTTGATTATAAAGTTTATTTCGACTGCTACTACGAGAACGATCTGATGAGTTACCCCTACTTAAACTCCGGGAAATTCTAGACTAAAGTGCAGATAGTCTTTTATTCAGTTCCTCCAGTGTTGTGTCAAATGTAGGTCCTCTAGAATTGACAACATTAATACCACGCAAGGTTTTGATATCCCATATTTTATCACCGATATCGGCTAATTTATCCAAATCGCCATCTGAAATAGTCAAAATACTTTATATTTCAGTTGGGAGTTTGTCAAGCCACAATCTTTTCAAAATTTTATCAGAAAAATCGTCACCTGCTAATCCTTTCATTTTACGAAGTAACTGACTTGGTTTCTAATCTCCGATTTATAGTTCACTAACCACTTTTTTTATTTTTCATTCCTCACTTTCTCGAAAGATATTTAAAAGTCTTCTTTTGGCAACAGTATATTTGTTTTCTTCCGTGGCTGAGACAAGGTCGTATATGTTTTCAACTATCTTAAGGTCCAATTGAGCAATTAGTTAATTGAATTTCGTACCTTCTTTGGTGATTCCGCCAAGATCGAATTGGGCTTCGGCCTGACAAAACCATATTTCAGGTTTGTCCTTCCAAAACGGTGGTAGTTTAACTTTAACTTTATCAATGTTCTTCAAAGATTCACTCGTTTTATGTTCTTCTGGCATAATTGATTGCAGGAATCACTTGTACAGACAAGGGTCACCAATTAAGGTGACAAGGGGTAGTGGTATTAAGGTTAATTTAAAATAAAATAGTTCTCACATTTAACTCACTACAATTAAACAAAACTTTTATTAAATAGAACCTGTACATGAGTTAACACAACACAACAACCATAACATTACTTGGGTAGGTTCTAGCAGTCTTCATTGATACCAACTAAATTAATATTACAACAGAGGCAGTAAAAAATGATAAAAACAGAAATTACAAGCAAAATAAAATATATGAAGTATAAAAAGAAAAATAGGACACTATATATTGTAAAAGAAAAGAAAAAGTAAAGTTGAAGGAAAGAGTATGAATTACATGAAACTATAAAGTACATAATACATGATATGATAAAATATGTGAATCCTATTAATTGAAATGATTACTAGTATGAAGATTTGGAAGTATATGAAGCATATCGAGATAATTATGATATTGTAAGTTTTGTAAAGGATTACATTGATGTTAAAATTATTAACAAGTGACTAGTGAAAATAATAACAATGTAAAAAATAATTGAAATTAAAATAATGCGTTATTTACCCAGGGTATAGTAAAATATATGAAACCTATTAATTAAAAAGACAACTAGTAAAGCATAATTATGATGTAACAAGTTATGTAAAAGATGACAATTATGTTAAAAAAGTGGACATTTTTATAATTAAAATAATTATAATGAAGGAGTAAAATATAAAGTAATGTAAGCCAAAATATAGAGTAATACAATTGTAGGTCAATGTCCTATGCGGTGAAGAAAGAAGAAGATGAATAGAAAAAAGGAGGAAGAGGAAATGTGAAGAAAACGTAATAATTACACACCAGAGAGGCGTGCAGCCGAGCGTCTACTGAATCGTAACAATAGAGTTCCAGGAATCAGAAAAACCGTTAAACAATGTCACCAACTCACTGATTTGACAGAAACTAACACTAAATTTAAATACTCTGCGATCAAAAGGCCTAACAATTGATTTAAAAACTGGTAAAACGTATTAATTTAAGGCCAAATATAAAATTAATTAATTAAAATCTCAAAATTAATGTTAAAAAATAAAATAAAATTAAAAATTAATATCTCATCCAAAAAACATTCCCTCTAACTGATGGGATAAATGACAATGGAAATAAAACATAGGTGACGGGCTAAATTTAATAAGGACAAAATAATAAGGAGTATAAGGAGTTGTCACGAAATAAAAAAAAAATTAGGGATGAAAAGTTAGGTTTTTTTTTTTAATAAATTGAATATTTGGGAGTAGGTTAGAGAAAGGTTCTGTATATCTGTTTTTTTTATTGATGGGAAAAGATTCTAATTGGATGTAGATGCTCTCTGAGAGGAGTCGTTTGTCATGGTTAGGGACAGTGGTGAGGATTGAAGTATTGTCAAAATAGTTAATTGTTAATGTTAATATATTAATGTGTTTGTCTTTGACCGCACCCCCCTCCCCCCCCCCCCAACTTCTTCCTTAAATATATCTACGGTCTACCAAACTCACACCAAAGTAATTTTTAATCGTTTCTTCAAATCAGTAATAAATATGTAGATGTAATGGACCTTAGAGTGATCAAACATAGGATTTTTGAAATAAATGAACTGTTCAATGGGAGAACTAAATTAATAAACAATATAAAATTTGTTAAATGGTGTAGATAGCTAAGGATATTATTTAAAAAAAAGTAATAGTCGAATTGAAGAAATTCAATTACGACACCAAACAAGACATATTTTGCTCATGATCGAATAATTATAATTCGTACCACTTACCCCACTGATATTTTGATGGAATATATCTTATTTTTTTTCTATAGTTGTATTTTCTTTTATTACCCATATTTTAATTCTCTTACAAACATAATATAAATAGGATACCACGAAAGGATTAAGAAGCCCTATATCTATATTTATTTTTTCAAGATATAATGTTCGATGTTGATTGTTTACATTCTAATTAAGAGGTTAAGAGATAAAGGATTACCGCGATAGATTTTTTTGTTTACTTTGATTAAGAACAAACAGAAATTGGATAGTGAAAAGGAAGATCATCTGGTCTAAAATTTATTGACAATTACATCACCAAATTATCAACGTTTCACGGTTCTGCGTCATCATCAGGACCATACTTAAAGCATGATACATATCCAATGTTAAAATTAAAACACAGGCAAATGTTTAAAACGATTTTCATTAAAAGCATGTCAAAAAATCTGTATATTTATATAATTTGTCATTAAAAATTTCTATTATAAAGCACTTGTACTAGACTGTTCTATTTAAATATTACGAAATGCTGTGTATCCAATTACTGGTTAAAATTAGAGTCTTCAATTCAGAAATATTTACCATATAATATTTTAAGAAAACTCTATATCATACAATATTTTATAATTTAAAGGTTAAAAGTTCAAATACCATATTTACATTTCTTCTAGGCATCATCCAACTTGTTTACACATGATGGAACCTGTTTACACATGATGGACCATACTTATGGATGGACCATAATGTTCACACATCACCAAAAGGATTATATGTTCAAATTCCGTATTTACATTTCACCTAGACAACATCTAACTTGTTTACACGTGATCCAATCTGTTTACACATGATCCAGCCTGTTTTCCTGTAGGTATAGTGGAATATGTGAAGGCAATGTAATCATTGTGAAGGTTGCCAAAACACGTAAATAACGTGAAGGTTATGTAACCGTTAGGAAGTTTACAGACTATAAAGTCGGTATCTGAATCATCATCGGATTGGTTACGGTTATATAACCGTTGGGAAGGTTATCTACTATAAAGTGGGTACCTGACCCTTCGACAAAACCTAAAGCCTCTCAAGTTGTATAATATAATAATGTATAACTTCCAGATATCGAATAAAAATAAACGCTGAAAATATTTGTTTGAAATAATAAGCCCTTGTGTAATTATAATTCACAAGAGTTTATTATTTCAAAATGGTTATATTTCAATAATATCTTGTATGTCCATAACATGGATTTCCTTTTAGTTTTGGTTTAGAGCCAAGACAGTTAAATTATGTTTCAAATGAGCATCTGGAATGTTCCGGGAGATGAAACGTTTTCAAGTTATAAAATAACCAACCATAGGTGGACCGGTTTCCATAGAATTATGTGCTGAATACTATATAGAACATATCTACCAAGTTCAGCAAAGAAATGAAGAGCAGAATAATGGATGGTAATAGAGCCTACTACTCAAAACTGAAATTTGTAAAGACTCAACTGTTGTCGAAAGCAACGAAATTAAAATTATGGACCTATGGAGCGCAAACTTAGTGTATGTCTGAAGATGATTGCCGTAAAATGAGAGTGATCGAAAGTAACTATAACGAAGCAAGTAGGCTAAGATGGCAGAGAAAATGTATCAGAATGGAGGGTACAGAGGAAAATTTTGAAGGCGTACATCTGTGAAAAAAAAAGCATGCTGGGAGTTCACAATTGAAAACTCAGGAGGCCAAGGGTTACCCTAACCTGTACCGCTGAACAGTTAGGCCTCATCCACAATGGAGCACCGCCCTTCGCCCCAGTACCAGTGGTAATCCCTCGCACCGACCCTAGTACTCTCGCCCCTTGCCCCCTGTCTGTCCACATTGGAGCACCACCCCTCTCCAAAGCTAGAAGGAATGGTATCTCTCTGCCCCTTCAGTTGAATTTCAGATATCATGAGATACCATCTTTCAGATATCATATACCATCTTCTGACGACGAAGATATTGCGCTGGATTCAATCTCAGCCAATTATTATCATTTTTACCGAAAAAGAAAAAGGATCGGAAGTTCATTTTTTAAATAGGGGCTATGTCAGTTTGGTGAATTCCATCACCTGTACCAGGATTTGAGACGAGATTCTGAAAGATTTTTCGGTTATATGAGGATGAAGATCTCCACGTTTGATTATATCATTGATCTAATCAAACCTCAAATTCAAAATCAGTGAAAAAATTGTCACGCTCAGCCAACTTCAACAGAGGAACGACTGATGCTCACGTTAAGGTAGGTAAACATTGATAGTAATGATAGTCGATATTAATTTTAATAAAAAAATCAAAACAAAAATTCAGCACTTCTGTCGTAATGTTCACTGAAAGGGTGTTTGGACTGCACTTTCTTTTGTTTTATAATCTGTCGTAAATTAAACTTCAATTTAATAAGATACAAGATGCTAGAATTACATAATATGAAGCATTATTAATATAATTTAAATGCTCATCAATCATTGTTTTCCATTTCAATCAAACATTCAGTGCAGTTATAGATGTTCTTTTTTTTAATCTTTATTAATTTTGTACTTGTATATATATATATATATATATATATATATATATATATATATATATATATATATATATATATGAACAATTAAAGAAATTCAAATATGTATTGGTCTTAGTGAAAATGAGATAATATAAAAAGATATTAATAAATCTTGACGTTCTGAGGCCGGGAGGTGCGAGGGTCGAGGGTAAAAGAATTGACGAAACAATTGCTTGGTTTGGTGCTAGGCTAGGGTTGAGGGTCGGTGCGCGGGGCGAGGCTTCGTTATGGCCAGTCCCATTGGAAACAATGTGTTCATTTTTTTCCTGGTTCGAGGGACTAGGGGCGGTGCGCGGGTGGTCCATTGTGGACGAGGCCTTAGTCTAAAAAGTTCATTACGCTATATCTCAGGTAATACTGGTCCGATTTCGATGATATACATATTTTTTTTTTTGCAAGTAATTTTATTACCTTTCGATTGACTACAAAAAAAACTTTGGGCTTTCAACAATATCTCGAAAACGATGCGTCGTACAGAAAAAGGAGTTCTATCCAAAATTATAATACCAAACAATGTCAATACTTCGATATCAATTTCTTTGGTTTTTAAAATATATGTGGCGCATATTTTGTTTACTTCAGAGCAGTGATTCTCAAACTTTTTTTGTCAGAGGGCACACTGAAATTATTCAGAATTCATGGAATCCCTACAATTATTATTTTTTTTTTTTTAAATAAATGATAAACCATAGAAGTAATTAAAATAGAAGCATAAAAAACAATTGTAATAAAAATAAAAATAGGAAAACAATGTTAACTTTTTATAATTTCTTCAATTATTTATGTAAATTAATACTTTAATTTTACTTAATTATTAAAAATTTCGCTGCATCCACTTTGAAAACAACTTCTCTACAGGAATATACCTCCCTACTCTTTCGCTTACTAAACCATTTTCCTAGTTTATCATTCAAGGTATTGCATAAAATTTTATTTTTTCGGTACTCTATAATAAAGAGTTAGAAACATCTAAATCTTCTCTTTATAGTTTTGTTCAAGCTCTTGACCAAACTCCTCCCAAGTCTTCGTCTTAGCTAATTTGATTATTCTCTTAGTTTCATTTCGGTTCCTGACATATTCATCTCAGTGAATAGGTAACTTAGTTCTATTCTAAGTTTTCCAGGACTCCTTGATCATTAACTTGACCAGGAACACTTCTTTTAACATCATCGTTCCACCATTTTGTTTTCTTGGTATATGGCCTTATTTTTATTGTCCACATACTTCACTTGCTGTATTGAGTATGTTATTCTTAATTTCATTCCAGAGGTTATCCATCGTATCCTCCCCGTTTGCTTCTTGGAGGCGACTTTCGAGCAGTGACCGATATTCTTCTTGTTTATTTTCCATTTTCAGCTTACTAACATCAATCCGATCATATGATTTGTTGAATCTCTTTCCTGGTTTGATTATTTTTGTATCCGCTATAAGTAGTTTGTGGTCGGTGCTTAGTTATGTCCCCCTTATGACCTTTATATCAGTGATACCGGGGCGTATACCTGTATAACAGTAGTTTTACCGATTGACAGCCTTATTAGGCTCCGGTCGATCACAAAATAATCAATGATGCTCTTCCTCAAGGTTCGTTCTCCTCTATTCTCAAAGCTGATCTTGTGTATCGTTTTGTGTTTAAACCAAGAGTTGCCCATGAGCATATTATTCTCTATGGAGAATTCTCTGAATCTTTGGCCGTTACTATTGAGCACACTTTCTCCTCCCCAAGGACCCATCACTCCATGCGCATTAACTTTATCGTTTCCGGTCCTAGCGATAAGATCCCCGCTTATCATTATCATTCTGCCTTTGTTCTTAGCATCATCTACTGTCCTCTGGAGATCTTCATAGAACTGAACCGGGGCGTAGTACCTGTATAACAGTAGTTTTACCGATTGACAGTTCTACATCAATAACAATGATCCTTGATGCATTGGTTGCCAGGATTCTACCCTCTTCTACATTTCGTCCCCCATCACAAACGCTACTCCCTCCTTTGCTCTATCTCTCACACCAACACCAGAGTACAGCATATTATACCCATCAGGCAGTGTTTGATGTCCACTTCCTCTTTTCCTCACTTCACATAGCCCCATTATGTCAACTTTGTGCGCTTTTATTTCCTCCACTAACTCCTTTTCCTTTCACAAAGAAGGTAGAGCAAGAAGAAGAAGAAGATTAATAATTTCGCGGCATCCACTTTGAAAACAACTTCTTTACAGGAATATACCTCCCTACTCTTTCGCTTACTAAACCATTTTCCTAGTTTATCATTCAAGGTATTGCATAAAATTTTATCTTTTCGGTACTCTATAATAAAGATTTAGAAACATCTGAATCAGATATATTAAATATAATTAATATTTGATATTAGATATACATAAAATATCAGAAGATTTTAAATATTTATTGTATTTTGTATTTCAGTTGTTTAGCGTTGTCATTTTATCCAGTTTTAAGAATAAAGTATGCTTACATTTTTTTATTTTCTAAAATCTAAGAAAGAAAGCGCACGAAACATAATTCGTACACGTTTTTTGCAGTAAAATTATTATATAAATTGAACAGAGGGACGCGGTGTGATGGAATTCTTGGATATTTGTAAACTAGAACAGTTACTGGCTAACGAAATATAATTAAATTTACATACAAATTTGAACATTTTTTTGTAATAATAAAAAAGCGACAACTTTTCTCCGGAAAAAAATCTATCAAGCCCAATCTGTGAGCCACCGAAAAATAATTTTGATTCCATAATAAGATATATATATACAATAAGATGTACACATTTAAAACTTTGTAGCATTGATGTACTAAGCAAAATTTTGAGATGTCTATTCCGGATGGAAACATTGTTTCTCACCTTTATAAATTATCAACTTATAAGCTATCTTGTGACTTTACAGGAAGATGGAGTCTTGACTGTTTATTTTGGCTCAAATATTAAAAACTCCATCGTATTCAGGTTTTGAATGCCATGAAATTTCGAGCTTTTAACTCTAAATAAATGAAAGCTAAACTTTTTTTTTTGTTTAACAACGAATTAGTTCATAAGACTAAAAAAAAATTTAATATAATACAGAGATTTACGAATTTATATATTAAATAATAATAATTATATATATATATATATATATATATATATATATATATATATATATAAGTTATCTTTGTTATAAGAACTAAGACTTTTAAAAAAGATTTATTTGAAGTATGAAATAAAATACAACATAAAACAGAGTAAAGAGTGGCGTGGAGGCGGGCTAAAGATAGACTAAAGATAATGTTAAAAAGTAGTGGGAGTAAAAAGTAGTATTTTTTCTAATTTTTTTTATTTTTTTATTATGAAGGATTACAGAGTTAATTCTGAGAAAGCTTTTGTTAGAATGTTCAGTTCTCATGCTATGGTAATAGTTCCCAGGACAGAGTTCTAAGAATTTAGATTACTATGGTGGGAAAACAATATTAGAATATTACATACTTAGGGAGAATAGAATATTTAAGTCCTTCCCTCTTAGATACGAATTTCCCTATGGTGGGTGAAATGAGTTACAATTTTAGGTTTATAAAAATAAAAATTACAAAGCTAAGAACAATGATTAGAATTAACATAAAGGTTATCCATAAAAGTGGAATATGTAGTGTGGTTGAATCATTGTGAATGGTTGTGTTTACAAAACGTAAAAGGTATGAGTTTTTGAGTTCGTGAAAATTTAAATTTTTAATCTCAAGAGTTGTATTTAAAAGTTGTGAAGCTTGAATGTTCAAATGTTGTTTATCAAACAATGTTACAGAACCATATGTTTTAGTGAAGGATACAATAGTTTTATTATGATACAAAATAGAGTTTAAATTTGTTTTGACTAAATAAATTCCTTGCATATGATAATTAATTGTGTCTGCATCTTCTAGAACCTGAAGATCATCTGGGTTGTAAAAAGCTATGATGATGTAGGTTATTTCTGGAATTACTTCAATGTGATTTTCTGGCTGGCCTAGACGAGTGTATAGGCAAGCTTGAGGCTTTCTGTAAAATATTCTGGATACAAGGATCATTATGATGGGATAAGTCGGCTGGAGTGCAGCGATGGATGGTGTTGATTATTCATACATTGATTATTTAAAAATTTCAAGTTGTTATTAATATTAAAGAGATATTGGAACTTTGGAATTACTCTTATGATTTCATCATTTACAACTGATGGTATGGGATATATATTATACTGGTCACAAGCAATGTCTTCGAATATTGGAAGAGATATGGTATAAATAATTTAATTTACATGCATTGCACATGCTACAGTCATTTTACGTTCTATTTCAAGGATAAATTTAAATTGAAATGGATATAAAATTTGATTTTTATAATGTGGAACAATTTTTTCCAAATAAGGTTTTAGTATTTATTATAAAAGCATGAAGGATATTTAATTTACAAAAGGTTAAAGAAGGTTCTACATCAAAAATGGTTGCAAAAACTAAAGCTAGAATGATTTGTATATAATCTAATAATTATTTGATGGTTAACAAGTTGACTGTGGTTCCTATAAGATGGATTTTTTCTGCGACATGTAATGGCTTATCTTTTATATTTTTAATAGTTTTTTTTTAATTGAGAGATTAAATTGTTATTTATAGAATACTGATTATGTAATTGATCTATTATTTGGTCTTTATTATCTTTTAAAGTTTTTGATAATTTAGGAAATTGTCTTTTATCATTTACATCTAAATTGCCGGTTTTACTTTTTATGATTGTATCTAAAGCATTTATGTAGCCTCTTTTTGCTTGGTTACTATTGGTATCATGCAATTTAATATTATATATTTTTTCACTAATTATAAACTTAGTACTGTAAATTATATCTATATGAACTTGTAATTCTTTTAATATAATACTATTAAAATTTGAATCATTTAAATATCTTTCGAATTGCCAATTTACAAAGGTATATTCTTCATTCAGTATTGTTAAGTCGAAAAAATGTCCTATTGTGCGTTCTGCTGTTTGCAACTTACCTTGCCCTAGATTGGTAGGTATAACGCGTAAAATGGATGTTGTTTTTTATTTCTATCATCACTCCTGCAAAGGTGGATATTGACCTAAAAATTAAAAAATACATTACAATCTAGTTATTATAAAAAAATATATATATTTATTTTTGCTATGATAAAAAAAAAATGTTTCTTTTCATTTATATTTTTTATGGTTGGGCAGGTATCAGACATCTTTTGAACTGAAAAGAGCCCATATGCTCTGAACTCCTCAGTTTCTTTAACTTACTATCTTTTTATTCTCTAATGAGAATTAAACTATATTCTTTATTATTATTATTATTATTTATATCTTCCTTTGTTCTCTCAGATTCCTAGAGTTGCATCTACATCCAGGAAAAATAATCAAGGGAATGCAGATGATTTCACTTATTTAAAAATTTTCTGACAATCCTGCAGGTATTCAGCAGAACTGCCTTCTGGGTTAATTTTAATTTTTCTAGATCCAGGCCAAGGCCTTCCGTACCATCTTTTGTGCTTTTGAGTATTAGTCCATTCGAGGAAATTACTAGTGGAATCACCACCACTTTTACTTGATGATAAAGAAATTTCAACTCTATGGCAAGTTCTTGATACTTCCTAATTTTTTCGGCCCTAGTGGTCAATAGGTTTGAATCACTTGGGACGGCTATATCTACGATTTTTTTATTTTGTCTATAATCAAAATGTCCGGACGGTTATGCATTATTCTATGATCCGTGATTATTTTCTCATCCCAATAAACTTTAACACTATCATTTTCTAAAAGTTTTTCTGGGGTATTTCGATAATAGGGCACCTCAACCTCATCTTTGCCCAAAAGCCGTAATGTTCTGCATATACTTTGGTGGTATATTTTGGCCACATTATTATGCCTAATTAAGTAGTCCGTCCCAGCCAAAGTCTCACAACCATTTGTCACATGTTGAATAGACTCATGTGTCCTGGAGCAAAGGCGACATTTATCTAACACCGAATTTTTCTTCAGAATATGTCTTCTATATGCCCTTATCGCAATTGCCTGATCTTGGATAGCTAGTCTCACCAAATAGTTGCCCAACCCTTAACCAATGAACTGAGACCATTAACCAATCATCATCAATCTCAGGCTCATGCAGTTGATGGTAAAATCTCCCATGCAGTTCTTTCTCCTTCCACACAGCCTTATACTGATCATCATTTTTTATTTCTTGCAGCATCGGATTTTTAAGATTAATGACAGTGAAATTTTCGTCTAATTTTCTCATCATACCGCTAATTGTAGACATACTTGCCATAAAATATTCCTTCATGGAATTTTCTTGCTTTCGGCATGCGTCTTCTATCGAAATAATACCACGGCCACCCTCCTTCCTAGGCAAATAGAGTCTTGCCATAGACGCCTTTGGGTGATGAATATTAGCATCCGTCGTCATTGTGCGAACCAGGCTGTCCAATTCTTGTAGTTTGGTAGTCGATCAGTTTATTATACCAAAACTATATCCTACCATTGGTATTGCCCATGTATTAATGGCATGTATTATTTTTACCAGTCAGGTGACTTCGGAGAATTTGCTGCAGTCTCTTTTTAAGCTGGTACATATTTCACCAAGTACCTCTTTCTTGGCTACCTTAATAGTTTGCTTAGTGCCCTGGTATTTGTAAAATCCTCCTAGGGATTGGTGTATTATGGTCTCTAAGTTGTAAAGAACTCCTGTCGATTACTCTCCCATTTGTTACATTAACTGTAGCACACTCTTCGAGACCAAAAGACATACTAATTGCATTACTAAACGTAGACACAAGTTCCATCGTGCTTTTTAACTGATCCCTGTTTTTTGCATTTAACTTCAGGTCATCCATATAAAAGCTATGGCTGACGATAGATCTGTTATCCCCTATTTTCAATTGGTAACCAATGTTGCTGTTGCGGAGGATATGACTTAATGGTGCCAAAGCTGAGCAAAACCATAGCGGACTGAGTGAATCTCCTTGGTAAATACCCCGACAAATTTTTATAATTCCAGTATTATAACATGAGCGGCCTCTGCCTACTATCATTTTAGTGCTCTACGATTCCATGAGTTTGCTTAGGATGTTTATTACGTCAGGATGAATTTTATATAATTCAAGGACTTGAACTAACCAACTGTGTGGTAAGGTGTCATACGCTTTGTTATAGTCAATCCATGCCATTGATAAATTTCGCATTTTTTTGCAAACTTGATTTGCAATAAATGTGTCCATCACTAATAGCTCCTTGCAACCTCTAGCTCCTTTCCTGCAACCCAATTGCTCTGACGGTAAGAGTTCATTAATCGTCAAATGATTATCTATTTTTAAAGCAATGATTGATGTCAGGAGCTTAAATGTGGTATTTAGACATGTAATAGGTCTGAAGTCCTTAGGCTCAAGAATAGGCCCTTCTTCCTTGGGTATCATATAAGTTATCCCCGCTGCAAACTCATTAGGTATTTCAGCCGATCCGTTCGTTATTGATTGGAAGAGTTCCGCTAACTTCCCATGAAGACTAGTGAAGTGTTTCAGCCAGTAGGCTTGTAAGTTATCATTTCCTGGACACTTCCAGTTATGCATTTTCTTAACGGCTGCAGTTACATCCTCCTTTGTGATCACCAACGGGGCCATCAAGGTTGTTCATTCAAGTTCATGCTTTATTTCAGGCAACCAGGTGGTGTTTGCATCGTGATATGCTGGTTGTTCCCACAATCCCTTCCAGAACGATTCCATACTCTCTGCCGTTGGTGGTATTGCATTATACATCTATTTTTTGCCCTCCTAGTTTTCTATAAAACCGACGTTGGTCTGTTCCAAAAGTCCTATTGTCCTCTATGCGAAGATTTGCCGTTGTGTATCTTCGTACCCTATTTGCATAAACAGCTAACTTTTGTTTAAGTTTGTCAGCATAAAGTTTGAGGGTTTTAATGAGTTCATTTTCAAGTATTACGGTTCCAAGATGAAGAACCATAATCTCATCTATCTTTTTCTTTTGCTTTTTTGAAGCATTAGTTGGATCCTTGACATAATTTGTTATTATTCCGATTCGTCTTCGCAGCTCAGCTATTTTCCCCTCCAACCTTCTCCTCCAAGCAGGCTGTCTAATAGTCCCTGCAGTTGAAGATTTCTTTGACGCATCCTTCTCTTTCACCTTTAAACCAAGGGGAGTTAGAGTTGTTTTAGCTGCTATATAGACCCAATGCTTGAAATCAGATGTGGTATTAACAAGTTGAACATATTTTTCAAGTATCTTGTCAATGATTTTGACAGTTTTCCAGCTTATTGCTTATAAAGGACTCGGGGTAGCATAGGTCTTTCTTCCATGGGAATTGCGTTCCATTTCACGTGTTCCTCCAATAGTTCATCTTCTAAGTTTGTTTCAACTTCAGCATCTAGATTCCATTCATCATGGCGTGCGCTATCTGCAGATGCCGACTCATTATGAGCTGTCTGGGTTGAGGATCTGCTGACTGTTGCTTCTGAAGATTCTCCCGAATCTCCGGTAATACGTGTTGAAACTTCATCTTTAATTATTTGAAGGTCTGCAGGACCAATAAAATGTCCCTTCATTTACATTTAATATTATTATTATTGTTATTGGGTTTTTTATTCATCTTTTGACATAGACGAGGTCCATATGCTCTGATCCTGTCATGTTATAATTACTTTGTAATTATTAAGAACAATTTTAAATTGTTTATTTAAACAATATTTGATTATTTATTTTTACTTATTTATTCATAAGAAAAAAAAATGAAATAAATTTAAATTTAAATATATTTAACACGAGGTTAGTTATTGTCTTGTGATGTGTTGCGAATGCACTCCTTAGCTGTTCTAAGAATGATGACTTGAACTGGGACCAGCTTCGTGAGGTGGTCGGTTGTGAACTATATCGGCTCCTTTACGAGGCCTTTTAATATTTTTCAAATGTAGATCCTCACGCGTGTTATAATGTTTTTCTTATCAATAATTGCGGTTTTAGATTTCCTATCTATTTGTTAATTTTTTTCTTTTTTTATATTTAATTCGACTGTTTTGTTTATTCGCGACAAAGACTGTAATGATATGATTGTATGCGAGTACAGCGTATTTGACTTTTTTCATTTTTAAATTCCTCTCTGTTATTTAATATTCTCAAATCTTCTATTAATGTGCTATGAAATCTTTCAATTGGTCCGTTTGATTGGGGTGATTGAGTAGAGGTGTAATGTAATTGAATTCTGTGTAATTTTAACAAATCTGAAATTAAGGAATTTCTAAATTCTAAACCGTTATCTGTTATAATTTGTTTTGGTAAACCGTGATGAGAAAAATGTGAAATTAATATGTTTACAACTTCTTTTGCTTTACCGTTTTTTAATTTATAAACTTGCGCAAATTTGTAAAAAGTGTCAATTAAAGTTAAATATTTTTTATTCTCAAACGGTTTTAAGGGATTTTGAAACTGCACAAATTTCACAATTGTTAATATAAATTTGGATTGATTTTTTCATATTAGACCAATAGTATAATCTTTTGATTCTATTGCAACTTTCTTCTGAGCCTCTGTGGTTAGTTTTGTCGGTATGATAATCATTTATTAAATTTGTTTGTTCATCGGGGTCCTGGACATCTGTGAGACTACTTGTATTTTTTACGAAATTTAGTTCTGAGTGTTTGAAGTATTTTATCATTACTTCATAAAATTCAGCATAAAAATCTGTTTCAAAGTACAAGCAATATTTAGCCTTTGGTTCTACAAATTATTTAATTAATTTTATTACATCTTGTTCGAAGTTTTCTTTTGAAATTTCAGCTATTATTCATGATTTGAAATTATTAAAAAGATTTTCGATTTTGGTTTTATGGGATTAATATCAACTAATTTTAAAATTATTTGTTTTTTTCCTGAATTAACCGGAGTCTGCTATTGGCATATCAATGACGGTGTTTCCTAATATGTTGGAATGAACGGAATTTGTTTCAGATTCATCTGTTATTTCATCTAAAATTTCATTTTCATCTAAATTTACAATAAGGGAATCGTTTTCTGATGTTTCATTTTCACGGTATAATTGTTCAACCAAATCATTAATAATTGCGCCAGGGTCTTCGAATTCTATTAAATTTATTTCTACTCGCGATAACGCATCTGCGAATTTGTTTTCATGACCTTTTTTATAATTAATTTCAAAATTAAATTCTTCTAATTTTAATTTCCATATGTGAAATTTTGAATTTTGGGTCTTTTAATGATTGAAACCATTGGAGTGGTTTGCGATCTGTAGAAATTATAAATTTTCTGCCAAAAAGATATGGTCGAAAGTATTTAGTTGCCCAGACAATAGACAAAAGTTGGTGTTCAATTATAGACAATTTCGATCTCGTCCGCGATGTGGTTGAGATAAAACAGCGCCTAATGCAACATTTGATGCATCGGTGGTTAAGCAAAAAGTTTTAGTAAAATCCGGATACGTTTCGAAACTATCTAAATGATTTTTATCTGAGGCATTAATCTTTGCACCTTTCTTTAAACATCGAGTTAGAGGTTTTGTTAAATGCACAAAATTTGGTATGAGACGACGGTAATATCCAAGTTGTTCAAGGAAAGCTTTTATTTGTTTAGTTGGTTTGGGTAACGGATAATTTTTTATAGCAATAATTTTGTTAGGTCTTCTCCATTAAAAATGTTTTTAATGGGAATTTTGACTACTGTTTCTGAATTATTGTTTGTCATATACGGGCAGGTGTCCTAAATATTCTATTTCCTTTTTAAAAAACTCTGTTTTATCAGGTTGAATTTTTAAGTTTGACTCTTTTAATTTTCTAAAAACTTGTATTACAACGGATAAACGTTCCTGAAGGGGTTTACTATAGATAATCATCTGAATATGCAACGCAATTTGGAATGCCCATAAGTACATCATTAATTACTCTCATGAAAGTTAGTGGACTATTTTTTAAACCAAAAGGGAGTCTTAAACATTCAAAATGACCCTTTTCAGTCGAAAAAGCTGTTTTTGGAATACAGTCTTTATCTAATAAAATGTGATGGAATGAACTTGTTAAATATATTTTCGAAAAATAATTACTTTTGCCTAATTTATCTAGAAGATCAGTAATACGTGGAATAGGATATTGATCATCTAATTTTTTCCCGTTAGGTTTTCGATAATCTATTACAAATCTCCATTTTCGCGTTCCGGATAGATCTAATTTTTTAGGGACTATCCAAATAGGACTATTATATGGTGAAAAAGAAGGGCGGATGATTTGCTGTTTTAACGTTTTGTCTATTTGTCTTTTTACTTCTTTTTGAAAAATTTGGGGATATCTATAATTTTTAGTGTAGCCCAGAATTTCATCTTTGGTTAAAATTTTATGTTTAACTCGCGTATTTGCTGTTAGCTGAGTACCTTTTGTATAAAATAATTCTTGATATTGTTTTATTAAATTTTGAATTTCTTTCTTTTCTTCATTATTTAAATGATCCATACGGATGAGTTCTTTTATTTCATAATTTTTCATGAAAATCAAAAATGCCAAATTCTAGAAGGGTTTTGGTGTTTGGAAATATTTTTGATGACCCTATACTGGTATTAAAATTTTGTAATGAAGAACCATGTGCACTTGTGAGTTTAAAAGGCTCACGGGTAATGTTATTATGAAAATATTTATTTGCTATTCGGGATGATACAAGTGATTTTGTGCTTTCAGTATCAATAAGAATTTTTAAATTAGAATTTGGTAACAAAACGAATGGTTGGGCACTATAGTGGGTCAAATTTAGAATATCAGCGCGGGGCATTATTTTTTCCAATTCCAAGGTCCTTGTTACCAATTGTTGCGTGCTTTTATAATGCGGTTTATTAAATTTATTATTTATTATTGAACGTTTCATGTCCATAACGAATTGACAATCATTGGTTAACATATTTATTGCCTGGTTTAAATCTATTGGAATTTTAGTTCTCATGAAAATCGACGGTTCTTTCAATCCTTTTAATAAAATACACGCAAAGCTAATTTTTCGATATATTTTGTTAGAACCAGTGCCT
The DNA here is from genome assembly GCA_948150685.1 of Rhaphigaster nebulosa. Classification (NCBI taxonomy): domain Eukaryota; kingdom Metazoa; phylum Arthropoda; class Insecta; order Hemiptera; family Pentatomidae; genus Rhaphigaster; species Rhaphigaster nebulosa. Next base: position 184,562,088 of record OX411307.1, on the reverse strand, counting down.
CCATAGGCATTTCGCTACATAAGTATGAGATTATTAATTGCACTATTTTTTGAGTTTTGTTGAAGATATCAAAAGATGATTCATTACCTTGAGTCATTAATAATAATTATATGTTTAGTGTATACGCGTCTCGTTTGTCCGCGTATCCCTGTTTTAGAGCGTTTTTTACATCGCCCCACGTATTGACATATTTATAATTTACCATATCCGCTGCTGGATTCTTTATTTTTGCTCTTAAAGAATTTACTAGATATTAATTTTGGAAATTCGAAGTGTTTTCATGTTTATAAAATGTAGTAATTAGTTTATCAGAATTTCCTAAAAATCTGGTTAATGGCATTGGGTCTCCATTAAAATCCGGAACCATCTCTAAATATTCCTTTTGAAATGTGGGAGGTGCCATTTTTAATATTTAAAAAAATTACAACAAAATACATAGAATCATATAAAAAAAAAAAATAATTTTGATTTATCAGTAGATGAGAAATGGGGGAGCTGGCACACTTTTTTTGAGCAGCCAATCAGAAGCCAGCATTTGGTCACGTGACCTATGGCGGGAAATTTGAATTTGAATATTTGCCTCGACCTAACCTTAACTACCACGTGGTCTTGCCTCGACCCTACCTTAACCACCACGTGGTCTCACCTCGACCTAACCTTAACTGCTAGGCCACGCCCCTTTTTAGTCACGTGACCCTTATGCCCCGCCCCATTTTAGTCACGTGTCCAGCGGCACCTCCTGGTCTACGCTCCGCCCGCATATTTTAGTCACGTGATCCAGTCACGTGACCCTTTGAACCCTCCGGTATATGATCCGCCCACATGTTTTAGTCACGTGATCCAGTCACGTGACCCGAGGCACCTCCTGACCTATACTCCGCCCACAAGATTTACCCCCCTCCACCCATTGAAGGGTAAGGTTATATTGATTGATTGAAGGATCAGGTTATTACCCACCTTATAGAGCATGAGTGTACCCGGCCGTCATTGTGTTTTTCTTACACCGCCATTTTGTTTTTTCTACAGTTTGAGAGACTTGAGGTTTTGTTATATGGTCAGATACCCACTTTATAGTACGTAACCTCCTCTATGGTTATATAATCATAACCTATACGACGAAGGGTCAGGTATCCACATTATAGTCTGTAACCTCCTCTATGGTTATATAATCATAACCTATACGATGAAGGGTCCGGTACCCACTTTATACTCTGTAACCTTCCCAAAGGTTACATAACCTTTACATTGTTTTCGTGTTTGTGCAAACTTCTCAATGTTTACGTAATCTTTACAATATTTAACTTTACCAACATGTAAACAGGTTGCATCTTGTATAGACAAGTTGGATTATGTCCAGGTGAAATACAAACATGGACTTTGAACTGTTTATCTCTAGCATATAAATAAATAGTATATTTCCTTAATCCTATAACAACTGCTGGACCTTGAGCTGTTTATCTCTAGCATATAAATAAATAGCATAGTCCCTTAATCCTATAACAGCTTTTGGACTTTGAACTGCTGATCCCTTTAACATAAATAAGTTACAGGGCTCCTTAATCCTATAACAGCTTTTGGACTTTGAGCTCTTAATTCCTAAAATATAAAGAATAATATAGGATTTCTTAATCCTTCTGCTAAACAGTAAACAAATTTCGCAATAATGATTTATCTCTTAATCCTTCCTTTGAAAGTAAACAATGGACTTTGAACTCTCAATACTTTCATGATATCAGGATAGGTAATGATAATATTAGTTTTAGCCAAAGTTTTGTATCTTTTTTAGTTCGGCATTAAGCCTTAAGCCTCTTCACCACGTCAAGGTATAGGTACAACGAAGAGGTTTGTTTGTTTTTTTATTGTTTTTTATTTATTTTTTTTTTTTAATTTAATTTTTATTTATAATGTAACACTTCTACAAAATAAAGTTATAATACAAACATAAATTTTGATCTTGTAAAATTTATACAAAACAAACATAAAATTTAATCTACAAACTAATACATGTATGAATTAAATAAAACTTAATTTTTAAAATAAAGAAATATATATATTTAAACAGAACAAAATATAAGCCTTCTTTAATCTATGATATAATAAAACTAAACCCTCTAATTGTATTTAAATTTAATTTGGAAAACAAAAATATAATAAAGATATCATCATGAAATGTATAATAAGCAGAACTTTTTGCTAAATGGCAGGCTGGTCGGCATAGCAAATATTAATATCGTAGCCCTGAGCAATAATAATTATGAGCCTGATAAGAAAAAATTTATTTTCGATACGGATCAAGATAAGAAAATATTTCATAAAAATTTCAATTTTTTTTGTTGTATTTTCGTGCAATTAAAAGAGAAACAAAAGCATTGGAACAATTCTGTTGAACTAATTGGAGATCTATTCACCTCTCATTCACTCACACAATCAAGTTTGCGGGTTTTTAGACCTCGCCAGTGACTTACATTAAGGGTTTACAGGTGTTTAAACCTTGCCAGTGACCCATTCCATTTAGGGTTTACGGGTGTTTAAACCACGCCAGTGACCCATTCCATTCAAGGTGAATAGAATTTAAACCAATTATTTTTTATCCATGCTTCTAAAGCCTTTGTCCGATACTGCGTGCATTTCTCTTGAGAAAAATTATGTATGATGCAATGGTTGCCTTGCTCATCTAAGACGAGTGAATCAATTTTTGGACAACCAAAATCTTCCAAGTTGACTATAGAACAATTGTACAAATTTTTTGATAGAAATAGTTTCTTATCTCGACCCTTAACAAAAGCAAATTTATAATTACAATCAATAAAGTTGAAAATTTCTTCAATAATTTCATTTAACTTCCCCATATTCCCATTTAATTTTATGATAATAATTTTCTAGCCAATAGTTTGTTCTTCTACTTTTATCAGTTTGTGTATATTGCTTCGGTGGTTTAAAAATCCAATGTCTTGACGACTTGAAAGCTTGATCAAAAAGAGACAACTCTTTAATAATATAACCTCCCAGGCTATCGACAAAGCACTGGAAGTCTACAATCACTACACTTGCCGAAACCATACTGAACACTGAGCAAAGGATTCACCTCATTTTATACCATTCGCCGATCCGTACCAATTAGAGGGTTATATTCTACGAGTCTATCATGTATAATTAAACAATATGCTGTAGTATTCGACGGAAATATAGTTTTTGATTCGAATTCTAATCTTACATCTACTGGTCCACTTTTTATAGATTCAGATTGTTTCGAACAATCTATAACGATTAAAGGTGCTTTTTCTTTAAAGTTTTGAAAATACGACAGAGGTTGCATTTGTGCGCCATAATAGGAATTTTGAAATGAAGCGTACATATGGTAGAGCAGGGCGAACCGATTGGATGAAATATCTATATTCAAATCATCATAAGGATAAGCTTTACAATTTAAATACAATTTGACGTTGGAAATATTACAATGATCAAAGTTGCTTGCATCTTTTACATGATTATTCAATCTTTCAGTTTGAAAAGTTAATATGATATAACGTGGTTTTTCCAGCTGACTTGAAGTTTTAACGGGCCAGATTTGTCTCTGACTCGCTGGTAGTAAAGGATAATCGTAAAGTTCCCAGGTTCTAAAACCTAGTGAAAATATCTTTTCTGATTTGAGATGACGCTCAAAGCCAGTCTCTGATGTTCATTTACTGTGACATAGGGCAGCTTCCAGCATAGCCTCTGCAGTTCTATTTTACACTTTTCAGCCGCCTCAATTCCGCTTCCTGGTCGCTTTGTTATGTAGCAGTTTTCATCATGTCTACTTCTAACAAATATCAGTTCTTGCTTCACGTTCATTACAATCTTCTGATAATCTTCACAGAACCCAAGAAGAGATGATAAAGGAACGCATAAGTTGAAGTACCCCTCCGCTGATGTAATGTTTAGTGTATCATTTTTTGGATAGCACCATCCTTAGTTATCTAAAAACTGGGAACCTCCCTTGAGCGAAACCAAATTTTTCAAGGTCGAAGTAATTCCCGGATTTTTCACGCGATCTATTTCCACTCCACTCAGTTCATATCTTATTTCATCAAATAAAAATGCAAACATGTTGTTAGTTAATTTGGATGCACTGGGAACTGCTGAACCATCCTCCTTGAGAAATTTTCCTTCGACGTAAAGCAGACTTTGACTAGGAAGAGTATATAAGTCTTGATGTTGCAGACTGATACGTATTTCATCCCCTGGCTGAAGATTTGTAGATGAATAAGGATGATGAGAATGAAATTCAATCCCTTCAACTGAATTGTCAAAAGTAGCAGTTTCTTCCAAATTTAATATTTCCATGTTGATGACAGGACGCAGTACCAGCACTTTGAAGAAATCTAATATTACTCGCCGTCAACGATCTGCACTCTCCTACTACTTTCACTGGAATGATACTTTTTCTCTCTGTAGACGCACTTTTATATACTTTTTTAAAGTCCAACCCCATTGATGTATGGTGACTGAATGAGTATTTCCAAGGGATGCTTTCCTTTATATAACATCTAGCAAGAAGAGTAAACAAAGTTGACCGCAATTATTTGATCCGACTTTCTGAAATTGCCTTCTGTTTACTGAAATCCGGCTACCTTTCATATAGTGGACGAATTCATTAGGTGGTTTTTCTCCACTGCTGTCAAAGAACTGTACATATTCTCCTCTTTTCTTTTAGCAAACCCAATGTGTTCCTCTACCGTCACTGGTATCTAGATTAAAAATGGCGCGTTCAGATATCCACGGCTTACTAGGAAATTCATCAACCATAAACACTCCCCTAAAATGGCACAGTTTATGACGTTTTGCTAATCTAAGCAAGTCAAAATTGCTCAGTCTATGGCGTGGTAGAGTTGCTAAGATCTGTTTGGCTTTAGGTCTCAACTGTGGAGTGTTTCCACCAATCCTCTTAGGTACGGCTTTGACTCGCTTCTTTTTCTTCTTATCTATAGCACGCCTCATATTCTACTGATACATAAGTAGTGCTGAAAGGCCCTTATATACTTAAATTCTTGCTATCAACCCACAAATTATGAGAAGAATCGAAACCTAGCCACTTTACTAGAGCTTTATTACCTTTCCTTTTTATAACCTTCTCAACCAGGTAACAATCTGGATGTTTTACAAATTGCAATTCTTCTTGATAGAAACCTCCTGCAATCATTTCACCACGATCATCTTTCAGATGATATGTGACAGGTACGGTTTTTCTCACTTCAGCTACAGTAAATATTTCAGTAGACCAAGATGGCTGATAACCTTTAGAAAACTGTGCTTTGTACTTCGATATTCTTACATAATCTCCAACTTTGAACTTGATTGCTTTTTTTGAAGCGGTTTTCTTAGAATATACATCTCGCAGCAGTCGTGCTTCAACTTTAATCCCATGTACGGATGCCGGTGCCATCTTGATCGTTCTGTGTTTTGTTTTATTATATTTGTCTACCAATGCTTGTAGTATTCATAGCCAATTGTAGTTTCCTTGTAAACTAAACTTTTTCCACATTGCTGATTTTAGCGTGCGATTGAATCTCTCTGTTATTGAAGCCTTTAGGTTACTATATGTTGAATAATGGTTGATGTTGCTAGTTTTCATGAGTTTCCGAAACATTTTATTATAAAACTCTTTGCCATTATCTGTATGCAGATTTTTTGGTTTTCTCCCAGATAATGTTTTCTCAAATGCTTGACACACTGCAGATGCAGTTTTATTCTTTATTGGCACTACCCAAGCATATTTAGAAAAACAATAAGGAATCATTTCAACCAAGTCAGCTTGCCATAAATCATCAATGCCTTTGAGTAACACTGATCTTCTTTTAAAAACTCTTCTAGCCGGCTTGTGCAATTCATGCACGATCTGTTCTTTAACGGATGTCATGATGTACTGTGAATCTCTTCAGCTACACTACATTATTATACCTCCTTCTCTAAGTTGAGCTTCTATTCGCAGGATCTCGCTCCTTCCTTTTTGAGACCCAATTAGCTCTCTTAGTCGGTTAACTAGTACATTTGGATCAACAACACCAGTACCCTTTCTTACCCTAAACAATTTCGAAATAACTTTATTGTATTTTGGGTATGTTTTAAGTTGTATCATACTACCGCTAGGGCTGTGTCCCTCAAAATGTGCATTTGTCTGCATTAAAATCTTTTTATACATATCATAGTCACTTTGATCAACCAAAGATAGATTAGGGTTTTTTATGAATAACAATTCGAAGAGTCCTGGCGTACCATAATAGGTATCATCGCCTATAGTCAGAATATCTTCATTGATCGAAATTACTGTATCACCGATGGTAAACTTATGACCATCATACTTGATTCCATATACTCTATCCAAATGTTTAACGTCGTTGTTCACAAGCTTTAGTATATACTTGGAGGACATATTTCCAACCTTTTCCAAATATTTCTTTAACATTTCTTCACCTCTAGGGGTTTGAGTTGCTTCTCTCACCTCCTGTAGTGGAGTTTTCGGCTGATCATACTGCTCCGCCTTCAGAATTGGTGTATCTTCCCACACTTGCTCTAAACGCCGAGTAAATATCTTCGAAGGACCAGGTTTTGGTGTTTTATCTTGTGGTGACAATTGTTTCAGAAAATATTTCGGCATTTTCGATGGAACATGAGGTGTTTCTTCTTCCTGTTTTGGAATTTCACACTGGATCGAGGAGGGAATTCGTTCAACACTTTCACGCTTATTCAACACTCTTTCCATAGAATTCAATAAAGGCTGATACTTCAGTTTTAAATACTCATCAGTCTCTTGGCGATTTCTTTTCAATAAATTACACTTTTCTTGTATGGCCTTCCTAGTTTCAATTATTTCACGCATTAGATACGCATTAGACGCATCAGAGAATAAACTAATCATAACACCTCACGGTATTATATAGGCCTCGAAACCCCTTCGATACCTACCGTCATTAATCTGCCTGTCTTTATCCAGTACTAAAAATCCGTACCTGTCATCTTTCCAGCACCATTGACTAATTTTTCTGAACGTTTGGAGTGACATATCAGAGTTGACATGATCATCGTAAATACGTCTCAAATTTAACTCATCTTGTCTAAATAGTATGAGGAAGTTAGCGTTTTCTCTAATTAAATGTTTGGGAACTCTAGTATAACTCTGGCTAAGATAAAAACTATCAACCCCACTATGGCGCCCCATACAAAAATAAGATTTTACATTATCTTGTTTATCACAGGCAATATCATCGAATGTAAAGATTGAATTGGGATGTGCCTCTTTGGGTGGAGGAACTTGTGAGTTATTTTCATATTGATAGAACCCGATATCAGATAAAGATTCTAATATTTGCGCTAATTTCATATACTTGGATTGATGTAAAGATTTTGCAAACAAATAGATATTTTCAAATCTTAACCCCTTTGAATCATAAATTAAACTCAGCATAAGATTAGTTTTACCGCAATTAGAAGGGCCGCATATTAAACATCTAATTGAGTCAGGAAAAAGTAAGCCGTGTCTAGATTCTTTCTTAATTGGAGCGCCATCGTCTAAGTTATGAACGCGGATCGTAGTATGTTGCTTTATCAAGCGCATAATGAGAACTGACAAGATTCACTTTCTCACCTCCCTTTTTATACTTACCGTGATGGTTGAGGCCTATAAGCTAATTTTGTCTATGATAAATAAAAACAAAAAAATAAATAAATAAGTATTAAATGTTTCATAAAATTCATATTTTCGTTTGCACTCATCTTAGTTTTCTAAATATAATTTAGAAGTAAGCCTCTCCACCTCGCCAAGGTGTGAGTGCATCGGGGAGGTTTGTTGATATAATATTAGTGTTAATATTTTGTAACATACATTCTTTATTGGTCTTTAGTGGTCATGTCCTGGCGCCTAACCAGAGTGGGAGTGTCAAGATTTATTTCTCGGGGCCGCCGAAAAATAAATATTAACTGCCCCAGGTGGGAATCGAATCCACACCGTTCCGAACCGGGCACCCTGGAACCTTCGTCCCAACTTGCCCGGCCATCACGGCCTCGCCATCTAGCTCATACCGTTCCGAACCGGGCACCCTGGAATCTTCGTTCCAACTTGCCCGGCCATCACCGCCTCGCCATCTAGCTCACACCGTTCCGAACCGGGCACCCTGGAATCTTCGTTCCAACTTGCCCGGCCATCACGGCCTCGCCATCTAGCTCACACCGTTCCGAACCGGGCACTCTGGAATCTTCGTTCCAACTTGCCCGGCCATCACGGCCACGCCAGAGACAATAACACACATTCCATAGCTTTGGTTTACAAATAAAAACACCAATATTATATCAACTAGTAAAAAAAAAAAAAAAAATTATCTTTACAAAATTAAATCTTCAATAGCATCTGGAAACGATAAATAATTGAAAATTTCTTTTAAACCATTCTTCCATTAGGTCATTTTTTCATGGTGTAGATTTAAAAAAATAAATAAAAAGTACAAAAATCTTTAAAATAAATTAAACCTCATCTTTCAATACTTTTCTACTAATACCTATTAAGGTAAATCAAACTACTTACTTTTAATATATATTTAAAAAAAAATTTTTTTGTTTTTCTTATATTAATTTTTTTTTCTTTTTTAAACAAAATTATTCAACACTATTTACAATTTATACAATTTACATTATATTGGTCAATATTGTGAGAGATTGTTAGAGGAAGAAATTCGGCCATGTCCCCACACTTCATCTACACATCCGGTATGGAATAATGACCATGGGCCAAGGTACGAATCCCGTCGATATGATGACGTTTATCGTCGTGTGGCGAAAGGGACGTTTTAGTCTGCTCGACGGAAAAGAGCTTATGTTGCTTCGATATTATCGAACGAAAAGTTGTCTTAAACTCTTTTCCGTCACGCAATGTGAGGTAATCTGAAAATGATAACCTGTTATTAACAGCTACCTTTTTGATCCCTTTCGCCTTTTTCTTTTCATTAGCGTTGTGGATTCGTAGCGAGTACATTTTCGCTCGCAGTCCGACAAACTCGGAGACGGGCACTCCGTTGGCTTCATCTTTAAATTTACCCAACACCTTTTTATTGTAAGTCCTATGTGCGGGATGGTCGTGGGAGTAGTCAGACGTATCGAGTTCGTCCATGTAGTTGTCCATGTCATTATAAAAATCGTCCGTTTGTATAAGATATAATAAACTGTCTGTGTCAGTGTACATAAGTTTTAGTCTCTCTGGTCCGTAGTACGCTAGCATGGAATTGTAATGAAAATCGTACATCCGGACTTTGGAGAGATCCAGAATGGCCATCCCTACATAAATAGGTTTGTTCATCTTGATCTGTTCAAAGTCCAGATGCACTGCCACTAACGATTCGGTGTATATCGTCCTGTCCTTATAAGTTGGTTTCGCTATTAGTCTGTTTAGTCGTCGTTGACTAACTACAAGTTCAATTTTATGTCGTTTTCGCACATCCTCCATAAACTTTCCGAAAACGGCATTGTTCATGAGCTTGTAGAAGTCTTTGTCAAAATCATTAGTGGCCTGTTGTCGATGTCTTGTGTTGAGGTCAATGTAACTATGAAGCCATTGAGATTGCCGGAATCTGAGAGCTCGATGTACTCGAACTAACTTTAATCCTAAGCCCATGGCCTGCTGTAAATTTACAAAATGTACAACATATTTCTCCCTGTTGCTCAGAGAGGCTAAGAGTTTTCTAAATTTCCCACCAGGTGGAACTTTATTCTCTGGCAACAGGGGGAAATCATTGTGCAAATTGTGTAACCTTTCCGGATACTCTATATCAGCTTCAACTATGTAGCCGAAAGGCCCGTCTTCCGGTAAGTTGAGTCAATCTAGATATTCCGGATTCTGAATCCATTCGAAACCGCCAGACGGAAGCGCTTTCGACATCGCCCATCCGTACAAGTTGTTGGCGTCCAGATAAGCGATGTATGTCGATTCCTCCTGGGGATCTCGACTTGGGTCCAGATATTTATTACTCGCTTTTCCATACCGGTGACTGTATTGGCCCAAGCCACCCCTTATCCCCCGCTCGATCATTAAGACCATATCATAGTCAGACAATAGATCTAATTGTACTCCCGTATACTTCAGCATGGCATCCCAAGCGAGTCCGGGTGCCGTATAATACCAGGCCGGATCCAGCGAATATGCTCCCAAGCAGACATCTCTGAAATTTTCAAATATGTCGCAAAGGAGCATGACGTCTACCTTGAGGTAGAGTTCGCTGTACTCGGCCAGGGTTCTGATACTATATGTATCCCATACCGCTTGAGCATGCTGATAGTCATCGTCCGAGATGGGCATTTCATTTAATTGACTATAAAATGCCTCCTTCGGGGGCCGAACCGTCTCCCGAAGTTTCTCGAACGAATCATAGGGGTACACTCCTTTTCTGATCACGAGGTCTAAATGATCAGCGGGGAAGAATTTAGCCGTCTCCTTAAAGTTAGGCTTGGGTAAATTCTTGGACAACCTGTCGAGGCTGGAAGCTAGGAAACGGAAGGAGTCCACAAACCTAACGGTTAAGGCGCCCACTGTCATTCCGAAGGAGATGTATTTCTCCTCAGAGTTGGGGATGACATCAATACGTACTTTTTTCTTTTCTTCTTCATTTAAGTCATGCCCCAACTCCCGGACGATAAAGTGAGCGTCGTAACCGCTGAGATTGTGGAAGAGGACGGGAAGGAAACGTGGGGTACGGTAGAGGATATTGCATTTGAAATGTGCTGGACCACGATACATCCCAGTGATGTGATCATGATCCATCACTTTCTCATTCTCAGGAGTGTATGGACGGGAACAAAGGTAGCAGGATTGGGATCGGAGATGGGCTTCCTTCTGCGATGGTGTCAGGGGTAGCATGAGCCGCTTCATGGAGTATACCTGAGACACCTTCCCCGCCACTTCCTTGATATATGTCATAAATTTCGCCGCTGAATCCTCACCCGTGTAGATGTAGGGTTCAGTGGGAAAATCTATGGGCAGCGAGTGGCGAGGGATGTTTTCAGCAATTTTCACATGTACACAGAAACTCATCGGAAGGTGTCTCTGGTAGGGGGTCGTCTGTGAGGATCTCGACTCTCCCGGCTGAATCTTTTCTAAAATTGATTCAAAATCTGCATACACGACAAAAGGAATCCTCACTTGTCGTTGGATGTTAATGAACGATATACTCTGAGGATTCCCCTCATCGTCGCAGGCCGGGAGTACGATTCGAGTTGGTTTATTTTCCCCACAATACTCCATGTGCTCCCTCACCCGCTCAGCGATATCTCTCCCATCTAAATTGAAGTGGGTGAAACATCGTTTGCATACGTGTCTTCCGCTACGGTGGCCAGAGGTCTGTGAAGCCACTAATTTGTTGAAATCTTTTATATAAGTGTAGTGGCTTCGCCCATCATCCGTTGTCAGGAGAAGGAGATCACGATGATCAGCCTTCTCCTCCTTAACCACTTTGAGCGGATACACGTCTCCGGTCTCTCCAATGGCGAAAACTTTGACACTGATGTTATTGTGTCGCTCAAAAGTTTTCACCTCATGCACTCAAAATTGTATATGTGTTGCAAGTTTTTATACTTGCTCACTCGTTGTGGATTATCACCATCGACGACGAGATATGACAATATTGCATACTTGAAACATTGCTCGTCATCATTTTGGACATTTATAATAGCTTTTTTAGCTGCTATTTTAGGCGGAAGTGCTATATAGCTGGAGGCGCCTAGAGGTCTAAATCGATTTACTTTCAAGAGAAGACCGTCAAGACCTTTAAGGAACCAACCGCTACCCTTCATCGCCATCTCTTCCATCTCGGTAGCCATCTTCGCATACATTCCGCTTAGACAATCCAAGACGGAAGAGATGTCGTAGATAGCTTTATTTTTGGTTTTGAAGGCACGATCGCACGTCTCTCCTTTGACGTTTTCATACGTAGCCTCCAATATCAAATTAAACTTTAGGGGAGCGTCTGATTCCGACCAAAATTCTGAAATCAATCGATATAGAGTATCGGTCTGATTGCAGAGAAATTCCACTGCATCGATTGGTTCAGAACATGGAAGGAAAAAAGTTTTGAGGTCTCCTCCAAATGATGTTTCTATCTGAAATAGAGACCCCATAGTCGCCTCCAACCGCCTTCGCTTTGTCATGACGAGCGGTGTTTCTGGTTGACAGCGACGTACATGCTTTCTGCACTGCGCTTCAGAATTAAAAATCTTATCGCAGGAAACACATGTACGCCGTGTCTGAGTAGCAAGACATGACATTTCATGACGGACTTTGTTAGACTTCCTACTAAAAACTCTATCACAATACTGACACTTATTTAATGACGACATGATAAAAAATAAAAAGTTAATTTAAAATGAAATAACTAAAACTCTAACTATAAAAATATTAAATAAAGAAAAAATCGAAATTAATTGAAAACAAAAAATTAATCTTAATTTTTTTAAAATTATTATACAATTAAAAATAATAGAAAAACTAATATTGAAGAAAAAAATTAAACAATGAGAAAATTAAAAAAACGAATTGAAAACTAATATAGAAGAAAAAAATTAAACTATGTGAAATTTAAAGACAAATTGAAAAAAAAAATAAGCAAAAAATTAAAATTGAAAACAAAAGAGTTAATCTTAACTTTGAAAAAAAAATTTAAACAGTTAAAAAAAAATTAAACAATGAGAAAATTAAAAACGAATTTATAAACTGATATGGCACAATGAGATAAAACTACACTCCAACCAAAGAGAATAACAGGTTTAAAAAAAAAATCAACTCACACGTATCCAGAAATGTTGCAACTAGCACGATGAGATAGATAATGAGGAAGAGCTCCGCAAAACGGCGCTATTTATAGAAGGAGAATACTCGAATCTGATTGGCTGTGAGGTTCTCCCACCACCCGCCATAGTTCCTCCTCTACCGATCATAGTACCTCCTCCCACCCGTTATGAAGCGAGCATGAGTCGACCTGCTCTGACCCAAGTCAGGCGATACTCAGGCAAGTCGAACAGAGTACCTGTAGTATTAGTACTAATTATGAAGTAGTGTTGATTAAGTATTAATTAATATTCAATTAATTAATTATATTAAGTATTAATTAATATTCATTAATAAAAATTTATTTCGAAGTTATTAATACCGACTCGTGTACTTTGAAAATATTTCAAAGCTGTGAAAAGGTTTAACCTCTTTGGCCAGCGTGATAGTCGTTTCGATTTGTTAATATATTTTAGAGATTAAAAGTTCGATAGGAACTTAATGGATTAAAAGTTAATCCTTTTAAGACCATTATTTAACTATCGGAGAATAAAAATACGTAGAACATTGACGAGTTAATCCTTTTAAGACCATTACTTATACTATCAGCTATTAAAAATACGTAGTACATTGAAAAGTTGTTTTGTTTATGTTTCAGCGAGATAAGTAAAGATAGAGTATTACCAGCTCAAAGTCCAAAAGCTATTCAAATATTAGGAAGCCCTACCATTTATTTATGTTTTAGAGATAAACAATTCAAAGCCCAAAAGCAGTTATAGGATTAAGGAACTATGCTATTTATTTATATGTTAGAGATGAACAGTTCAAGGTCCATATTTGTATTTCACCGGGACATAATCCAACTTGTCTATCTATACAAGATGTAACCTGTTTACATGTTGATACAGCTACATATTGTAAAGGTTATGTAAACATTGAGAAGGTTGCACAAACGCGAAAACAATGTAAAGGTTATGTAACCTTTGAGAAGGTTACAGAGTATAAAGTGGGTACCGGACCCTTCATCGTATAGGTTATGATTATATAACCATAGAGGAGGTTACAGACTATAATGTGGATACCTGACCCTTCGTCGTATAGGTTATGATTATATAACCATAGAGGAGGTTACGTACTATAAAGTGGGTATCTGACCATATAACAAAACCTCAAGTCTCTCAAACTGTAGAAAAACAAAATGGCGGTGTAAGAAAAACACAATGACGGCCGGGTACACTCATGCTCTATAAGGTGGGTAATAACCTGATCCTTCAATCAATCAATATAACCTGACCCTTCAATGGGTGGAGGGGGGTAAATCTTGTGGGCGGAGTATAGGTCAGGAGGTGCCTCGGGTCACGTGACTGGATCACGTGACTAAAACATGTGGGCGGATCATATACCGGAGGGTTCAAAGGGTCACGTGACTGGATCACGTGACTAAAATATGCGGGCGGAGCGTAGACCAGGAGGTGCCGCTGGACACGTGACTGGATCACGTGACTAAAATGGGGCGGGGCATAAGGGTCACGTGACTAAAAAGGGGCGTGGCCTAGCAGTTAAGGTTAGGTCGAGGTGAGACCACGTGGTGGTTAAGGTAGGGTCGAGGCAAGACCACGTGGTAGTTAAGGTTAGGTCGAGGCAAATATTCAAATTCAAATTTCCCGCCATAGGTCACGTGACCAAATGCTGGCTTCTGATTGGCTGCTCAAAAAAAGTGTGCCAGCTCCCCCATTTCTCATCTACTTTTATCCTTATTGTTAATTTTAATTTAGCAATAAGCTTAATAATATGTTTTAAAAATAGAAACAAAATTCATTCAAATTACTTTAGGTTTGAAATCATAACTTTGATATTATAATATTAAAAAAATTGTTTGATTATATAAAAAAAAAATTATATCTCTTAAATATTTTAACTTACACTAAATCGACTGCGATAGTGAGCATAGCCAAGTTTTAGGTCTCGTTTTCCTCTGCCTGGGCTTCGTCAATTAACAATTGATTCTGAATCTTATCGATCGACATATCCTACCAACTGCGCCAGTTATCATTGTTATAAGTCCTAAGACTTTTTAACAAAAGATTAATTTGAAGTATACAATAAAATACAACATACAAACAGAGTGAAGAGTGGCGTGGAGACGGGCCAAATATAGACTAAAGACAGTGTTAAAAAGCAGTGGGGGTTTATAAAGGTTTACAGAGTTAATTCTAAGAAAGCTTTAGCTAGGATGTACAGTTCTCATGCTTATGGTAATAGCTCCCAGGACAGAGTTCTAAGAATTTATATTACTATGGTGGGAAAGCAATTTTAGAATATTACATACTAAGGGAGAATAGAATATGTAAGTTATATATATACATATATATATATATATATATATATATATATAAATATATAGATGATAGATAGATAGACAGATAAAAGAACTTTATTCTGGGACTAGGTCCCTTAAGAATAACATGAATGAACAAATAAAACAGAAACATTATCTGGCCATAAGACTACAAAATACAGATCAGTTAATTTTTAAAATATTTTCAGTAAAATAAATAAGCAAATAAATAAGTTTTTTATCGAAAAATATAATTAATTTGAACAAAACAAAAAAAAAAAAGAGAAAAAAATCTAGAAAAAAGAAAAGAAAAAGAGAGAAAATGAAAAATACAAAAATAATGAATTGATTAGCAAAGTTGAAGTTTGTACATTAAAAACTATTATTCACTTCTCATCTAGATGTTAATTCTAAACTGAAATTTCGCAATTAGAGAGCATCATTTTGGAGAGAAAGAAGGTGTTGGAAAAGGAGGGACTTGAATGAGAATAGAGAAGAAGCATAGCGGATACAGAAGGAAAGGAATTCCAAAGGGTAGAGGAGCGGGCGAGAAAGGAGCGTTCGAATGTTTTGGTTCTGTGGGAGAGGGTATGGAGGTCAGAAAAGCGAGATCTTGTTTCCAGTGCGTGGACCTAAGATTTGAATTGTTGGAGGATGTAGATGTAGGAAGGGTGCTGATAGTTCGGTATAGGAAAGATCCGAGGAAATATTGTCTACGGTTGCAGGGAAACAGCCACTTTAACTCGCCGTAAAGGTGGGACACATAGACCCGTCTCGAGGTGCCGAAGACAAATCTTAAAAAGCAGTTCATGATCCGCTTCAATCTGTCCTCGAGCACATTCGAGAGGCCCCCGTATACCAAACCCGTTGTCAAAGGGGGGAAAGGTATTTGAGGACACAGAGTTTGCGGGTAGGTTGTGGATGAAGATGTCGAGAACGATGGAATAATTTAAGGGTACTTATTGACCGTCGGGAAATTTGGGCGATGTGGGGTTTCCAGGAAAGGGTTTGGTCGATAGTAATACTCAAGTTTTTAATTGAGGAGCTGAACTTGATGGGGTGATTATTTAGGATTAATGTAGGAATAGTGTCATTGGATCTGAGGAGGGAATTGGAACCTATGACAATGACCTGAGTTGTCATAGCGTTTAATCTTAATCTATTCAGGTTTGCCCAGGTCTTCCTGGATACTTGCAAACGCTACTCATAGCTCAGAAGGAGGAAAGGATAAATAGATTTGGAAGTCGTTGGCGTATAAGTGGTGGGAACAGTGGTGGATTGAATTAGGAAGATCATTGATATAGGTATTGAAAAGCTGTGGGGAAATACTCGAACCTTGGGCTATTCCTGAGGACAAGGTAAGGAAGGAAGCTAGGGGTTGTATGGAATACCAATATATTAGGAATACCAAAACTAGCTGAGTGCGTTCGTCTTTTTGTTGTATTTTTACCGAAAACAGTAGATTTTTGCACTGTTTCGAAGGTCATCGGAGGAGGCTAAGGATGCATTATAAATCCATTTCATAATCCCTATAACAGGGTATGGGGACTGCTGATATATATGTATATTTCTTTTCCCCGCATATATATTTGAGCAGTTCCAACGACTCCCTTTGGATCAAAAAACTGAAATTCGGTACCTATATGTTGTGGTTTTCTAGTCAGAATAATTCCATAGACGTGCGAGTAAATTTCAGTAAAAACTTCGGCATGTTTAAATGTTTTTTCGCGGTTGATATGAAATATAGTTATAAGCCTTTAAGATAAAAATGTGTTTAAACTATCAACAATATTGTTTTTTTGCCCAGGTATAATTCCTTTCAATTGTTTTTTTTTAATGATCATGGCTAATAAAAATATTTTTTTA
Source organism: Rhaphigaster nebulosa (assembly GCA_948150685.1). NCBI lineage: Eukaryota > Metazoa > Arthropoda > Insecta > Hemiptera > Pentatomidae > Rhaphigaster > Rhaphigaster nebulosa. The sequence continues at coordinate 184,545,103 of OX411307.1, read as the reverse complement.
TGAATAATAATTATATAACTTCATAACCTTTTCCCAATTTTACAATATACTCATTTAATCAGGGAGGTTATAATAGAATGGAGAGAGCATAGGGTAGACTGTCCCCAACCCTTGCAGGTTGATAACTTGAGAATAGGACTTGAAGTTATGAATTAATTTTTATTTGTTTCGATGTGACTGAAATTTTTATTTTTGAGAGTTTTTTGTTCTTTTGAAACTAGAACTTTTTAGTAAAAGTTTTTTGTTCTTTTGAAACTAGAACTTTTTAGTAAAAGTTTTTTGTTCTTTTGAAACTAGAACTTTTTAGTAAATGTTTTTATAGGAGTTTTATCATAAGTCCTGTTTAAGCAATTCATTTAACCAAAAAGTGACAGGACATTCTTAGCTAATCAATAACAAAAGACTTATAAGAATAAAGCAATTCATTAGAGAGAAGTAATATCTGTAATCTAAGCCCATTTACTATTTATTTCTCATAGATTGCTTAAGTCCGATCGGAAAGGAAAGATTTAAACCATTGGATAGAGCTGTTGGAAAAGGATAGTGATTTTAATTTGGCAAAAAGGATAGAATGGTCCAGGGAATCAAAAGCTTTAGAAAAGCCAAGTAGTATTAATTACAGTTATTTTTTTTCGGTCCATAGCGGTATATAAGTCAGTGGTGATTTTGACTAGAGCGGATTTTGTGGAGAAACTGAGACGGAAGCCAGATTGGTAAGGATCAAGCAGTTTGGACTTTTCAAGGAAGTTTGATATTTGTGATTGGACTACGCTTTCTAGGGGTTTGGAAAGGTTAGAGAGGATGGAAATTGGGCGATAGTCTTTAGGAGATATAGGATTGAAGATTTTGTTAATAGGATGGACTAAGGATTTTTCCCACGAGGTAGGAAATACTGAGTTTTTGAGGGAGAAATTATAAATGAAGAGAAGAACTGGAAGGATTTCGGGGAGACATAATTTTAGCAATTTAACAGGTATTCCATCAGGCCCAGTGGAATTGGTGTGAGATTTCATTATGGATGAAATAAGATCGGTAGGGGAGATGTAGGAGAAATAAAAATTATCGGAGTTGAATGATGGAACTAAGGAAAAGCAGGAAGGAGGGGTTGGAGAAGTGTTAGAGGAGGCTGAAAAAAAGTATGAATTTAATTCATTGGGTGAAACTGGGAAGACTGATGAGGGAGAGGATTTATAAAGGGAGAGTTTACGAAGGAGTTGCCATTTTGATTTAGCATCGGGAGCAGAGGAGAGGGCTTCATGATTGTGGTTGGATTTCGCTCTCCTAACAGTTACCTGTGTCAAATCTCTATATGAATATAACTAATATATATATATATATATATATATGTATTATTATTATATATATGTATAATATAATACAGTATATATACCTGGAATTCGAAGAAATAAATACTGAACGATTTGTACACCGGTGATAATATAAATATATTTTCTTTGACACTTAAATTTCAAATTTGCGCTTGCGTATGCGAAGGTAGTCGATGCAATTTGATAAGATCGAAATTGGACCATGTAGGTACCAAAAGGTACCGGATTAACGGTAGTAGGTGAGTATAGGAAAAATGCGGGAGCTGGCGCACCGATAGGAGCAGACAATCAGAAGCCAGCATTTGGTCACGTGACCTATGGCGGGAAAGTTTAATTTGAATTTTCACCTGGACCTAACCTTAACTTCCACGTGGTTTCACCTCGACTCTACCTTAACCACCACGAGGTCTCACCTCGACCTAACCTTAACTATTAGGCCACGCCCCTTTTTTTAGTCACATGACCCTTATGACCTGCCCCTTTTTAGTCACGTGATCCAGTCATGTGACCCCGGCGCCTTCTGGTCTATGCTCCGCCCATATATTTTAGTCACGTGACTCATTGCACCCTCTGGCCTATGCTCCGCCCACAAGGTTTAGTCATGTGACCCAGTCACATGAATCATGGGACCTTCTGAGCTATGCTCCACCCACAAGATTTACCCCCTCCACCTATTGAAGGGTCAGCTACCCACCTTATAGAGAATTAGTGTACCCGGCCGCTATATTAATATTAATTAATATTAATTAATCATTAATTCATACTCGAACTTTAAGTTCCTACGACTAATTTTTAATTATCACCAATAATAGGGCTTCTTAATCTTTGAATAGCTTATGGACTTTGAACCATTAATCCTTAAGAAGTTTAACTTTTATACGTAAGCAAAACAACTTTTTTAATCTTCTATGTGTTTTTAATCTCTGATTGTATATCTCTGATTGGACTTACAAATTTAAAAATATATCGAAGAATCGAAACGACGGTATCACGTTGGCCAAAGAGGTTGCACCTTTTCATAGCTTTGAAATATTTTCAAAGTACACGAGTCGGTATAATAACTGCGAACACGTCGCAGCAAATTTTAATTAATGAATATTAATTAATCATTAATTAATACTAATTCTTAATCCTTTAACAGCTTTTGGACTTTGAGCTGTTAATACCAACACATAAAGAATGATTTAGGACTTGTTAATCCTTCCGCTAAAAAGTAAACAAATTTACCTTTCGCAATAATGCTCTATCTCTTAATCCTTCCTTTAAAAGTAAACAATGGACTTTGAACTGTCTATCATTACTCATCTCGCTGAAACATAAACATAACAACTTTTTAATCTCATATGTATTTTTAATCTCTCATAGTATAAATAATTAAAACGCCGTAAAAGGATTAAATATTAAATCCTTAAAGTTTCTCTATCATTTACAAACAATTATATAGAGCCTTTTAATCCTTTCATAATATCTGGATAGATGACGTCATTATTATTAGCTAAAGTTTTGTACCTTTTTCAGTTCTCAATGTTTACATTTTATGCATTTTTTTCCCAATTTTTACCTTTACCTACCTATTTCTGTTTTAAAATTGTCTATAACCTTCTCAATGTATTTTCAATACATTTTCTGTCCGCTAGGGCGCAGCACCTTACTCCACTTGGGGATTTTCCTGGCTAGTTTACATAATGTTCTTAATGTCTATGATTTATCTCAGTTATTATTCAACTGATTTTTTGCCTTTCCTAAATTGTTTTTCCCCTTTTCTAAACTTGATTTAAGTATAATTAACAACCCTGGTTCCTAATTGCACTCGTATCAGACCTTGCGATGTCATCGGCTCCTTTCGACTACTCTCGGATACCCTCGGAGCAGTGCGATCATTGTCCTCGGTAACGCTCGGTCGCCCTCGTTTTTCCTCGGGCCCCAACTCGATCTCCCCGGTCTGCCTTAGTTTGCTCCCGATTCGAGAATAACCGAACTCCTCCGGCCTCATATGATCATCCAGAATCACTAGGAAAAATTTGAAATGATCTCCTATCAGCTACTCATTTTAAAATCCTAGGGTGCTATGAAACACCTCTTAACAATGGTTCTCATCCTCGTGAAGTCCATAAATGTTCTGTCCAACAGAAAGTTAGTGTGCAAAAGCAAGATGGACTCGTTAAAATTGATTGAACTGATTGATGATTAATCGATAAACAAACTTCGATGAGGAAACAAGTACTGATAGTGGTGGCTCATAGGCGAACTTATGGTATTTTTGGGAAAAAGTGTGGTCATAATTGTGCTATAACTACCACGATTGTGCTCATATGAGTTAATTTTAGTATTTTCTATAATCCGATCATGCCAAACGTTCTAATATTGACAGTCACCTACGCATAACAAGACATTTTGACCCGGAGACGATATAGAAATATCGAATAAATAGTTATCATTTCATGAAAGAAATCAAACAATTTGAATTAAGAAGTGAGTATGGAGAGGGTTTAATATGAATATTTCTAAATTATCAGTATATTTCTGGAAGAATCCTTAATAAAGATTTGAGTCTTTTAAACAGCAGAAAATATTTGACAAGAGGTTGAAGTCTAAGCAGTAAAAGACCTACTCAAAGGATATTATCAATAATGTAAAAGAAAATTATGGTTTTGGTCAAACATTAAGCATGGTATTATTGCCGAACTGTATTTTGCCATTAGAAGTTTAGGAGAAATAACTAAAATAAAAAAAACCCCCGCTAAAATTGCTAAAAACCACTAAAATTATGGGACTTCAAGTTATAAAAAATGTAAATATTTAGAGTTGATCAAGGGGTACCCAGACGAGAGACCTCTACGTGCCGAGTGAAATGAAGGGTTGGAACCGTAGGAGAAGAAGTCCAGGTGAGAAGAGGAGATTATTTCAAATTTTTCCTAGTGATTCTGGATGATCATATGAGGCCGGAGGAGTTCGGTTATTCTCGAATCGGGACCAACTAAGGCAGACCGGGGAGATCGAGTTGGGGCCCGAGGAAAAACGAGGGCGACCGAGCGTTACCGAGGACAATGATCGCACTGCTCCGAGGGTATCCGATAGTAGTCGAAAGGAGCCGATGACATCGCAAGGTCTGATACGAATGCAATTAGGAACCAGGGTTGTTAATTATACTTAAATCAAGTTTAGAAAAGGGGAAAAACAATTTAGGAAAGGCAAAAAATCAGTTGAGAAGACTATATTTGCATAAAATTTAAATATTGGGAAGGTTAAAGAAAACGTAAGCAAATCGGTAGGTAAAGGTGAACATTGGGAAGGTCGGATAAATCATTGACATTAAGAAAATTATGTAAACTAGCCAGGAAAATCCCCAAGTGGAGTAAGGTGCTGCGCCCTAGCGGACAGAAAATGTATTGAAAATACATTGAGAAGGTTATAGACAATTTTAAAACAGAAATAGGTAGGTAAAGGTAAAAATTGGGAAAAAAAAATGCATAAAATGTAAACATTGAGAACTGAAAAAGGTACAAAACTTTAGCTAATAATAATGACGTCATCTATCCAGATATTATGAAAGGTTTAAAAGGCTCTATATAATTGTTTGTAAATGATAGAGAAACTTTAAGGATTTAATATTTAATCCTTTTACGGCGTTTTAATTATTTATACTATGAGAGATTAAAAATACATATGAGATTAAAAAGTTGTTATGTTTATGTTTCAGCGAGATGAGTAATGATAGACAGTTCAAAGTCCATTGTTTACTTTTAAAGGAAGGATTAAGAGATAGAGCATTATTGCGAAAGGTAAATTTGTTTACTTTTTAGCGGAAGGATTAACAAGTCCTAAATCATTCTTTATGTGTTGGTATTAACAGCTGAAAGTCCAAAAGCTGTTAAAGGATTAAGAATTAGTATTAATTAATGATTAATTAATATTCATTAATTAAAATTTGCTGCGACGTGTTCGCAGTTATTATATCGACTCGTGTACTTTGAAAATATTTCAAAGCTATGAAAAGGTGCAACCTCTTTGGCCAACGTGATACCGTCGTTTCGATTTTTCGATATATTTTTAAATTTGTAAGTCCAATCAGAGATATACAATCAGAGATTAAAAACACATAGAAGATTAAAAAAGTTGTTTTGCTTACGTATAAAAGTTAAACTTCTTAAGGATTAATGGTTCAAAGTCCATAAGCTATTCAAAGATTAAGAAGCCCTATTATTGGTGATAATTAAAAATTAGTCGTAGGAACTTAAAGTTCGAGTATGAATTAATGATTAATTAATATTCATCAATTAAAATTTACTGCGAAATGTTCGTAGTTATTAATACCGAATCGTGTATTTTGAAAATATTTCAAAGCTCTGAAAAGGTATAATCTCTTTGCCCAGCGTGATACAGTTGTTTCGAATTTGTCGATATATTTTAGGGATTAAAAGTTCGATAGGAACTTAAATGTTTAAAAGTTAATCCTTTTAAGACCATTATTTATACTATCAGAGATTAAAAATACGTAGTACATTGAAAAGTTGTTTTGTTTATGTTTCAGCGAGATAAGAAAGGTTAGGGATTAAGAGTTCAAAGTCCAAAAGCTGTTATAGGATTAACGATTCCTACTATTTATTTATGTTTCAGGGATTTAGAGTTCAAAGCACATGTTTGCATTTCACCTGGGCATCATCCAACTTGTCTATACATGTTCCAACCTGTTTACATGTTGGTAAAGTTAAATACAGTAAAGGATATGTAAACATTGGGAAGGTTACAGGCTGTGAAGTGGGTATCTGACCCTTCAACAAAACCTCAAGTTTCTCAAACGGTAGAAAAACAAAATGGCGGTGTAAGAAAAACAAAATGGCGGCCGGGTACACTAATTCTCTATAAGGTGGGTACCTGACTCTTCAATGGGTGAAGGGGGTAAATCTTGTGGGTGGAGCATAGCTCAGAAGGTCCCATGATTCATGTGACTGGGTCACGTGACTAAACTTTGTGGGCGGAGCATAGGCCAGAGGGTGCAATGGGTCACGTGACTAAAATATATGGGCGGAGCATAGACCAGAAGGCGCCGGGGTCACATGACTGGATCACGTGACTAAAAAGGGGCGGGTCATAAGGGTCATGTGACTAAAAAAAGGGGCGTGGCCTAATAGTTAAGGTTAGGTCGAGGTGAGAACTCGTGGTGGTTAAGGTAGAGTCGAGGTGAGACCACGAGGAAGTTAAGGTTAGGTCCAGGTGAAAATTCAAATTTCCCGCCATAGGTCACGTGACCAAATGCTGGCTTCTGATTGTCTGCTCCTATCGGTGCGCCAGCTCCCACATTTTCCCTCTACTTAGGTGTTGTACACGTCTTTTGTATTTGACAGCTTCGCTACTGAGGAAGCAATAAACAAATAACAAGAGTAATACCAGGTTCAAAATCAAATTGTGCACACAGACGTAGTCAGACGCAGCTACATCTTTTCTAATATTTTATTAGGAGTCTTGTTTTAATCAAAAATGGGATTTTAGACCTGCGATCGGCTGTAACAAATGGTATACACTAACAAACCAATTTTATTTTGTTGTTTTGGTGCTTAATCGGGATATTATTACTGGCTTAAAAAAAAAAAAAAAAAAAAAAAAGAATCTCTTATATTATTGGCTACTGTTTAATACATAGGAAAATCGTACCACGAAAAAAATATGTGAGCGGCTATAATAATTGCAACGTCGAAAAAAAATTCTTAAAAATCATACATAATTCCATGATTGAATTTAGAGGCTCGTTACAAATGAAAAAATTGAAATATTTCCGATTAAATTGGAAAAATATTTCAGGCAACTAATCTGTTATAATCAATGGTGAAAATATTTTTTTTTTTCAAATTTCTTGAAAAAATAAGTTTCCCCACCTTTCAACCACTGTGCGCCGATCGATCCCTTTTGCGAGAAAATTTAATGTTACTAATTAGATGACTTTAACCACATTTTTTCTTTAATTGTTTTATTAAAATAATCTACACATCTATCCCTAAAACCGTATAACATGTTTTTATTTTTAAATTCAAATTCTAAAGCACGTTTTTTTTATTAAATATTGTTAAAGTGCTCCGGGATAACTTGGCCATCATTTTAAAACATCACCACCAGTTACATTCATAAAACTGTAATTGAGGACGAGTAACAAGCATTTTTTGAATTAAAAATACAATATTTCATGATTATTTGGGAATAAAGAAAGAGAGGAAGATAATCCATTGCGGGAGTTGCCGCCGTGGAGTCACTCCGCTCCCCTCCCTCATTTAACTTTCTCAAATATCTTAAGCATATTCAAATTTACTACTATTACTTCGATTTTAAGATAACCTTCATAATGACTGAAAATAACTTCACAGCAACTGATAAATATGAAAAGATGCTGAAAGAAATAAGAGAAAAAATTAAAGGAGTGGCAGAAATTAATGCTACGACAGTGATAATGTCGGAATTATTGGAGATGGTACTCTCTGATACGGAAATTACTAAGAAAAAATGTGTCCATCTAGAAAACAAGGTTAAGAAACAAGAGAAAGAAATTGATTGGTGACTGTTATTCTGCATTTGGCTTAATTTCGCCATAACTGACTTTGTTTCATAGCTGAATAGTCAGAGAATCAAAAAGATAAATTTAAAAAAATAATAGACTTGGACATTAAAAAGCACCAGTAAAGTCAATTTTTTCAAGTAGTTCACTCGAAAGTTCAAAACGAAATTTCAAGACCAGTGGCCATTAAACGGCCGACAGTAAAGAAAAAGTCAAATAAAATATGTGGAGCATTTATTTTTCTTTGAAAACCAATAGAAACTTTTTAAAATATTCGAAATGGTTCCTTAGAATATGGACTTAATTAGTGGTGAAGGGGCAGGGAAGTCAGCGCTGTCAGTCTTCTTCCTCACCAATGAGCATTCATAAATGCAATAGCTATTAGCTTGATCCACATCATCTAGTTTAATCACATTAATGAGCTTATATTAGTTGACGGCCGCATGATGGTATAGAAGGATCAATCTAATCAGGGATTGATAAATTATTTGCCACTTCTATAATTATTTTTTTATTGAAAACTAGTTTCGAATGTTATACATTCATCCTCAATTCTAAAAACACACAAAAATTCAAAAATAAGCAATTCGAAATACTGTTTGGTTTTATTATACATATTAAATTAAATGTAATATAAATTAGTATTATAAAACATTTATGAATTATGAATTAAATTAAGACAAGAAATCAAATACATGTTGGTGCTCACCAAGGCTTAAGTAGATTACATCAAACGGGAAAGTTTGTACTCGAACTAAACTAGCAATGAAAGAAAGGTGGGGTGTTTATAGCTAAACAGTTTAAGGGTCGTGTTTTTTCCAGTAATGCCGGTGAGTAATTGGTTTTTCTGTTATAGATGGGAGTAAATTTAAGATTGGACTATTGGAGACATTTATTTGATCATTTAGACAAAAATCTGGATTGCATTTGAAGGATTTTATTATTTCAAGTGCTTCATATATTTAATTTGAGGCTGTTTTCAACGTGATGTATTAATTTAACTCCTGAGTTTTGATGAATTTATTGGTTTTTTCATTTAAATGCATTACAAAGTTGGAATTCTCAGATTTATTATTATATGCACGTTTATGTTCCTTTAATCTCTGATTTAGTGATCTTCCAGTTTTTACCGTGTATTTGGCTGCACAATCATTACAATTTAGTTCGTATACTCCGCTTTTTTGGAAAGGGCCTATTTTGTCTTTAGGGGAAGGTAAATAGGAGGATAGGGTTTTTTCTATTTTGAATTCAGGGTTTAATCCAAGTTTTTCAATTCATGTCCGACTTTGGTAGATATAGGGCCGTAATATGGAATCAAGACATAATTTTTCGGGATGGGCCTATCTTTGGGGGTTGTTGAATAGATATCGTTAATTGTCATTTTTTGTGTGTGTTTGTTTTGAATGTGATTGATTCTGGTTTTATTGTACCCGTCATTTTTTGCTATGGAATATATTATTTCAATTTCTTTATTATATTTCTTTTCAGTTAATGGTACATTCAAAAGACGGTAAATTATGCTATTAAAGGCACCGAGTGCTATCGGTCTCCTAGCTTCATTGTGTGATGTGGATGGGTTTTCTGTAAATCCCAAATTCATGTTCCCTAAACCGTTCACCTATAATCACCCGACCTTACTTCCATTGCTAGTTCAGTGCGAGAACAAATCAATACAAACTTTTCTGTTTGATATAATCTACTTAAACCTTGGTGAGTACCAATATGTATTTGATTTCTTGTCTTAATTAAATTCATAATTCATAAATGTTTTATAATACTGATTTATAATGCATTTAATTTAATATGCATAATAAAACCAAACAGTATTTCGAATTGTTTATTTTTGAATGTTTTTTTGTGTTTTTTTTAATTGAAGATGAATGTATAACATTCGAAACTAGTTTTCAATAAAACAAAATTATAGAAGTGGCAAATAATTTATCATTCCCTGAGCTTATATTAGTTCAATAATTTAAGTGGTAGTAACAAAAATATGATATGTATATAATTTTTTTTTTACATTCTTTAATCTGTTCTGAGGACTTTAAGACGGGTCCTCACGTAAACAAATATACAATTATAGTAATAAATCTTAATCCAGGCTAATACTTCCACTACATCCTAATTAAACATAAATACAGCCAACTGGAGCAAGGCCCAAAATTGGGTACTCAATTTAGGAGAAGGTTTGAATGTGAAATACGAATGTGTAGGGCATTCTAAGTAAAATAAGCTTTGTCTGCCATTCCAAAACCGCTACCTTAAAAGGTGGCGGCATTTTATTCAAGATAAAACATAATATTTTCATTAATTTTTCATCCCGTGCTCAATATCTTGAAAACTACCAATCACGCAAGAAATATTATAATACCCTTTTCTACAGGACATTAAATTTTCTAAAATTTGAGCTCTAATAGAGCTCTTTATGTTAACCAGTTCTCGAGACAATGCCATTCAAAAACGATAAATCACAATGTTGTTAATTTATTTTAGCAAATATCATAGGAACAGTTCTTCCTACGAAGATAATTATTATAAACTACTTTATGGTGCATTTAACTAGCTCTAATTTGAGTGGTAATAGACATATTTACGTTTAATAGTTCCCGAGATAAAATCTTTCAAAAAAACTAACTTTTCTTATGATATGACAAAGTCAAAATTGTGTATAATGTGTTTTTTTGCAAAACTATTTGACGTACTGATGTCAATTACCAGTGAAATTAGAACTAGGTGGATACACTGTAAAGTAGTATATTAAATAATTTCTAATATCTAGGGAAGTAAATATATTATAATAAATTAATTTGTGAAGGATAACTTCCCATTGATCTATAACTTTATATTTAAAAAAACAAAAAACATTTTTATAACATTGGTTACGACTTTTCGAAGTACTTCTTCGACATCAGGATATTTGCTTTCTTTAAAATACATAATTCTCTCCCCATGTTCATGTAAACGTTTACTTCATCAATCCTTGCTGGTTTCATTATAAAAAATTATTTGGGGATTATAAATAATTTTTATAATGAAACAAGCAAGGATTGATGAAGTAAAATTTTACAGATGTCGGGACATGGGGAGAGAATTATATATTATATATTTAAAAAAAAACAAATATCCTGATGACAAAGAAGTACTTCGAAACCAATATTTTTTTCATGACTTTATCTCGGTAACTATTGAAGGTACAAATGTCTATTACCCCTCAAATTAGAGCTAGTTAAATGCACCACGAAGTAGTTTATAATGATTATCTTCTTATGAAGAACTGTCTCCATGATATTTTTTATAAGACTTTATCTCGGGTACTGTTAGAGGTACAGATGTCTATTACTACTCAAATTAGAGCTAGTTGAATATACCATAAAGTAGTATATATTAATTAACTTCGTAGGAGGAACAGTTTCCATGATTTTTCAAACAGATCCAAAATTTTCTCGTCAGTTATGATCTTAGCTTACGCTGCTAAACCTTCGTCAAAGGCGAAATAGGCAAATTCTCTGAAAGTTATGGTAATTTATTCAATTTGAGGTAGGTGATTCACATCCACGATCCTGTCAAAGAGTTGCATCACTACTTGCATTAAATGGGTTAAATCGTTTAATTATGGCCAAGTCTAGAAGCTGCAGCTTAGATCTTGTGTTGGGAGGTAAAAACAGAACATTAACATCGCTGAGTGATGAGATACTATTATAGGCCGTACAATTATCAATAAACAGTTGAAGATTTTCGGTGTTTTTAATTGCATATCCGATTGTACACATTCGTTGAAAATTTCGCTTGTGGTCCATGCCTTTGTGTCTGCACGATTGGCTATCGGTGACGTTATTTTTTTTAAACATGTTGGTTTCCCGGACTTGCTAGTCATGAGTAAACTTAATTTTTCTGATCAATCCATGTTGGTGGCTAACAATATGGTTACAGGTTTTTTACATTTTTTTTTAGAGAGAGATATATAGGAAATAAAATCGTAAGCCAAACGCAATTCATAGATACGATTCCCCTCTCACTCACTCTCTTCTCCTATTAAAAACATTTAATAGTTAACCAGATTTTTATTTGGAAATTCGAATTATAAGACGTTTACATTACTTGGAAGACGAAAATAAATATGAATTATCGAGGGAACCGGGTTGCATTGTTTTTATACAGATTGAAGGAAGATTTTCAAGGGACCAGAAAATCCATACGAATTACCGGGATATGGATTATTGAGATTCTACTGTAATATAGTTTAAAATGTCGGTATCATCGATATATCGTTAACTTAAAAAAATCGGCACAAATCCAAAACCTGTAGTTTTGAAAAAACAGCGCTTGGAGTTTTCATCATCAAATTTCAACTGATTATTACAGGTTTCCTGAGAATTTTATAAATAGTCTCTTGAACCAATTTGCAAGTAAATACTCGGTGGTAACTTGTGTAAGGTATGTTTTTATTCCAATCATATATTTAGACCTAAATTTGTTGACATGTGAGTTTTGTTTAAATAACAAATGCAATCCAACAGTCGCAGGGTGAATATTTTTGTAGCTCTCTTCATTATAAAAAAAATAGTCATCTCATTGATTATGATTACACAAAAATTGGAAAATTGTTAATTTTTGAGTTGTGCCTGTCTTCTCCCAAGGTTGCGATATATATTATATTATTGTTACTACCACTTATATTTTAGCACTGATATAAGCTCGTAACTGTAATTAAACTAGATTATGTCGTTCAAGCTAATAGCTATTGCATTTATGAATGCTCATTGAAGAGGAAGAAGACTGACAGCGCTTACGTCCCTGCCGCTTCACCGCTAATTAAGTACATTTTCTAAGGAACCATTTCGAATATTTTAAAAAGTGACTATTAGTTTTTAAAGAAGAATAAGTGCTCCACATATTTTATTTGAAGACGTTTTCATTATTGTTGGCCGTTTTTTTTGCTACCGGTCTTGAAAATTCGTTTTGAACTTGAAAAAATTGACTTTACTGGTGCTTTCTAATGTCCAAGCCTATTATTTTTTTAAATTAATATATGTCTTTGGATTCTCTGACTATTCTGCTTTGGAACAAAGCCAATTATGGCGAAATTAAGCCAAATTTTACTAGTGAATGTTTTTCTAAGTTCTCTGGTGGGCTACAGCTATCGCACTTACAGGAAGCCTTCTCATTTTATAAGGCCATTATTTCGTATAAATGAAATTTAGGTTTCTTTTGGGATTGGTCTAGAATTTGCACCTGATTCGCAGGTGGAGTTAAGGTTTCCCCAGCAAAGAAGTGTTTTGAGAGTAAAAACGATTAAATTTATCGTGTTACTAGTCACTAAAATAACACGGAAATACAGAATAAAAAGCTTATGTATGAAATAAAAGAAAAACTTACCTTAATTAACCAAAACAATTCTAAAATTAAATATGAAATAAAATGGTGAAGAAAATAATTTTACCACCGTACTTACAATAAAAATAAAAAACATACTTAAAATAAAAATATCCTCTTTGAAATAAATTTTCAAAAAGATCAGTGATCTACACCAATCCCAAAAGAAACCTAAACTTTATGTATACGAAATAAAAACCTTATAAAAGGAGAAGTTTTCTTGAAAGTGGGATAACTGTAGCCCAGCAGAGAACTGAGAAAATCATTCACAAGTAAAGTGTAGTTTTAAAGATTAAATACAATCTTTCGCTACCCCCTCCCCGCTATACACTGGATTTAGTTTAAAAAAAACATATTTCTTATAGGGAATTTTTCTACTTTATGGTGGTACAATTGAAACTTAATAATCTTGAATAATTTTTTAATGATCGCTTCCTATTCAACACAACTTACCTAAAATAACACAAAACTTTAATATCCTGCTTTTCTGTGGGGAATCGAACCATAGTTCATACTAACCTTTTTTGTTGCTCTTGAGGTGCAGAACCAGTCCCTGAAGTTTCTTGGTTCTTATGTTGTACACCCTGTATAGATAAGGGAAAGTAATGAATATGCAGGATTATAGATTATAAAAAATAAATTCCTTGCTAAGGAATCGATTAGAAACAAAACATATTGGCATTGGGATTTAATAAAAATTATTAAAGATTATATATATGTTTGGATGTAAATTCTAAAAATACTTCAAAATTAAAAAGTAATTTGGGTCACATTAGAAAGGTATGAGAACAATCATTCATAAAAACAGCATAGAGAGAGAGAGTAAATATAACTAATAAATTTCTGATGCATATAAACCTGTGCCAGGATTGCGATACTAATTACTGTGGCGAAGGATTGAAAATAACTGGCATAAGGTGATTTTTAAAAACTTAAAGCAAGCTGCGAGTTAATGAGCCTAAATTACACAATATATATCGAGGCTAAGGTCCAAATAGCTTCACATAGAAATAGAACTGAAGTAGAAAATAATTATCATTTCATAGCAGTCTGTCCGCTTTAGCTGAATTTAGAAAATGATGTTTTCATAAAGAAAGATTAACCAACGAAGAATTAATGGACCAATTAAATAGCAGAAACTAATCTGCACTGATAAAATACTGTCAATTGGCCTGGAATTATAGAAATAGGTTAGTAAGAGAGTTTAACTATAACTAATCCATTGATTGGGATAAATAATAAATAACCAAATCGATAATGTTTGTTACTGTTCGCAGAATAAAGAAGTATATATTTGATTTAATTTCATATATTTTAATAGTTGTGTATACGAATGAATGTATGTATGGATCAAGTGTATTAGCATAGGAGTATTAAAAAGATTTTATGTTTTAAATATTTTTAAATTTTTTTCTTTTTTAATATTATAAAATTTGTTTTTAGAGATTTGATGAATGTAAAATATAGGCAATAATGGAATAACTATAATAGAATAGTGTAAATAATATAAAACTAAATAGGTCATGGCTACTGACCTCTGGCCGACGGCCAATGACAAATCCTCTAATAATCTTTTGATATAAACCTTTAGATTATATTCTAATCTAATCTTTACTATCCTGATAATAAAGCATTATATTATTATTATTATTATTCCTTCCTTCCTCTCAGATTTTTGGAGTCACATCTACATCCCGGAAAAACAATGATGGTAATGCAGACGATTTTACTTATTTAAAAATCGTCTGAGCATCCTGAAGGTATCCAGCAGAACTACCTTCTGGACTAATTTCAATTTTTCAAGATCAAGGTCAAGGTCTTCCGTACCCACTTTTGTCCATTACAATATCAGCCCATTCGAGGAAATGACTATTGGAGTCACCAGCACTTTTTCCAGGTGATAAAGTGATATCAACTCCAAGGCAAGTTCTTGATATTTCCTATTTTTTCCGCCCTAGTGGTCAATAGGTTGGAATCACCCGGGACTGCTTCATCTATGATTCCGTCCATTTTGTTTATTTTGTGTGTAACCAAAATGTCCGGACGGTTCTGCAATACTATGTGGTCCGTGATTATTTGCTCATCCCAATAAACTTTTACATCACCGTTTTCTAAAAATTCTTCTGGAGTATGTCGATAATAGTGCACCTCATCATCGGACATAAGCCTCAATGTTGTGCATATACTTTGGTTGTATACTTTTCCTAGATTATTATGCCTAATCAACTAGTAGATCCAAGCCATAGCCTCGCTCCCATTTGTTACATGATGTATAGACTCGTGTCCTAGAGCTAAGGCAACATATATCTGTAACCAGATTCTCCTTCAGAATGCCTTCTATAGATTAGGTCCTTCCTCCTTGGGTATCATATAAGTTATTCCCGCTACAATCTCATTAGGTATTTCTGCTGATCCGCCTGATATTGATTGGAAGAGTTCCGCTAATTTCCCATGAAGACCAGTGAATTGTTTCAGCCAGTAGGCTTCTAAGTTATCACTTCCTGGACACTTCCAGTTATGCATTTTCTTAGCGGGCGCAGTCACATCCTCCTTTGTGATCACCAATGGGGGCATCGAGGGTGTTTCTTCAAATTCATGCTTTATTTCTGGCATCTAGGAGTTGTTTGCTTCATAATATGCTGGTGTTCCCACAGTTCTTTCCAGAACTATTCCGTACTCCCTGCCGAAGGTGGTATGCATTTATATTTATTTTTTACCCTCCATGTTTTTTACAAAACCGACGTTGATCTGCTCCATAAGTCTTTGTCCATTTGCAAAGATTTGCAGTTGTGTATCTTCGTACACTATTTGCATAAACAGCTAATTTTTGTTTAAGTTTGTCAGCAAAAAGTTTGAGGGTTTCCGTGAGTTCATTTTCCAGTGTTACGGTACCAACATGGAAAACCATAATCTCGTTTATCTTTTTCTTTTTTGAAGCTTTAGTTGAATGCCTAGCATAATTTGTTATTAATCCAATCTATCTTCGCAGCTCTGCTATTTTTCCTTGCAATCTTCTCCTCCAAGCTGGTTTTTGCAATCGAAGAATTCTTTGACGCATCCCCCTCTTTCGCCTTTAAACCTAGGGAAGTTAGCGCTGTTTTATATATTAGATATATATATATATATATATATATATATATATATATATATATATATATATATATATATATATATAAGTTAAGAGCCAGACCTATTTAACAATAGAACTTAATCCTACTAGGAAGATAAACAACTCCCTAAGAGTATATAAGTAGGATTACTTGGTGAATAAAGTCAGTTCTTAACCAGCTCTTGTTGTGTTATCATTTAAAAACCTTTATTTTTTTTAAAGTTTTCTAACCCGGACTCGTTAAGTGGTGCCGAAACCCGGGAGTTGAGCGGAGTTTTTTCGTAGCGGAAGATTTTTTTTTGGCTACCGGTTAACAATGAATGGAGACATGCAGGAGGTCGGACTTCAAACCGGGCAGCAAGGAATACTTCGAGCGCCAACGCTAACGTTACCTAATGATGTTCCGCCGCAGCCGACAACCACGCTAGCGCAGGCGCACGCAAATCTGGCCGCGGTAGAGGCGAATGCCATAGAGCGGCTAAAATTGAAGAGAGCCAATGCCCAGGATATCAGGTACACCATAGGTGAGCTAGACAAGTTCAGTGGGGAAGTGGGAGAATTGAACCACTTTCTGAAAGGAGGCGACCGGATTATATCCCTAATTGACTCAATGGCCGCGGAAGATTTGATTGAGACTAGAGGAGTTGCGGCATTGAGAGCGGCCTTGGTGTGTCGTGTGAAAAGGAGCGTGCTGAACCTGATTCAGGCAGATGAGGACACTCCGTGGGACACTGTAAAGGCGCGGCTGAAGAAGGCGTTTGGCGGGGGTCGGTGGGCCCCGGAGGAGGACATGCTGCAAATGTTTAGGGAAACGCGGAAGACTCACCAGAGCAGCGGCCAATACGCGGGCATACTATTGGCACGATTCAATAAAATTACCGAGAAGCTGAGGGAGACCATGAGTGCTGAGCAGGCGGAGGCAAGGATGGCATTCTTGGCCACAATCCTGAAGGTGCAATTGGCTCGAGACACTGGACGGAAAGATGGCTTGCCCCAAGAAAAGAGTTTTCTAGAATGTGCGCAAGACATGGTGGATGCCAGCGCCAGAGACGAGGAGGCAAGGTACGGCGGAGAGGTAGAGGTAGGATGGACCAGAGTCCCGTTTCGCAGGCCGGAGATGAATAGAAATCGGCCGCGGTTTGAAGCTAGCAGAAAGAGAGAGGCAGAGAGCTACCGGCGGGAAAGACCCACGAACCGGGACAGGAGACCGGTAATGGAGAGGAAACTTGGTAGGAAGGAAGAGAGGAGGTGCCATGAATGCGGCAAACCAGGACATCTGGTGGCACAATGCCCCCGGACCAAGTGTTTCGAATGTGGTACGGAAGGGCACATAGCCCGGCAGTGCCCGTACCTCTATCGCCGAAAAGAAGTGTCTCATGGCGAGCCCATGGAAGTCAACGCGCAGGAAGTGCGTGGAAGAGAAAGGAGTGCCAGAAGAGCGGGAGCGTCCTTGGAATCGACAGGACTATCATCGGAGACTGAGGAGGAGCCAGGGAGCAGCAGTGGCGAGGATAGTCGGAGCGGCCGGGAGTGGCAACGACGTCGCGCAACACAGGCACGAGGACAGCGGCAGGCGATGGCAGGGAGGAAGACTCAGGCTGCGGCATGAGGAGGGTATCTGCAGAGAGGCGACCGAGCTTTCACGTGTAACACCATTAAAGGTAAGCTCAAATGTTGGTTGCCTATAATTGAGATTCAGAGTGGGGTGAAGTGCCTAGTGGACACGGGGAGCTCGAGCACCCTGTTGTCAAGAACTGCTGTAGAGAACTTATGCGGCAAGGGGAAGGCGCTTCAGGTTCGAAATTGCGGCTGTAAGTTGCTCACGTTGGGTGGGCCATGTAGCGTGGTAGGCGAGGTAAAGATAGAGTTGCGGCAATGGGGAGAAGGACAGGGCAAATTACGAGTACACGTGGTAGAGAGCATGCCGAGGGAATACCAGGTGATAGTCGGGTGTGACCTTTTAGAGAGAGTAGGCGCCAAGGTGAGAAACGAAAAAGGGAGGTGGCATATTAAACTCGGGCATAAGACATACGTGTGTCACCGGGCTGTCAAAGATACCAGGGTCGGGGCAGTTAGCAAGGTCGAGGATTGGAGACGGTCGCTTATGCGGGAGTTTCACGACATTTTCTATAAAGAAGGGGACGTGCTAGGAACCACTGGGAGGACGGTACACGAAATTCCCCTCAAACATGATCGGGTGACATATGTGAAGGAAAAACGGTACCCCCAAGCATTGCGGCGTCACATCCGCGAGGAGTTAGAAGAATTGCAGCGTCAGGGGATAATTGTGAACAGTTCCTCCCCATATAATAGCCCCTTATGGGCAGTTAAGAAGAAACCAGCGCCGGGAGAAACTACGGAAAAATATCGCGTGGTGGTAGATTTTCGCCAATTAAATAGTAATACTGTAGATGAGGCATACCCCATCCCGCGATTCGATGATATCATAGACAGACTGAGTGGGGCGACGGTGTTCAGCACATTAGATTTAAAAGCTGGATATCATCAAATCAAACTTCACCCGCGAGATCAAGCTAAGACCGCGTTTACGTTCGAGCGGGGACATTTCGAATTTACGCGAATGCCCTTCGGGCTGAAGAATGCTCCCCTCACATTCCAGCACTTAATGGATGAATTCCTCAGGGGCATCGATGAGGGGATCTGTCAAATTTATATGGATGACCTGCTTGTTTTCAGTAAGTCCGAGGACGAGCATGTTCACCATTTGCGTCAGGTGTTCGCAAGGATTCGCGAGTTTGGATTAAGGCTATCCCCAGACAAGTCGGTCTTGGGAAAGGGTAAAATAAATTTTTTAGGCCATACGATATCGAAGGAAGGGGTTCGTCCGGACGCTGCCAAAGTCGAGGCAATTACTAAGATGGCTATTCCTCGCGATATCAAAGGAATCCGCCGGCTTCTGGGGGCTCTTAACTATTATAGGCGGTTTGTCCCGGATATGGCGCAATACTTGGTGCCCATTAATAGTTTGTTAAAAAAGGGGGCGCGTCTGATCGTTACGCCCAATATGGAAGATAACATTCGGAGATGTATGGCGCGGTTAAAGGAGGAACCGGTCCTCGGGTTTCCAGATTTCACCAAGCAATTCACGGTAACTACCGATGCCAGCGAATACGCATTAGGTGCGGTGTTGTCTCAGGAGAGTGGGGGTGGGGATCGTCCCGTCGCATACGCCAGTAGAAGATTGACTGACGCCGAAGCGCGATATAGTGCGTTGGAACGGGAACTCCTCGGGGTCGTGTGGGCAATCGATCATTTTCGCCCGTACTTATTTGGGAACCGTTTTCGGGTTCAGACGGACCACCGTCCTTTGCAGTGGGTGGGGAAACTAAAGGAGTCGTCCGCACGTGTGTCACGATGGAAAGAGCTCTTAAGCCAATATTCCATGGATATTGTCTACAAACCAGGCAAAGAGAACGTAGTCGCGGACTGGTTGTCGAGAGCAATCACGGTTAATGCTATCGAGGATGCTACCGCAGGGCCATCCCGCGACATTCGGCAATTTCTGCAGGACTGGTCGCCGAATGGTGAAGGGACGCCGGCTGCTACGGGAGTAGGTCAGGAAGAGGCATCGTCGGGTACAGAGAGTTCGTCGGGGGAGAGACCGGCAGACATGGAGGAGATCGACGAGATCGTCAATGATAAACCGAGACAGATCATTTGGAAAACCAAAACCGCGGGCCTACTGTCTATCGAATACCTCCGATATGGTCGGTCGCGTATCACTATCATTTCATCGCCACCGGGAGTTCGCGTTGATAGAGTTTGCCAGGCGTTGAAGGATGCTTCTACCCCAGGGCGCACGCATCATTTATATGTGGGCAATGCGACGATTTGGGAAAAGGTGAAGCAAGTTTGGAAAACCGAGCAAATCGTGGATCGCGTTTTTGTTCGCTGTAGGATGCTGGTGGAAACAGTTAAGGAAACGGACCGCCAAGTCGAATTGACCACTGCATATCATCAAGGCAAAACCAATCATCGGGGAGTCAGTGAGACCCTACAGGCCTTGAAAAGGAAATATTTTTGGGTGTGCATGAAACAGACAATACAAAATGTTATTGGGTCTTGCGAGGTTTGCATGGCTACGAAATATGACCGTCATCCACCCCGGGTAGTACAGGAAGAGACACCTACAGGAGATAAGCCACTGCGCGAATTGCAGGTGGACACGTTTACATGGAGAGGGTTTCAGTGGATGACGATAATTGACGTGTTTAGTAAAATCGCCATGGCACATCCCATTCAGGCGAAAGCGGCAGAAGCGATTTTGGAGGCCCTGCACACATGGTTTATGGTTTACGGGGTACCGGACCGTATCACATCCGATAAAGGGAGGGAATTTGATAATATGGCGGTGATCGACGAAATGAAAACCCTCGAGGTCATGTGGCATTTTAACACGCCGGGTCATCCGAAGAGTCGGGGAGGGATTGAGCGCTTACACAGCACTCTCAGCGATCACCTCAGAGCCTACCAGGTCGATAAGGGGTTGGCGCCGGACATAGCAATGCGTAAGGCAATAGCGGCTTATAACCACTCTATCCATTCGGCAACTGGTTTTTCACCATTCGAGGTCTTGTTTGGATTGCGCGGACCCGGAAGGGATTATGCGGGGACGGCGGGGAACTCGCCAGAGGAACGCGACATTATTACAAACCAGATACAAGTCCGAGGGTTATGGAGAAAAGTGCGTGAGCGAATTGTTAAAGAGAAAAGAACCAGGGTAGCGCGGGAAAATGTAAAGGTTAGGGACCGTCTGGGGGACATCAAAATAGGGTCGATCGTATATCGTCGCATTGGATCTAATAGGGGAAAGGAGACACGCCGTTACGAGGGTCCATTCCGCGTAGTCGTTATCCGGGAGCATAATGTCGTGACCATCGAAACCGTAGGAGAGCCCAAAAAGAGGCGAACCGTTCATATAGAACAACTTAAATTCCCCGTAGGTGATGCATTGGGATCTGGAGCGTCTTCGCCTATACGGGCGGGAGACTGCGCGTAATCAGTTATTTTTTTTTTTGTACTATTGTATTCAATGAGTATATTGTGTTTTGTACTTTGGTGGTACATATATCGAAGTTGTATAATTTTGTGTTTTGTTGGTGGTAGTCACAGAGTGTATTGTTCCTTGTATTAAGACTGTATATATTTCAAAGTTGTATTTTGTATTTTTTTTTTTTTTTTTTATATATATATATTATTATTTTTTGTATTATGTATTTCCTAACTTGTACTTAGGGAGTATCCGTATTGTACTGGAGCGAGTTCTATGACTTAACTAGTTTGGCGAATTTTTTTTTGAGTTTCCGGATGTATCCGAAACTGGGAGGGGGGAGTTAAGAGCCAGACCTAGTTAACAATAGAACTTAATCCTACTAGGAAGATAAACAACTCCCTAAGAGTATATAAGTAGGATTACTTGGTGAATAAAGTCAGTTCTTAACCAGCTCTTGTTGTGTTATCATTTAAAAACCTTTATTTTTTTTAAAGTTTTCTAACCCGGACTCGTTAAGTTATATATATTAGTTGCTATATAGGCCCACTACTTGGAATCAGATATGATTTTAATAGTTAATACCATGTAGGGTATGTTTTTAACATTATATATTTTATATAAATATATAATTTTTCTTGTGCTATTGGTTCAGTTGCTCTGATATTACTGGACCATCCCAAGCTATATTCTATGAGAGCACTGCAGCAATTGCCTATTTTTGTACATCCAGATTATTTTTTTAGAAAAAATATTGGTAGAATCAATTGTTTGATTTACGTACACATTCCGGACCTTATATCGGGACCTTAAGATGGGCGTTTGAAAAAATGGGCAAAGAAAACATCCAAATAATAAGAAAAATTAGTATATTTATGTGTTTATAATAAGAAACCTGTTTCTTATCATTTAATTACAAAAAAAAGTCAAAGAAACTACAATCAATGCTTTCAATTACAATAATTTCTTAAACTGTATTTTTTAAACATTACAATTACTATCATTTCTTAATCTGTATAAGTTTAACTAAAATTAACTCAAGTTAATTTTAGTATTTGAGGGGGCGTGCTTAATTGTAATGATTTCCTTTTTTTTTCAAATTTATTTAACTTGAAGAAATATTTTGTACAGAACAAGTAGTCTTGAGTACATGGCAAGTCTTGATGTAACTACTAGATTTCACCAAAGCAAAAGAAAAAAGTATCCGTGAACAGTAGTTTCGTCCCTAAGATCGTATTTTCCCTAAAATATAAAATATTAAAATGGTGGTAAGAGAGGTAAAAGTTGAGGCAGTTCCAATCTAACATACCGACATTTTGCTCAAATTTATCCGAACTTTCATGCTATTGTTCATTTATGCTTATGAAACGGATACAAATAGAAACGGATGCAAAAACCCTCAAACTTAATTTGTAAAATACGACTAAAAACACGAGGAAAAAGATGTACAAGCCGTAACTTTACTAATAGTGGGCCTATATACCGAATTTCAGCTCATTTGGCCCAAAGGTGACCGCTGGAAATGTTCTGGAGATGGAAGTAGATGAGATTTGGGCGAGCTGGGACACTTTTTTGAGCAGCCAATCAGAAGCCAGCATTTAGTCACGTGACCTATGGCGGGAAATTTGAATTTGAATTTTTGCCTCGACCTAACCTTAACTGCCACGTGGTCTTGCCTCGACCCTACCTTAACCACCACGTGGTCTCACCTCGACCTAACCTTAACTATTAGGCCACGCCCCTTTATATTCACGCGACCCTTATGCCCCGCCCCTTTTTAGTCATGTGATCCAGTCACGTGACCCGCAGCGCATCCTGGTCTACGCTCCGCCCACATGTTTTAATCACGTGATCCAATCACGTGACCCTTTGAACCCTACGGTATATGCTCCGCCCACATGTTTTAGTCACGTGATCCAGTCACGCGACCCGAGGCACCTCCTGACCTATACTCCGCCCACAAGATTTTACCCCCTCCACCCATTGAAGGGTCAGGTACCCACCTTATAGAGCATGAGTGTACCCGACCGCCATTTTGTTTTTCTACCGTTTGAGAGTGTTGAGGTTTTGTCGAAGGGTCAGGTACCTTATAGTCTGTAACCTTCCCAACGGTTATATAATCATAACCTAAACGATGAAGGGTCAGGTATCCACTGTATAGTATGTAACCTCCCCTGCGGTTATATAATCATAACCTATACGATGATGGGTCAGGTACCCACTTTATAGTGTGTAACCTCCACAACGGTTATATAATCGTAACGTATACGATGAAGGGTCAGGCACCCTCTTTATACTCTGTAACCTTCTCAAAGGTTACATAACCTTTACATTGTTTTCATGTTTGTGCAACCTTCTCAATGTTTACATAACCTTTACAATATGTAACTGTATCAACATGTAAACAGGTTGCATCTTGTATAGACAAGTTGGATTATGTCCAGGTGAAATAAAAATATGGACCTTGAACTGTTTATCTCTAAAACATAAATAAATGGTAGGGCTTCCTAATATTTGAATAGCTTTTGGACTTTGAACTGATAATCCTTAAAACACAAATAAATATTAGGGCCCCATATTCCTATAACAGCTTTTTGACTCTTAATACTCTATCTTTACTTATCTCGCTGAAACATAAACAAAACAATTTTTCAATGTACTAAGTATTTTTAATATCTGATAGTATAAATAATGGTCTTAAAAAGATTAACTTTTAACCCCGTTATGTTCTTATCGCACTTTTAATCCCTGAAATATATCGAAAAATCGAAACGACTGTATCACGCTGGACAATTAATTTAATTATAATCAACAAACCTGGCTAGTAATTGCACTCGTATCAGTCCTCGCGATGTCTTCGATTCCTTTCGGCTAATCTCGGATGTCCTCGGAGCCGTACGAGACTGCTCGGTCTCACTGAGGTAGTGGGTGACACTCGCTCGTCGCCGTTGTACTCGGACCCCATTTCGATCTCCCGAACTCTATTTATAACCTGTTTATAACACTAACACCCGTTTAAACCACAATTTATTCGGTACCCACCTTCGAGAGGTTGAGTGTACCCAACGAAGGCGTCTGACCATATACATTTAATCATAAATGAAGGGTCAGGTACTTTATAGTATGTAACCTCCCCTACGGTTATATAATCTTAACCTATACGATCAAGGATCAGGTACCCTCTTTATACTCCTTTGAGAAGGTTACATACTGTTTTTGTCTGTTACTTTATTAATTTTAGTAAATTTTAGATATTTTTTATAATTGATTTTAGCAGCTTTTAATGATTTTAGTAATTTTTATTGATTTTAGCGGATTTTAGATATTTTTATAATCGATTTTACTTTAACGGTTTTTCTTGATTTTAGATATTTTTATAATCGATTTTACTTTAACGGTTTTTCTTGATTTTAGATATTTATATAATCGATTTTACTTTAACGGTTTTTATTGATTACAGCAAGTATATATTGATTTTCAATATTTTTATAATTGCCATTAGTTGTTTTTATATTGATTTTAGCTGTTTTTGTGAATTTTAGCGGATTTTATTTTTACTTTCACTTACCTATATATGAAATATATAATAAGAGAAAATATTTCGATCGTGAAAAAGTTTCAAATCACAAATATCAACGGAAATATACGATTTAAGGTCCCTTGAGTCCAAATAAACAAGTCTCACAAAATATGTGTGAGAGTGTAAAAGCTCCTTAATCCTATAACAACTTTTGGACTTTGAGCTGCTAATACCAAAATATAAAGAATGAAATAGGACTTGTCAGTCCTTCCGCTAAAAAGTAAACAAATTTAGATTTCGCAATATTGCGCTATCCCATAATCCTTCCTTTGAAAGTAAGCAATGGACTTTGAACTGCTAATCCTTAAAAAGTTTAACATTTATACACAAACAAAGATATAGGGTATAGTTAATAAAAGAAAATACAATTTTATAAAATAAAAATAAAAAATTATTTCATCATAATATTAGATACAAGAAATAGAATTTTTAAATAAATGAAACATCATCTTTATAAACAATTCTTCCATTATACACTAAAGAAATTATTTCATCGCTATTGTTAAAAGCCTCGATGTCTTCAACCGACATCTTAAAACGTTTAGGAAGATACACTATGATAGAATTATCATGATCCTTTAACGTAGCGACCAACGCTAATCCCATTTTCGTTTCAACATGTTCCAGTTCTCCGATGATGTATGGCCGTCCGATTTGAATATAATTCAATTTATGCACATAGCGAGCGCCATCGTTTAATCGGTTGAAGAGAGCTTTAAAATCTCTGATAGAACTAAAAATAAAACAGATTTACATAAGAAGAAAGCAGGTTTAGATAAAAATAAGAAATGGCTAAAGCAACAAATATACTTACGAATTCATGATGATTGAAAATGAAGGATCTGCTATGATCGGATGCTAGAGCAAAAATGAATCCTTAGGTAGTCGCTCGCTGCGGAGTATTGGTGGAGAGTATATCTACGCTAGTTGCGCATGCGTTACCCCCTCCATCAACCATACTCTTCCTTACCACCACTCCAACAATTTCAAGTTATCATTTTTGACCCTGTCAATTCCCCCACCACTAATTTTATTTATTTTTCGCTGAAATATAAAAAAAAAAATAAAAAATAGCTTACGCAATATTAAAATTTTACGCAAGTGGAACTGTTAATCCTCTATCTTTACTCATCTCACTGAAACATAAACAAAACTACTTTTTAATCTTATACCAGTTCTGAATGTCTATATGTTATGCAATTTTCCCAATTTTTACCTTTATCTACCTTTTTTTTTTTTCTTTACATTTTCCATAATCTCCCCGATGTTTATAAATTTCTGTCCGCTAGAGCGCAGCACCTTACTCCACTTGAAGATTTCCCTGCCTACTTTACATAATCTTCTCAATACTTAACGCTTCTCCATACTCAATTCATAATTCAAATTGTTTGTTTTGTTTCATAAAATGATAACTTTTTATTAGATATTTCATTATCGTCTCCGGGTCAACATGTCTTGTTTTGTATAGGGGACTGTCAATATTAGAATGTTTGTCACCATCGGATGATAGATAATATTAGAAGTAACTAATATGAGCAAAATCGTGGCAGTTGGAGCACAATTCTGACCACAGTTTTGCTATATTGGTCCCCATTTGTATGATATTATGTTGTTGTTTTTTTTTTTTTTTTTTTTTTTTTTGTTTTTTTGCGAAACGTTGGCTGGTCGAATATTTTCAGCTGTTAAAGAGATTCAAATCTTTATTGATTCTTGATTCTTCCAGAAGTATACTGATAATTTAGAAATATTCATATCAACCCTTCTCCATACTCGCTTCATAATTCAAATTGTTTGATTTCTTTCACCAGAGGCTACAAGGGGTCACGTGAACAAAAAAACAAACAACATAATATCATACAAATGGGGACCAATATAGCAAAAGTGTGGTCAGAATTGTGCTCCAACTGCCACGATTTTGCTCATACTAGTTACTTTTAATATTATCTATCATCTGATGATGACAAACATTCTAATATTGACATTTTGCTTATATTAGTTACTGTTAATATTATCTATCATCCGATGATGGCAAACATTCTAATATTGACAGTCCCCTATACAAAACAAGACATGTTGACCCGGAGACGATAATGAAATATCTAATAAAAAGTTATCATTTTATGAAAGAAAACAAACAATTTGAATTATGAAGTGAGTATGGAGAAGCGTTAAGTATTGAGAAGATTATGTAAAGTAGGCAGGGAAATCTTCAAGTGGAGTAAGGTGCTGCGCTCTAGTGGACAAAAATTTATAAACATCGGGGAGATTATGGAAAATTTAAAGAAAAAAAAAAAGGTAGATAAAGGTAAAAATTGGGAAAATTGCATAACATATAAACATTGAGAACCGGTATAAGATTAAAAAGTAGTTTTGTTTATGTTTCAGTGAGATGAGTAAAGATAGAGGATTAACAGTTCCACTTGCGTAAAATTTTAATATTGCGTAAGCTATTTTTTTTTTTTTTTTATATTTCAGCGAAAATAAAAATAAAATTAGTGGTGGGGGAATTGACAAGGTCAAAAATGATAACTTGAAATTGTTGGAGTGGTGGTAAGGAAGAGTATGGTTGATGGAGGGGGTAACGCATGCGCAACTAGCGTAGATTTACTCTCCACCAATACTCCGCAGCGAGCGACTACCTAAGGATTCATTTTTATTCTAGCATCCGAGCAGATCCTTCATTTTCAATCATCATGAATTCGTAAGTATATTTATTGCTTTAGCCATTTCTTATTTTTATCTAAACCTGCTTTCTTCTTATGTAAATCTGTTTTATTTTTAGTTCTATCAGAGATTTTAAAGCTCTCTTCAACCGATTAAACGATGGCGCTCGCTATGTGCATAAATTGAATTATATTCAAATCGGACGGCCATACATCATCGGAGAACTGGAACATGTTGAAACGAAAATGGGATTAGCGTTGGTCGCTACGTTAAAGGATCATGATAATTCTATCATAGTGTATCTTCCTAAACGTTTTAAGATGTCGGTTGAAGACATCGAGGCTTTTAACAATAGCGATGAAATAATTTCTTTAGTGTATAATGGAAGAATTGTTTATAAAGATGATGTTTCATTTATTTAAAAATTCTATTTCTTGTATCTAATATTATGATGAAATAATTTTTTATTTTTATTTTATAAAATTGTATTTTCTTTTATTAACTATACCCTATATCTTTGTTTGTGTATAAATGTTAAACTTTTTAAGGATTAGCAGTTCAAAGTCCATTGCTTACTTTCAAAGGAAGGATTATGGGATAGCGCAATATTGCGAAATCTAAATTTGTTTACTTTTTAGCGGAAGGACTGACAAGTCCTATTTCATTCTTTATATTTTGGTATTAGCAGCTCAAAGTCCAAAAGTTGTTATAGGATTAAGGAGCTTTTACACTCTCACACATATTTTGTGAGACTTGTTTATTTGGACTCAAGGGACCTTAAATCGTATATTTCCGTTGATATTTGTGATTTGAAACTTTTTCACGATCGAAATATTTTCTCTTATTATATATTTCATATATAGGTAAGTGAAAGTAAAAATAAAATCCGCTAAAATTCACAAAAACAGCTAAAATCAATATAAAAACAACTAATGGCAATTATAAAAATATTGAAAATCAATATATACTTGCTGTAATCAAGAAAAACCGTTAAAGTAAAATCGATTATAAAAATATCTAATATCAAGAAAAACCGTTAAAGTAAAATCGATTATAAAAATATCTAAAATCCGCTAAAATCAATAAAAATTACTAAAATCATTAAAAGCTGCTAAAATCAATTATAAAAAATATCTAAAATTTACTAAAATTAATAAAGTAACAGACAAAAACAGTATGTAACCTTCTCAAAGGAGTATAAAGAGGGTACCTGATCCTTGATCGTATAGGTTAAGATTATATAACCGTAGGGGAGGTTACATACTATAAAGTACCTGACCCTTCATTTATGATTAAATGTATATGGTCAGACGCCTTCGTTGGGTACACTCAACCTCTCGAAGGTGGGTACCGAATAAATTGTGGTTTAAACGGGTGTTAGTGTTATAAACAGGTTATAAATAGAGTTCGGGAGATCGAAATGGGGTCCGAGTACAACGGCTACGAGCGAGTGTCACCCACTACCTCAGTGAGACCGAGCAGTCTCGTACGGCTCCGAGGACATCCGAGATTAGCCGAAAGGAATCGAAGACATCGCGAGGACTGATACGAGTGCAATTACTAGCCAGGTTTGTTGATTATAATTAAATTAATTGTCCAGCGTGATACAGTCGTTTCGATTTGTCGATATATTTCAGGGATTAAAAGTGCGATAAGAACATAACGGGGTTAAAAGTTAATCTTTTTAAGACCATTATTTATACTATCAGATATTAAAAATACTTAGTACATTGAAAAATTGTTTTGTTTATGTTTCAGCGAGATAAGTAAAGATAGAGTATTAAGAGTCAAAAAGCTGTTATAGGAATATGGGGCCCTAATATTTATTTGTGTTTTAAGGATTATCAGTTCAAAGTCCAAAAGCTATTCAAATATTAGGAAGCCCTACCATTTATTTATGTTTTAGAGATAAACAGTTCAAGGTCCATATTTTTATTTCACCTGGACATAATCCAACTTGTCTATACAAGATGCAACCTGTTTACATGTTGATACAGTTACATATTGTAAAGGTTATGTAAACATTGAGAAGGTTGCACAAACATGAAAACAATGTAAAGGTTATGTAACCTTTGAGAAGGTTACAGAGTATAAAGAGGGTGCCTGACCCTTCATCGTATACGTTACGATTATATAACCGTTGTGGAGGTTACACACTATAAAGTGGGTACCTGACCCATCATCGTATAGGTTATGATTATATAACCGCAGGGGAGGTTACATACTATACAGTGGATACCTGACCCTTCATCGTTTAGGTTATGATTATATAACCGTTGGGAAGGTTACAGACTATAAGGTACCTGACCCTTCGACAAAACCTCAACACTCTCAAACGGTAGAAAAACAAAATGGCGGTCGGGTACACTCATGCTCTATAAGGTGGGTACCTGACCCTTCAATGGGTGGAGGGGGTAAAATCTTGTGGGCGGAGTATAGGTCAGGAGGTGCCTCGGGTCGCGTGACTGGATCACGTGACTAAAACATGTGGGCGGAGCATATACCGTAGGGTTCAAAGGGTCACGTGATTGGATCACGTGATTAAAACATGTGGGCGGAGCGTAGACCAGGATGCGCTGCGGGTCACGTGACTGGATCACATGACTAAAAAGGGGCGGGGCATAAGGGTCGCGTGAATATAAAGGGGCGTGGCCTAATAGTTAAGGTTAGGTCGAGGTGAGACCACGTGGTGGTTAAGGTAGGGTCGAGGCAAGACCACGTGGCAGTTAAGGTTAGGTCGAGGCAAAAATTCAAATTCAAATTTCCCGCCATAGGTCACGTGACTAAATGCTGGCTTCTGATTGGCTGCTCAAAAAAGTGTCCCAGCTCGCCCAAATCTCATCTACTTCCATCTCCAGAACATTTCCAGCGGTCACCTTTGGGCCAAATGAGCTGAAATTCGGTATATAGGCCCACTATTAGTAAAGTTACGGCTTGTACATCTTTTTCCTCGTGTTTTTAGTCGTATTTTACAAATTAAGTTTGAGGGTTTTTGCATCCGTTTCTATTTGTATCCGTTTCATAAGCATAAATGAACAATAGCATGAAAGTTCGGATAAATTTGAGCAAAATGTCGGTATGTTAGATTGGAACTGCCTCAACTTTTACCTCTCTTACCACCATTTTAATATTTTATATTTTAGGGAAAATACGATCTTAGGGACGAAACTACTGTTCACGGATACTTTTTTCTTTTGCTTTGGTGAAATCTAGTAGTTACATCAAGACTTGCCATGTACTCAAGACTACTTGTTCTGTACAAAATATTTCTTCAAGTTAAATAAATTTGAAAAAAAAAGGAAATCATTACAATTAAGCACGCCCCCTCAAATACTAAAATTAACTTGAGTTAATTTTAGTTAAACTTATACAGATTAAGAAATGATAGTAATTGTAATGTTTAAAAAATACAGTTTAAGAAATTATTGTAATTGAAAGCATTGATTGTAGTTTCTTTGACTTTTTTTTGTAATTAAATGATAAGAAACAGGTTTCTTATTATAAACACATAAATATACTAATTTTTCTTATTATTTGGATGTTTTCTTTGCCCATTTTTTCAAACGCCCATCTTAAGGTCCCGATATAAGGTCCGGAATGTGTACGTAAATCAAACAATTGATTCTACCAATATTTTTTCTAAAAAAATAATCTGGATGTACAAAAATAGGCAATTGCTGCAGTGCTCTCATAGAATATAGCTTGGGATGGTCCAGTAATATCAGAGCAACTGAACCAATAGCACAAGAAAAATTATATATTTATATAAAATATATAATGTTAAAAACATACCCTACATGGTATTAACTATTAAAATCATATCTGATTCCAAGTAGTGGGCCTATATAGCAACTAATATATATAACTTAACGAGTCCGGGTTAGAAAACTTTAAAAAAAATAAAGGTTTTTAAATGATAACACAACAAGAGCTGGTTAAGAACTGACTTTATTCACCAAGTAATCCTACTTATATACTCTTAGGGAGTTGTTTATCTTCCTAGTAGGATTAAGTTCTATTGTTAACTAGGTCTGGCTCTTAACTCCCCCCTCCCAGTTTCGGATACATCCGGAAACTCAAAAAAAAATTCGCCAAACTAGTTAAGTCATAGAACTCGCTCCTGTACAATACGGATACTCCCTAAGTACAAGTTAGGAAATACATAATACAAAAAATAATAATATATATATATATAAAAAAAAAAAAAAAAATACAAAATACAACTTTGAAATATATACAGTCTTAATACAAGGAACAATACGTGATTAAAACATGTGGGCGGAGCGTAGACCAGGATGCGCTGCGGGTCACGTGACTGGATCACATGACTAAAAAGGGGCGGGGCATAAGGGTCGCGTGAATATAAAGGGGCGTGGCCTAATAGTTAAGGTTAGGTCGAGGTGAGACCACGTGGTGGTTAAGGTAGGGTCGAGGCAAGACCACGTGGCAGTTAAGGTTAGGTCGAGGCAAAAATTCAAATTCAAATTTCCCGCCATAGGTCACGTGACTAAATGCTGGCTTCTGATTGGCTGCTCAAAAAAGTGTCCCAGGTCGCCCAAATCTCATCTACTGATGGATATATATATATATATATATATATATATATATATATATATATATATATATATATATATATATATATATATATATATATATATATATATAATTATCGTGTTATAGGGGTGATACAACGGATAGATAATGCACTCTTGCCACTCTCCCCTGATCTTCGTCACAGTACCATAGTCTATTTTCATAGAGAAAAATACGACTAAAAACATGTTAACACAGTTGAAATAGTCCCATTTTCTTTGCTGATACTGATCCAATTACGATGAAACCTTGTTTGTTTTATAGGTAATTTTATTTGCTTTCAATTGCAATTGGGTATCAATTCAATGAAGGGGTTTTACAGGTGCACAAATTTTTATAAAAATCGAAAATCCGCGGAGGGGTGGGAGAAACAAGTTAAACGTTGAAAGGAAGAAGTCCCTAGAAGGCACTTCCTCAC
The DNA here is from genome assembly GCA_948150685.1 of Rhaphigaster nebulosa. Taxonomy (NCBI): domain Eukaryota; kingdom Metazoa; phylum Arthropoda; class Insecta; order Hemiptera; family Pentatomidae; genus Rhaphigaster; species Rhaphigaster nebulosa. Next base: position 184,512,483 of record OX411307.1, on the reverse strand, counting down.
CAGCTCAATTCAAATACAAATTTTCAATCCTATTTCTTAATTTGGTGGAGTTTTAGAGTTGTGTAATGATTTAAAAATGTCGAAGTTTCATCGAACACAGCCTCTTGAATGTCTTCTTTAATTTTATTGAACCTCTCACAACCACAAAACGGTTTCAAATGAACTAATACTTTTTGTTCTAAAGAGAGAAACGAAGAAGGTTAAGGTGACAACCAAATAACATTATAATTCCCATAAATATGGATATGTGTAACCCAAGGATGGAGATTCCGTTTTAAAGAAAATTTAATAGTAAGTTTTCCTAATTTTGAAGCGCGAAGCGGTGCCCATAAAATGGACTAAAATGGCGAGGTTTAGCCTTAACATCTTTTACATTTCTCACTGGCTCTGCCGTCTTGCCCTTCAACAATTTCACTATGCGCCAAATCTTTTGATATTTTTCCTGTGGTTTTCATGGAAACTTTTCCTGAATTCATTCCAGGATTTACTTTTAGCTGCTTTGACAGTTTCTTTTGCCTCATTTTTTGTTTTCCAATACGTAGAAAAATTATCAGGCATCTCAGGCGGGCGCAGAACTTTTGGGGGGGAAAGAATTTAAATTTTATTTCGGAGAAGGTTTTTCATTTTTTTTTCTTGGAGGGATTTAATAAGAAGGCAAGTAATCAATTAGTGTCTATAATCGCCAAGTAGGCCGCTAGTTTTAAGAATAAGAATGAAAATTGGATCAAAAATTATTACTCAAAATACAAAACTTACATGAAAATATCTTTCCAAACATTTCATGGAAGTGTTGCTTCGTCGCGTTACTTGACATTGAAATATAGTTTACAGAGCAAATAAATTCTTTAACAAACAATGTACATTTTAATTAGGGATTGATAAATTACTTGCCACTTCTATAAATTTGTTTTATTGAAAACTAGTTTCGAATGTTATACATTCATCCTCAGTTCTAAAAACACATAAAAAATTCAAAAATAAGCAATTCAAAATATAGTTGGTATTATTATACATATTAAATTATATAAATCAGTATTATAAAACATTTATGAATTATGAATTTAATTAAGACAAGAAATCAAATACATGTTGGTACTCACCAAGTTTTAAATGGATTATATCCAACAGAAAAGTTTGTACTGGCTTCTTCTCGCATTGTACTAACAATGAAGGAGAACTAGGCAGGATGTTACTTAACTTCTGAGTCTTTGATGAATTTATGATTATTTTCATTTAAATGAATTGCAAAGTTGGAATTATCTGTCTTATTATTATATAACGTATATGTTCCTTTAATCTCTGATTTAGCGATCTTCCAGTTTTTCCTGTGTATTTGGCTGCACAATCATTACAATTTAGGTCTATATAATACGAATATAATACGAACTAAATTGTAAAAAATTAAGGCCAGGGCACACTGAATTGATGGTGGAAGGGGTTGTCACTCCAATCTCTTATAATGAAAGGATGATAACGGAGGATTTTTATATCCTAAAGGAACAGAAAATTACCTTGTTAAGACAGGCCGTAATGAAGCTAAATCTGTTGCTGATAAACTTATATAATGTAACTTCAGATATTGTCATTCAAAATCATCCTCAGGCATTTCAAAAACTTGGAAAAATGAAATGTGAGCCTTACAAGATCTGCTTGTCAAATAACGCTACACCCTATGCAGTGGCAGCTCCCAGAACAGTAGCAGCTAATTTGAGGGATAAAGCCAAAGCAGAGTTGAAGAAACTGCAGGAAGCAGAAATAATTGAGCCAGTGACTGATCCAACTGACTGGTGTGCACCGATTGTTGTCCCCAGGAAATGTGGTGATAGTGTACGAGTCTACGTAGATTATACCGAGCTAAACAAATTCGTAAAAAGGGAAAGATGGCAGCTCCCTACAGTTGATGAAACTTTAGCCAAATTGGAAGGAAGTAAGGTGTTTTCTTTGCTAGACGCTTCCAACGGATTTCTACAGGTTCCTCTAGATCCGGTAAGTTATAAAGTGACAACATTCATTTCACCCTATGGTCGATTTTGTTTTAAGAGGTTACCATTTGGTATTTGTTCTGGACCTGAAGTGCACCAAAAAAAAAAAAATGATCAAATGCTAGATGGATTGGGGGGAGTTGTTAATCAGGCAGATGATATCTCAATTACAGGAAGATCTAAAGAAGAACATAACCAGCGACTAAAAGTTGTTCTTCAAACACTCCAGCAGCACGGTGATACACTGAATAAAGACCAATGCAAATTCAGACTCTCGAAAGTGACCTTTCTTGGACATGTGATTGAAAATGGAACTCTTAAACCTGATGAAGAAAAAGTAAAAGCCATAGTAAATCTAAGCTTCCCAACTAACCTAACAAATCTGTAACAACAGGCAGTTTTTTGGCATGGAAAATTACTTGGTAAAGTTTATACCGAACTTGGCACCTATCACTGTACCATTAAGAACACTTTTTAAAAAGGACAGTGAGTGGACTTGGTCAGAGGTACAAGAGGGAGCATGGAGTGGTGTAAAGGAAGCGATAAGTAAAAATCCAGTTTTAGTGCAGTACGAAAGGGGGAAACCTACCAGAATTTCTGCAGATGCTTCAAGTTTCGGCCTCGGTGCAGTGCTAGAACAGCTATCCGAAGAGTTATGGAAACCTGTAATTTACGCCTCCAGATCTCTGTCAGAAATGGAAACTCGCTATGCACAGATAGAAAAAGAAGCCCTTGCTCTTACGTGGGACTGTGAAAAGTTCTCCCATTACATCTTGGGAAGTGTTTGTATTAATTACGGATCACAAGCCACTATTAACGATTTTGGGCAGTAAGCCTATCTCAGACTTATCAGCAAGATTACAACGCTTTCACATGAAAATTTCGCAATTTAGATCCGTGCCTATAAAATAATCATATAATCATCAGATACGTGCCTGGGAAAATATTTTTTATTCCAGATTATGTTTCAAGAAATCCGCGATTCACAACAGAAAATCATACGGATACATTAGAGGGAGAGCTTTTTGTAGGTAGCCTTATCCAAACATTACATTGTTCTGATAGAAAACAAGAAGAAATTAGAACGACACAACAAAAGGACAGTGACTGCACACAAATAAGGCAATTAATCTCAAGCGGGTCATGGGCTAAAAGTTCTATATGGTAATACAGAGGCGGGTTAAATATTGTTAAGGAATCGCTCCTTTTTGGTACCAGCTTGTTTATTGCGAAAGCACTTCGTAAAAGTATGTTGGATAGAGTACATCGAGGCCATTTCGGAATTGTCAAAACTAGACGCCGCCTTAATGAATCTATTTGCTGGCCGGGATGTTCTACAGACGTGAGAAACATGGTAGATAATTGCATTATTTGTCAAGAAAACTGCAGGTATATAACTGAAGCTCTTTTGGTAACAGCACTGCTTGAGAATACTTGGAAAACTGTTGGAATTGACCTGCTAAAATGTCAAAGTCATTGGTATTTAATTGTGCAAGATTATTATTCAAGATTTAAAGGACTAGTGCAACTAAACAAATTGTCTTCGGAGGCAGTCATATCTCGTCTTAAAAACATTTTTGCCCGACATGATTGTCCATGCATTCTGAGATCCGATGGAGGAACTCAATTTACATCCGAGTCTTTCCAGCAGTTTGAAAACGAATATGGTTTTCATCACACAGTGACAAATCCTCACTTTCCGCAAGCCAAAGGTGTGGCTAAGAAAGCAGTTCAAATTGCTAAGATGATTATACAAGAGAATAAAGATCCCAACTTAGGTCATATGGAATATCGAAACCCTCCCTTAGAAAATGGGTTATCACCAGCTCAGCTTTTGTATTGAAGGACGCTCAGAACAACTCTGACCTCATCAAACAATTTTCAAGGATTCACAATGAAAAAAGTCGATGAATTCAAATAAAAAGATGAAGCATTGAAATTCAGATATACAAGAAATTTCGACGCCAGGAAAAGGATTAAGATGTTAAGACCACTTAATAGAAATGAAAAAGTGTTGGATAAAAGATATGAAAAGGTATGGAGTAATAGTGAGCCAGACTGATGCATCGCGCTCTTACGTTGTATGCACTGATGCATGGTCAAACCAGAAGGAATAGAGTTCATTTAGTTCCTATCGTGTCTTCGCTCCACATGGGACCAAATATCTCGGAGGGAGGTGATCTGCAAGGATCAGCACTGGAACAAAGCAGTTGGGATGGCTCTGAGGAAGAAGAAGAGTAATACACAACATCAGGGGCTGGTTTTGCAGCTATGAGGCTGGAGAATACAGAAGAGCCATGGGAATAGAAGAGGACTTCTGGAGTAAAGGGGCCTCAGGACCTTGACGATTCAAGAGCGGGTCAGTTAAAAGACAGCCAGGATGCTTGCAGGGAAAGTCAGACTGGAAGTGGCAGGAGGCCTCGCAGACCACCGAAGAGGTTTTCTCATTAACATAATTAATAATGTTAGGAGAAAAATTTGTTGGTTTCTAGATTGTAGGTTTTTTTTTGCTCCAAATGTAAAAGTTTTTAAAATATTAAGTTAAGTTTAATTAGTAAACAAAAAATTAAAAAAGGAAAAAGAAAAGATGTAATGTGGCAACACTGATTGACTACTAAAGAAAAAACGTAATGTGGCAACACTAATTGTCTACGAACCTTAGGAAAAAACATTGTAAGGTTATTAGGTAAAATATATCGTTTTGTATTAAGCATTTTCATCTTATTATTCTTTAAGTAATCTTTATCTTTCTTTACTTGTCGAACATTAGAGACTTCCACGATCTCTTCTTTTTGCTTGCAATTAATTTTATTTTGTGGTACCTCCATTTACCGCGCTTATTTTTATTTGTGAAATTTCGTAGGCCACTGGTCTCCTTGGCAGTTCCCAAAACCGACGTTTTGAGAGCGTTCCATTCTTACTCTGCATCTCCATCTAAATTCAGAACTCTAAGATTTTTCTCGAATTTAGGAGCGTATAGGTTTCTTGGGTCTGGATCGCCCGCTGTTTTATTGCTTGATATATTGTAGGCTGAGGCTTGCGGGTTCTTATGTCTCTCGTGCCGGCGACCAACACTAGATGGTCCGTACCTATCTCCACTCCTCTTAGTACTGTCACATCTAAGAAATATTGTCCTATTTCTCTATCATATATACAGTCATTGACACTTTTTTCAACTGATCTCGAGAAGGTATTATGTTTACCCAGTATTGTGGGTATAAGGAATTGCCTACTAGGGTCATTGTCAAAGCAGAAATCGATTATTCAATGGCCGTTTTCATTCTCAGCTATTCACCTCCATATGGTCCATTGCACCGTATGAGGTTCCAGAGCTCCGTTCAGTTCTTTTACTGGCATTTAGATCACTACACAGAATTACCGACGTTCATTTGTCCCCACTTCTGTCAACGGCTCCTTGCAGATGAGAGTAAAACAATTCCTTGTCCGATTTTCCGGTATTGTTAGTAGGAACATATGCCTGTATAATGGTAAACTTGCCTAAAGTCTCATTGGCTCTCATTCTATAACTGTGTTATATACTGCGTAGGACATGATTATTCGTACCCCTCTTTTGCACCAACACCCTTTGGCACACCTGCATATATTAGAACATATCCGCCATTGATATGGTATTTTTTTTTAGCTTGAGCTCTACCTCCCCACTTCCTTTTTTCTTCACTTCACCAATTTCCAATATGTCCACATTATATTTCTTCATTCCCTCGACCACCTCTTTCCCTTTTCCTGTCAGTGATTTTATATTCCAGGTTCCAAATATTTCATTTTCCGTGCCGCGTCGTTTCCGTTTTGCCAATCTGTTCCGAGGCCACATATGTTTCTTCGAATCAGTATACTATGTAGATGAGGGAAACAAATAATTTATTAAATTAATATGAAGCAAAAAAGACTCCGCCCCTCCCCAACGTTTACATAATTTTGAATTTAATAACTAATGTTAGCCTTGAGAATGTGTATGATAAATGGTACTCTTTCCCCTATGATGATATTTTCATAAAATATTATACAATTTTCCCTCAATCAAATATTACATAACTTCTTACTCTTGATTATATTAGTATTTATTTAGAACTGTAGAAAATTTAGTCTACTTCGAAAAAGGTTTATTAAAAAAGATAATTTTTTCGCTACCACTCATCCTTTTAAAATTATTAGACAAAAACCCAAAAATGTCGTTGTTTTTTGCTAAAATCTCAAAACGCACCTGACAATTTTGTTAAATAGATCCAGATTCGGATTTAGCATCCTAAAAAAACATAGGAAACGATAATAAAAGTTACTACTAGATTTTTTGCTACGAGAGGCCGTTTTTTTGAAAGCAGCCAGGAGAAGAGGGGGGAAGACAATATTTTTTAGGGTTCCTTAGGGTCTCAGATATTTGAATTACTTGACAGATTTGGCTCATCATATTATTCCTACTCAACTACCTTCAGCACCGGTTGTTTTTCTAACTTTTCTCGATCCTGAAAGCTCTGATTCGGCCTGATTTAGAGAAATTATTGGACAGTAGTTAAAGGTAGGTAGGAGGTGGTTAGATAGAGGTCGCGGCTGGTGCAGACAGGTCTGGCT